>OZ038004.1:6927500-6930000 GCA_964035705.1 Porites rus | reverse complement strand
AGGTGTTTTTTTACCAGGTGTCATGCCAAGGGTCCATTTCATAATATCACGCTTTTTAATTTTGTTGTCCTTTGTTTCCAAGACATTATATCAACATAACTAAAATCAAAGGAGGATAAAAATGGAACTTCAATAAACATTTGAAAAGGTAGCTATTTCAAAAGTCTCAATCCAGCAAAATACCAAGTGACATTAACAATAAACCCAAATATTGTCTACAAAAGTTATGATGAACCACTCATGTCATCGGCATTCTCCACAAAACTATTTAAGTTCCTTGAATCATCAAAGTCTTTAGAGGCATTTGACAGGAAACTAATGCCTTCTAGATCCTGAGTGTCAAGCATGAACAGAAGTGACGAGTCATTCCGCACTTGTGCCCAGTCAGGCCTGATAGACTCATCCCGGCATTGTTCTGCACCACTGATATCAACAGGAAGTTTGCTTGTGTCAATGTCACCAAAAACTTCAGCAAATACGTGCATTACTGCAATTGCATGTTGTTTCCTCCAGATCTCCACAACATCCATCACATCCCTGAGGCTAAACAAAACATAACAATTGCGAACAATTTGCTTGATATGAAATGAATTAAATTCAAGTAACATATTAGGGCAGGAGACCATTGTCTGTACTTGCACTTGCTTTGACAAATTCAATTGCAGTTCTAGTAATTTCCTTTCTCAAAGCCTCTTGTCCTTGCTAGACACTGTACGTGTCCTTGTGACAGAATCACTTTCTCTGTCTGAATGAGCAATACATATCTCTGGATGCATGTCCGAGTCTCTGCTAGGACTCCACAAATCAGGGCACTCCTCGGATCCACACTCACAATCTGTAGCGCAAATGTCACAACAAGAATGTGCATGATCGCCACTTTGCAATTCATTGCTGAAACCAAAATGGCTCATCAACCATTTCCGACGACACTCACCGCTGCTGAGATATTCTTTCATGTCCTTCTCACTATGAGTTGATAGAAGACCATTGTATAGAAGAATACAAGTGCTTGGCAGCCCATCTCTGCCAGCCCTGCCACATTCCTGAACATACATTTCTACAGATTTTGAGGGCCCAAAATGTATGATCCTCCTAACTCTCTTACAGTTTACACCCATCCCAAATGCAATGGTTGAAATTAACAGTCTTAAATGACCATCCTCATTAGCCATGTTCTCCACAATGTGGTCCTTAACACGGCTTGGTGTGCCTGCATGATACATTTTAACAATCTGATTTTGAGGTTTGGTTTCCCCGTGGTAAATATTCTTACCTAGGAAAACCTCAAAAACACGAAATAAAATCTGGCATTGCTTTCTTGTCTGGCAATAGAGTATGGTTCTTTGGGTCTTTGCACCTTGGCTTTTCAAATCTGTGATGAGGGCAGAAAATGCAGTTTGAAGTGTCTCGTTTTTGTCCAAATACTGCACACTGTATTTTAGATGGGTCTGTATGGACTTTGTTCAACAAACTTTACGTCATCTTCTCCCAGTTGCAGTGAAGTTAAAATCTCCCTCTTCGTTGCCTTTGTTGCAGTTGCAGTTAGAATTATTAACCGGCTTGTTGAAGGAGCCAGTGACCTTAGCTCCCCTAGGCAACCATACCACTTCCTGAAAGGTACCTTCTTGGATCCAGACAGGCCCCTGTACAGAGATTGTAGATTAGATACTGGTATATAAATGGATGATGTTCTAATTTTTACAAGTATTGACTTTAACAGTGACTCATTGCATTATGCATGTATACAAAACTTTAAAATACAACAAGGATGAACAATAACCCTTAAATGAAAGAAAGGTAATATTAAAACACGACTGATTATTACTGCCTCCTCTGTCTAAAACTGTATGTAAATTTTCATGCCAATTCATATAAAATTCCACACTTTTTTAAGGCCTTAAACCGACCCGACCGACCATGAGAAGTTTATTTTGACTCGTACCTAAGTGATAGTAAACAAGTTGTTCGAATGGATGTTACATTTCGGTGAATCACACCGTACAAACTTGTCTTACCATGTTTGAAAATCGTTATTTGCCAATTTGAATATCGTTGAATAAAAAAGAAATAAGAGAATAAGACACATACCATTGGGCTATACAGTGTGTTCGTCGATAGCCACTCCGATCAACATTTCTACAAATGTGTTACAACTGAAAATACTTCTCCAAGTCGCGTACACGACAATGTAGTTGCCATTAATTACTTGTTGGACAATATCTGGGTCTTCTTCGTCGGTAATAGCGATTGCTGGCACTCCAGTGTTGTTCAGAAAGAGAACTTGGTCCTCCATTAAGGATCGTAAAGGCGAAATCACGACTACAAGACTAGAGCCGCGAGGTTTATTGAGCCGAGCATCTGCAGCGATTGGGAGACACTGGAAAATCAAGGATTTTCCGTAACCGGTCGGCAAATTTACAAACACATTCCGGCCTTCAAGGAATTCTTTCAAAGAATTTTCCTGCTCAGGGAGAAGGCTTTCAAGTTCGAACTGTTCTTT
>OZ038004.1:6915000-6925000 GCA_964035705.1 Porites rus | reverse complement strand
TTGCTGCATCGGTCCTAAAATAGCCTGCACAACTACAGATTTTCATTTCGCAAACTACAGACTTTCATTTCGTTTCGTTCCATTTCGTTTCGTTTCGCTCCATTTCGTTTCGCAAACTACAGTAAGCCGATCAAGTTCTCCTTTCGTGATCACTCAACGAAAGATTCAAACATAAAAAAACTGCTAATTTACCAACAATGACTAGAAAAGGTTATAGTTATTAAAGATTTGGAAGGTAGTGATAATTATCATGTAGAATAAGACTGGCCTCACAGGACCTCTACCAAAGCAGGAATTTTTTCGGAAATGATTTTACCTTGAGCACGTCCATTATCACTTTTAACGTTGTTGCCACACTGTCATCGTAAACTTCAGGCACCTTAGCCCCAGAAAAAGCTTCTCGCGACATTTTTGAATGGGATCAAGCGGTTGTCGTCGTGCAGAGAAAGATTGTATCGTTAATATTATTCCTTTGAATAAATAGCTTGTTTGCACTTTTCTTCAAATATGGTGCCTTTGTTCGCATCCTCGCAACCGTGACGTCCGCTTTTCTCTAGGGAGGGGAAAGCAGATTTGTGTTTTATTGGCTCCAGCAATTATAATTGGTATTTCTACTAACTGCTTTTGGCGTTATTTTTGTATTATTTGATATATATGTTACGGGGCAAGAACTTAGAGCAGGAGCCGTTCGGCGAGCAAATTTATATTTGTTTTTCGTTGAAGTTTTTCCTTTCGTTTTCCGCTCTTGGCAGATTTTGTTAGTGTCTGCTTCCGCCATCTTCTCGAGCAGATTGACCATTTTTACTTCGTTTCGGACAAAGAAAACCAAAAGGGGCAAAAGCGTACTACATCAAATAGGAGGCCTTTTTTTAAGGCTATTTGGTCTAATTTCAAAATTTGGTACGTTTCCTAGTTTCTATCTGTGGTGCAGTAAAACACCAAGTTCTTACTAACAGCAGCTATATCATAACTATTTATTTATTACGCGTTAATCACAAAAACCTACAGTACAACGAAATGGATAATTCAGGGTACAATATCAGTAAAACTTTGCAGAGGTGGAAAATGTATTTATCAAATGCTGTTTCACTTCCAAGGGCACTGAGAAAAAGTTATCATTTCTTGGCGGCCAGCAAAGAAAATGAAAATTCAACTTACAAATAACTGAAAAGTCTACAAGAGCAATTTTGGTTTTGTGGTGAAAACCTCATTTTCTTTAGATTTACTTTTTGACGTAGAGCCTTCCTATTAACACCAGGTGTCTACCACCAGGTGTATGCCAGAGTGGGGCATATTTTTACACCCCGTATACAGGTTTATACAATCATCAGCAAAGATGGGAAGAGAAAATGTAATTATGCAACTAAAAGAAGACACTTAGTGTCAATTTGCATGAGATTATGAACATGAAAATTTTCGCAAGCTGTTTTTAACTTAATTCGCTGGAGGCTAAAGGAAGATTGCCATATAATTCCACTGCGATCAAACATCTTTTCTCTAAGGACGCATTAAATCTATTTCGCCATCTCATTTCTTGAAGTGATCGCGAAAAAGTGAAGCTCGCGAGGAAAATAAACCACTTAACAGTCTTAAACGTAACGTAACGTCAAACAGACTATAAAAATAAACATCGAGTGAAGTAGACAAACACCACGAAATTATCCTTCCAATGCAAAGTAGCTTATATTCCTCGGGAATACGTTAATTTTTCTCCGCACCTAAGCAATTAACCTTGTTTTCGTTGAAGCAAGTCAAGCAGTAATGAAGAAGATAGTGGAAAAGACGCGCTTTGAAAATTAATTCTGTTTATAAAAATGTCAGTGAAACAATATATTGTATTTATCGGAACGGGGCATATGAAACATGTTTTAACAAAAACAACGGGGATCCAACAACCTTCTAGTTGGAGGTAAGTTGATTTAATTTTTGTATTAAGCGCAGAGAATGAGCCGAACTTTATCAAAGATTTGATAATTCTGAGCAAAACAGGAGGCCATTTGACCCCTCTATTTTATGACTAAGCTACACGAAATATATTATGAGGTAATGAATAAATGAATTTCATATGTTTGAACCGGGGACTATGAAGAAATAATTTGCACCTGCATAAGTTGCGTCTTTGACAGCGATGATCTCAGTTGACTCTTCATTTTTATATTATTCTGTTATGTTTCACCGTTCATTTCTCATTCTCCAATTATCTTCCCTTGAAAGACTCTTGAAATTATCTGGTTCATCATTTTCAATACGCGTGTTTCCTTTACGATTTCTCGGGTCATACAGTAAATCTGATACAGAAGTCTAAAGGCAGAGATGATTTTTTTAATTTTGTTTTATCAGTCTGCGTGTATATATTTTTTCTGTCATACAACAGCAGACTCAACTTGCTGGCGGAGGATGGGCGAATACATGTATTTCTGAAAAGGTGTTTCTCGAGTCAGAATCAGCAAAAAATTAAAACACATGTTTATATTCATTTGTTACTCACAGAAACAGCCTGACGAAAGCCAATTACTTTCTCGCTGTGAAAACAATACTAGATCTTTTATGATTTTTTTTTTTAGGCCATAGCATGAATATTTTTTAGGATTAATTGGCGTGCATAAATTTTTTTCGTTTAATTTTCCCTTGTGCGAATATTTTTTTCGTATTTCCCCCGCGCCCCCCATAAGTTTTCTAATGGAATCCATTGTTTGTTTCAAGTGCTTTCATCAACCTCAAAATGCATTTCATATAAAGACGGAATACTGTATGTATGTATAAAGCCATCGAAATAG
Organism: Porites rus; assembly: GCA_964035705.1. Lineage (NCBI taxonomy): Eukaryota > Metazoa > Cnidaria > Anthozoa > Scleractinia > Poritidae > Porites > Porites rus. The sequence continues at coordinate 6,922,223 of OZ038004.1, read as the reverse complement.
ATTCTTTTTAGGTTCGTAACAACACAGTCATCAATCTAGTCAACCAGACTGAAGGCGGCAATTGTAAATATCACAGAGCGTGACAAGTCACAGGGAATTAGAAACTGGCATGGCATGCTTTTAGGTTTCCTCTCAGATACCTCTGTTAATTAATCGTGAGGGTATTTAAGGGGAATTAAGCCGACAAATCACTCACTTAAAATCACTAACTTAAGTTTTCAGTTGGACAGTTTTACAGTTTAGGTTAAATTGAGAAAGCTGGAAAGAAGGGAACGCAATATATGCAACGAGATCAGAGTACGCCTTCTTAAAGAGATTAAGGCTCTTTTTGAAACGTTATTTTGTTTAATTCCAAATTTGGGTTCTTAGCTTCTATCTGTGAAGCAGTATTTATTAACAAGTTTAATATTGTATCAAATTATCGATAACCGCAAAAACTTACAATGAAATACGGAAATTTCAGTGTCCTTATATCAGTAGAATTTCGCAGGGGGCGAAAAAAAAAAGTTATCATCAAATGCTCTTTTCTTCCAAGGATAAAATTAAGTAGCTATCATTTTTTGGCTGCCAGCAAAGAAATTTTTTTTTCTTATGAACAAAAGCCATTTATACGTTTTGTGGTGAAAACTTCATGTTTTTTAGATTTACTTCGTTAACGGCAAAGTTTCAAATTAACGCCAGGTATCAACCTCAATCGATCATAAAAGTATGGCATTTTTTTTTAAGGCGAAATATTCGAGAATTGCCAAACGAATAATCCGTAACTTCACAACAGTCGTCTATGTATGGTCGTCCACGTTGTCGGCATCGAATCGTAGATTTTCATCAACATCAAATACTCCTCGTTGTTTTCTTTTTTATTATTATTTGCCAGATGCACCTTTTTGAAAAATCAAACTGACACACTTTCAGGCTATTTTATCTTATTTTTGGTATCTCCCCCTCAAAATTATCTACTTTTGGTAATGAACTGATCCTCATTAAGCTTTAATTAAACGGGAAGTTAATGAAAGAACCTATGAAAGACGAATCCATGCATCGACATTTAACTCCCCTAAATCATCTTGAACTCAAATCATCCAGAGTCATTTTTTAACGCCGATTAGGTTATACAGATTTACGAAGATCTTAGCAAAAAATATATATTTATGCAACTAAAAGAAGACGGTGAATTTGCATGGTATTATGAACATGAAGAGACTCGTTAAATGTTTTGAACTTCTCTCGGACGGGACTAGATCATCTTCCTTTGCAATCAAGATCCTTTTATATATCATTGCCGTTTAACTCATCCAACACCTGATCCAGCAAAATGTTTAAACAGGCTACTTTAGGAAGAGTACAAACACTATGCAGACTAGATTTAAATAAATAAACGAATGAATGACTTTCTCAAAGGAGAAGAAATAATGATAAGACTAAAATCTGCAGTTAATTCATTTGAGTCAGAAAATATATCGCGCATTTAAAATTTATTCCTTGAAATGGCAAATTATATTAAAACTCAAGACGCGTTGTCGAGATTAATCTGAAACAAGATTTAACGGAGTCTTTATTAATCGATTTAACTGTTAAAAGACTTAATTATGGGTAAGACTCGGCGTTAAATGATCGTAATTAAGTCTCCCTTGAATCTTTTCAGCAGTTTTGAGTCTCCGTTAAATGGTTTTTACTCAGTTAAATCGTTTAAAGACTTTTGTAAAACGTGTCACACTGTTATAGGTTTTTTTTTCTCTTGAATAGCCCTCTCTAGCCTTTTTGAATAGACAAACACCACAAAATTACCGTTCTAATGAAATGTAGCCTTCTCTCAGGAATACGTTTTTCTCCACGCTAGCACAGGCCCAGTTCAAACGTCGAACTTTTCATGTACCGAAGTTAAATACCTCTTTGACGTTGGGTCGACCCAAATGAAATTCGGACGTCGAACCCAATCAGTCGGACTTAATGTACAATGGTCTACAATGCTTACCGGGATGCAGTAATAGAGGAGATAGTGGCAAAACAATTGGCAAAAGACGCCATATGTTATTGTTTCTCATAATAATGTCATTAACAGCATTTATCTGCTCGGGGCAGGTGAAAAATGTTTAAACGAAATCAAACCTAAACGGGATGCAGCAGTTAGAGTTATATTGAATAAATTTTGATAATAAATGAGAATGACGCGAACTTTATCAAATATGTAATAATTCTCAACAAAACAGTGCTAACAATAGCTATAAGGCCATCTGCCCTTTCAATTTTCCGACTATATGTTAAAACAAAATACTGTTTGCTGGTTCTTGCGTGATCCTCTTTACAACCGTTAAGGACTCCACCTGCTCTTGGGTCATATATGAAATACATAAGCTACCGGGCTTTGTCCAGCACTGATTATGTTCCATCCGGCTTCACTACCTAAACAGGCGAGGTTGGAAAACGAAATCCTCGAAAATTTCATCGAATTTCTCACACGCGACATGAGTCATCAAGTTTATGATGTTTTCAAAATAGAATTTAGCGATATTCCGTCAAGTTAAGAATAATTTAACTGAGAGTACTATTTTCATGCATCTAATATTTTAATTTGTTAACTGTAAATTTTTTCTTCATATAATATAGTAGTAATACATGTAGTTCACAATCTGAATTGACCTCAGTTAATAGGGGAAAGTGGAGGATATTTACAATTTGATCATGTTTACTTCGACTTCCGTAAATACTGAGTGGAATTATTTTTTTGATGTCAGTAGGGTCATGTAGAGTTAGGGGCTGAGTCTCAGTTTAAGGTTATAAAGAACAACAAGAAACGCTGTTGATAATGTCTATTTTTTTTTCTTCTTTTCCTGAGAAATGTTAAGGTCTGAAGAACCTGGTCTTAATTTACTGAAATCTGCTGGGACGTCTTCTGCTGTAATTTTATGCTCAGGCCTTGAATGAAGATTTTAAAATCCTTGATCACTTTCCCTTTGAATTTTTGTCTTTAATATACCGTCTTCTCTTAGTGTACAATGCACAATACCTGCTTCCTCCAGTGACTTGAACCGAACGTTTTTATTGGCACCATGCTCACAAACTCGTTTCTCCTCGTGGCAGATTTTCTTGTCTGCTTTGGCCATCTTCTCCATCAGATTGACCATTAATAAGTCGTCTAAAACAAGTAAGTATAAACTATGAGGGGAAAGAGTGCGCCACCGATTAAAGGTTATTTTATGTTGTCGAAACGCAAGATTTGGGTTTCTAACATTCTCATTTGATCATTGAGCTCTCGAAAAACATCAGCATCCTAATTAGTTGGTTACGAGATACTGGATTAAAATTAAATGCATGCAGTCTTGACTTTTGGTAACCACGCTGAAATCTTAACAAGAAATGTAAAGTTCACTTTCATTTATCAATAAAATTGCGCTGAGGGCGAATAAATGTTTCAGTAGAATTAATGTTTACTTTCGTCAATCTTAAAATATAGCTTTTTCTTTTAAATCTCAGTTATCCTGACAATAGGTTTCGTAACAAAATAATCATCACGCTGAAAGCAACGTAAGGCACAGGTTTCCATGTTAGTGTTTCTCCATTTTTATCGACAGGAACTGGAATCTGACCTGCTTCGGGGTTCTTCCCGTTTTAAATTTAGCTACCTTCGGTAATAAATCGTCATGATGTGTGGATTAAAAGGGAAGGATTTTTTCGACATTCACTCGCTTACAATCATTTACTTAAGTTGCAGTTGGAACTTTTCCAAAGGAGTTTAGACCGACAAATTGCTGGGAAGAATAAAAATTAATATATACAATTAAAAGGGGGTGTTGATTTGCATGAAGATGTACTTGAAAGTTCCCTTAGTGTTGTTTTTAACCTCGTTGTTAACTGCAGAAAGAATATTTTCCTTGGAGATCGAAAATCTTATTTCTTCATAGAACTGAGGTATATTTTGCCGTTAATTTATAACTAAAGAAGTGTTAAAACTTCTTCAGAGCAATGAAAGATTTCACAGAGTTTCGTCATATTCTTCCGCTCTCATTGGAAATGCGGAGTAAACTAGTCTTCCAACGAAATTTAACCTTCTCTCCTTCATAAGAAAGAGAAATACTTTCTCTGCTAACGTTGCATGAATAGTAGGCCCCATTGGGCCAGCTATAAAATTTTCCCGGCCCTTAATACAGTTCATGATTATATAGTTATTTTTTCTTTTTTCTTTCTTTCTTTCTTTCTTTCTTTCTTTCTTTCTTTCTTTCTTTCTTTCTTTCTGTTCTTTTCTTTTTAAGGTGACTTGGCTTCAAATGAAAAGGAAGCAAGGAAGCAGTATATATTTTTCTTTGTTTTCTTTAAGGCAATCCCTTGTTTTGAAAAAAAAAGACTGCCAAAGGCTTTTACAAATTACACGAAATATTCAACTTCCGCATTAGAAGTCCGGACGTTTTAAACGTAAATGGAAAAAAAAGCCTGTCAAGCAGACGGATCTATTAAAAGAAAAGATTTATGGCCTTAATTAGTTTTCAAGAAATTGTTTCTTGTTTCTTAACACAATAGCGAGTCTGGCATAAAAGAAGCGTCTTTGCATCGCTGCTGTATCATTTCTTCAAGGTTCACTTGGAGTAAAGACAACTGGGTTCAAGATGACTCGCTTGATACTCTGCACTCTTTTGATGGTCACACCGATGATTCTTATTTCTTGCACTCGGGTGAGTGAGTTACAATTGGTTAGCACAAAAGATAGCTGTTTTTTAAGTTTAACTGCAAGAACAATATTTTTCTCTGATAAAGCGCAGCGTTGTCGAAATGTCGGAATTTATTTCTAAATTAACAGCTTTTGGCTTACTTTTATTCTTTACTTTTAACACACACACCTAAAAAAGACACTGGCAGGACACCATTTTTTCCATATCTACAAGAGCGATATAAACCTTCAAAAAGAGTGGGGTTTTCTTGCAGGCCAGTTCCACATTTAAGGTATCAAAGGGCGAGCAGGTTAAAGTTGATGTTGGGAAGAACTCTGAGATGTACGTCATGCGAGAAGCTGGCAAGAAAGTAACAGTCATGTACGATTTCAACAAGGTATTGGTCCTCGCAAATAATACTTCTTGATCTTAAGAACGTTAGTGTCGACATCTTAACCCATGAAAAGGGTAACGTTCATGTGGATAAAGTATACCACCAAGTGACGTTGCTTTTTAGCACTTCAAAGGAAACTTACACAATTCACCATACTAATCATAAATTTCCCGTTACGTAGACATTGATGTTGATTAAACTACCAGGACCACGGTCTTTGTGCATTTTGAAAGCCTCTACTGGAGATGCTTCCCGACCAGCTGCCTTAAAAAAGGCCCTAAACTCGGTAAGTGTGAACTTTATTACAATGCCGTCGTCATGAATTGGTTCTACAGACCTTACATTGATTTGTCACGTAATTACTTTGAAGTTGAATTTCTTTTTAGTTCCCTGTATGTAATATAGAGTTAATTTCAATATTGTTAATTTAATTCAGCTTATAAACTATTTCTGATAATGTCCCGAGATGTATTCTTACGCGGTAGGTACTTGTATTAACAATAGTTTTTTAATGATTGCTTTATAAGGTAAAAAAGAGTTCAAATGTAAAGGTGCTACCGAAGACTAAGGAAATATTGATAGCTGGTAGGAATGTCAATTTCAAGGAGCGATCATACCTTAGCAAGGAGATGGCTGACCTGTGTAAAAACCTGCCAATCATGTGGGCCAACGGTGGAAGAACAAGTAACAACCTTTTTCATTTACCCTAAGGAAATACTTTCCAAGCACTTGCAAGCATACAGCTGTATAGAATTATTTTAATTACTTTTCCAGTCTACAATTTTAACTAAAAAGCTAGTAATAGGCTTTAAAATCGCCAATCTTGAGTTCAATTTCTATACGCTTTTATAGAGGGCACATTAGAATAACTTACCTCTTGAATGTTCACACAGATAAAGTATCCCTCTGTAAAACTAGCCTGAATTTCATCCGATTACTTCGAGTCGTTATTACTCCTTCAGTATCACGTTGTTGAGAGGAGAAAACGACTCGAAGCAATCGGATGAATTTCAGGCTACTGTAAACATCAAAAATGCTTGATGTGATGAAAAGCCTTGAACCAAGCCCCCAAAAAGAATTCTTTACGATCATCAACTGAAAAGTCAAAAACATATATTACATGGCCAGAATTCGCTTCCACTGGCCTTCAACCAATGAGATTTTGTACTACTTCGATGCCATTTTTATTGCTTTATTTATTTTTCATACGTTTTTATTGAAGTCCTTTCAGAAATATATTATGGTCAACGTGGTATCTTTTTACTTCTAGGACGCGTGAAGAGAGGTTGCAAGTGTGTTACAAAAAGTGTTCAATGGAATGAAGTAAAGAGATCTTGCCGCCGTAAGTGGTTTCGCCGGGTATGCACAACGCAAGTGATTCCTAGATACAAGACAGTAATCTATCAACGCTGTTAACTGATATCTTCGTGATTTGAGTTTTAAGGGTCATTTGTTGGAGTTTTAACCTAGCATGCTTCAATGTAAACAAAGACAAAAAAATAAACGTTAAGGGTACTTAGCAACGTAGTTGTTTGAATTGACTCTGGGTTGTTCGGTTCTTAGATCGTTGCAGTTTTAAGTCTAAACAAGTCATAATTTTGTGAACTGAGGAAGACAAAACAAGTTAAGAAAATACAATTATATTTACACACGTTTTGGTCTAACTGAACCATTACTTAATATTCCAAAAAATAGGGTTTTGTTATCTGGACTTTTGTATTAAATAGATTGAAGAGAATCCTTCGGTTAAGGTACTGTTGTCCTCAGTCGCTCCCCTTCCCTCTACCCCCCCCCCCCCCCCCCCAAAAAAATGAAAATGAAATTGACAAGTGCATTGTTTCAACTACCCTCCCATGCGTGGGATGATTTCGGGGCTGTAATAAAGAAGTGACAGTACGTCTCCTAAGACCGTTGTGATGACTTTCGGGTCAGACTGAAGAAAGGTGTTCTTTAATATTTTGTGGACAAAAAGTATTTGCTATACATAAATAAAACGGGGCTAGTTTGTTAGATTTCTTGCTTTTCTTTCTCGCTACACCCCAAAGCGACTTCCGTTGTCTTAGGGCAGAATTTGGACCGATTGACAGGCCGAAAATAGCGACTTTTGAAGATCGCGCTCCTTCAAAACGCATAGAGTCTGCTAAAAATAAAAGAACACCATGGCATTCATGAATCTTTGAACTACTCAA
>OZ038004.1:6600000-6910000 GCA_964035705.1 Porites rus | reverse complement strand
TTTCCTTGGAGATCGAAAATCTTATTTCTTCATAGAACTGAGGTATATTTTTCCGTTAATTTATAACTAGGGAAATGTTAAAACTACTTCAGAGCAACAAAAGATTTCACAGAGTTTCGTCATATTCTTGCGCTCTCATTGGAAATGGGTAAGCTAGCCTTCCAACGAAATGTAACCTTCTCTCCTTTATAAGAAAGAGAAATACTTTCTCTACTAACGTTGCATGAGTAGTAGGCCCCATTGGGCCAGCTATAAGATTTTCCCGGCCCTTAATACAGTTCATGATTATACAGTTTTTTCTTTCTTTCTTTCTTTCTTTTTTTTTTCTTTTTAAGGTGACTTGGTCTTAAATGAAAAGGAAACAAGGAAGCAATATATTTTTCTTTGTTTTCTTTAAGCCAATCTCTTGTTTTGAAAAATTACACGAAATATTCAACTTCCGCATTAGAAGTCCGGTAGTTTTGAACTTAAGTGGAAAAAAAAGCTTGTCAAGCAGAGGAACTTATTAAAGAAAAGATTTATGGCCTTAATTAGTTTTCAAGAAATTGTTTCTTGTTTCTTAACACAATAGCGAGTCTCGCATAAAAGAAGCTTCTTTGCATCGCTGCTGTATCATTTCTTCAAGGTTCACTTGAAGTAAAGACAACTGGATCTTCAAGATGTCTCGCTTGATACTCTGCACGCTTTTGATGGTGACACTGATGATTCTTATTTTTTGCACTCGGGTGAGTGAGTTACAGTTGGTTAGCACAATAGATAGTTGTTTTTTAAGTTTAACTGCAAGAACAATATTTTTCTCTGATGAAGCGCAGCGTTTTCGAAATGTCGAAATTTATTTCGAAATTAACAGCTTTTGACTTACTTTTATTCTTTACATTTAACACACACACACCTAAAAAAGACACCGGCAGGACACCATTTTTTTCCATATCTACAAGAGCGATATAAACCTTCAAAAAGAACGGGGTTTTCTTGCAGGCCAGTTCCACATTTAAGGTATCAAAGGACGAGCAGGTTAAAGTTGATCTTGGGAAGAACTCTGAGATGTACGTCACGCGAGGAACTGGCAAGGATGGTACAGTCATGTACGATTTCAACAAGGTATTGGTCCTCGAAAATAATACCTCTTGATCTTAAGAACGTTCCTGTCGACATCTTAACCCATTGATCCTAAACACTAAAACCTTTTAAAAGCCAATTTCGCTGGATACTCTTTTCTAAAATTCAGGTTTCTAGATTTACAGTTCTTTGCAACTTAAAAGTTTTGTGATTATTTATTTATCATCATCAATAGCGACGCTATTTTTCCTTCGTACCTTCCCATGAGACCTCGCGCGCCTATGTAAATAGCGACTTGGTACGAGTCTGAGAAATGACCAGGCTAAGGTCACTCCTGCCCCGTTAACATTAAGGTGAAAAGGGTAACGTTCATGTGAATAAAGTATACCGCCAAGTGACCTTGCCTTTTACCACTTAAAAGGGAACTTACAAAATTCACCGTACTAATTATAAATTTCCCGTTATGTAGAGATTGACGTTGATTAAACTACCAGGACCACAGTCTTTCTGCTTTTTGAAAGCCTCTACTGGAGATGCTTCCCGACCAGCTGCCTTAAAAGAGGCCTTAAAATCGGTAAGAGTGAACCTTATTACAATGCTGTCGTTATGAATTGGTTCTACAGACCTTACATTGATTTGTCACGTAATTACTTTGAAGTTGAATTTCTTTTTAGTTCCCTATATGTAATATATAGACTTGTTATTGTTAATTTAATTCAGCTTACAAACTATTTCTGATAATGTTCCGAGATGTATTCTTACGCGGTAGGTACTTGTAGTGACAATAGTTTTTCAATTATTGCTTTATTAGATACAAAAGAATTCAAATGTAAAGGTGCTACCGACGGCTAAGGAAGTATTGATAGCTGGTAGGAATGTCAGGTTCGAGGAGAAATCACACCTTAGCAAGGAGATGGCAAACCTGTGCAAAAACCTGCCAATGAAGTGGGCCAAAGCTGGAAGAAAGAATGACATTGAGCAAGTTAAAGACACTGGGGATAATCGTTAGTAAATTGATGTCATTTTGATACTTAATGAGGTGATATGATTGCCCTTTCGAATGAAATAAAAAATAGAGAGCCTTAGTAAAAAAAAAAAAAAAGAAGAACAAAGTAACAACCTTTACTTATTTTCCCTCAGGAAATACTTTTAAAAGCACTTGCAAGCATACAGCTGTATATAATTATTTTAATTACTTTATCCCGGTCTACAATATTAACTAAAAAGTTAGTAATAAGCTTCAAAGTCGCCAATCTTAAACTGAGTCCAATTTCTATACACTTTAATAGAGGATGCTTTAACGTAAATTACCTCTTGAATGTTCGCACAGATAAAGTATCCCTCTGTAAAACATCAAAAATGCTTGAAATGACAGTGCAAAGTCTTGGACCAAGCCCCCAAATAGGATTCTTTACGATCGTCATCTGAAAAGTCAAAAAAAAGAATTAAAAGTATTGCATATGGCAAGAACTCACTTCCACTGGCCTTCAACCACTGAGATTTTGTACTACCTAGATGCTATTTTTATTTTTAGTATTTATTTATTTATTATTTTTTTTTATTGAAGCCCTTTCAAAAATATATTTTTTGGTATCTTTTCACTTTTAGGCTTGAAGAGAGCTTACACAACTTATAGAAGAGTTGTTCGAGTCACCCAATACAAGCGCATTTGCACTGGTTGGTTATTCGGCAGGAGATGCGGAGTGTATGCGTTTACCAGAGACAAGACAATATACTTTCGAAGCTGTAACTGATATATTTAATACTCTGCACTTTCACTTTATTTCTCTTAAAGTGCTTCGTGATTTGAGTTTTAAGGGTCATTTGTTGGAGTTTTAACCTAGCATGCTTCAATGTAAACGAAGCCAAAAAAATAATAAATAAGGGTTCTTAGCAACGCAGTGGTTTGAGCTGACTCTGGGTTGTTCGATTCTTAGATCGTTGCAGGTTAAAGTCTAAGCAAGCCATAATTTTGTGAACTTAGGAAGGCAAAACAAGTTTGGAAAATAGCAATATTTTACAAAGTTTTTGGTGGAACTGAACAATTACTTAAAATTCCAAAAAATGGGCTTTATTATCAGGACTTTTGTATTACGAAATAGATTAAGTGAAAATAATCCTTCGGTCAAAGTAGAGTGGTCATCAGTCGCTCCCTTCCCTCCTCCCTCACCCCTCCTAAAACTTTCAACTAGCCTCCACCCAGACGTTCTTAGCGTTTGGTTACGCATGACCAACCTCCAAAAACGAATGCGTGGGAGAATTCCGGGGTTCAAATAAAGAAGTGACAATCTCCCTAAGACCGGTCTGATGATTTTTGGGTCGGAAAAAAAGTATGCTTTTATATTTTGTGGACAATAAGTATTTGATATACATATATAAAACCGGGCTAGTTGTTTAGATTTTCTGCTTTTCTCTCTCGCTACACCCCCAAACGACTCCCGCCGTCTGAGGGCAGAATTTGGACCGATTCACAGTCCGAAAATAGCGACGTTTGAAGATCGCGCTGCTTCAAAACGCATAGAGTCTGCTAAAAATAAAGAACACCATGGCATTCATGAATCTTTGAACTACTCAATATCCACATATCATAATTGCTGGATAAAAAATAAATCAACTAGGAGAAATCGAAGACACGTTACCAAGCCGCCGGTTAACGAAACGTGAAAATAAGCTAATTGAAAATAAAATGTAAAAAATCTTAATGAGTGGCACTTAAAGCTGAGGATAATATACTCTTTACAGGAAAGATCTGACCTTGATTTTTCAGATTCAAAACTCAAACCTGCGAGTATCTCTTTGAGAAGAAGGCAAGAAAGAACTTCTATTTAAGCAATAGACCACACTTCCGGGTTTACCCGCGTGATAACCCACGCGGGATGTTGATAGAACACAAAAAAAGGCTCAGTTGTAGATCACGATCTGATGGCGAGTGATTTATTCAAAAAGACTTTTAGACGGGGACTAGCGGTAGCCTTTTCACATAGACAACTTCTTCAAGACTCACAGCTCTGGATTTTTATTCACTTGGTGTCTTCTTGTTCTAATTTTTTTTTCTGGTAAATTAGTGTTACGCCCATTTTTATACTAACCAGAAAACCATCTGCTTGGTGTAAACTTATGCTGACGTAAGTCTAATCTGATTGGTTAAGACAGCCTTATTAGTATCAAACCTTCGAGATAATTACTTTGTCAAAATAGTTTTTTTCCTTAAGTTTTCACTATTAAGCTTAGGTTATCTGGCCAATATAAAACAAGGAGAACAATATAAAAACTACAAAGTATCTAGTCATACTGTACGCAAACTTTTCATAAAAACAGATAGGAAAATACTACAATTACAGTTTGAAGATCTAAGGTTGTTGTCGACTTACAGAAGGTATTAGGTTTCTTCATCAAAGATGATACGCTAAAACTTTTCTATAAATTAACCACGGACGTGATCGCGAAACTCAGATCATAAATTAAAAATGCAGTTCAAAGTACAAGGCAGAATTTAGAACCAGTTGTTTAACCACAAAAACACCTATAAAATCACTTACATCTAATAAAAGTTATCCACTGCCAGGAATTCGGTTAAAACTCAAAGAAACACGCTTAAAACTGTTAAAAACAAGTAAGGCAGTCATTTCCTGGTAAATATTGATGAGGAATCAAGTGAAGGTTGAAATATCAAACCATGCGTGCGATATTTTTAAATGTAAATAAGCCCTTGTTGGGAAACTTTATTGAACATTCTTTTACGATAAAAGAGTTGTCGTTGAAGTCGCAAAAGTGTACCAAAATAGAACATACTTGTTTAAGAAGGAATTCATGAAAGGAGAAGGTTTATGTTGATGAATATTTTATACGTCGAACTTGTAAAGGTATTGTGAACAACTAATAATACGTGAATATTCGTGATACCTGACATTACATCCCAATAAAATATCCCTTAGTTAACTTATCATACAGTGACCTCTTAAGAACATCCACTTAATTTTAAGCATAAATCAAACTGAGTAAGAGTAAACTAGATCAAGGCTTACATTGCTTGCATTTTCTAGTGTTTGACATTTACAAGCTTTTCAAGTGTTCTCCCAATTTTCCAACTGGGTTATCGCACTGGTAAACCCATAGAAAGTGTGGTCTATTGTTTTTATGAAATAATTTTAAGTAAAACGGAGTCTTATAGGCAAAAAATGTGGTTTTAATACCGTGATCAAGTCATGATTTCTCTAAAGTCATCATAAGCCAATCATGGCCCACGATTTACTAGTACACAGTAATTTTCAAGGAGTTACAATGACTCCTCTAGTGGGGTTAATTTAACTCCTTACAGTGGAGTTATTTTTGGGGAGTTATTTTAACTCCAAAAAGGAGTTTAAAGAATTCTTTTTCAGGAGTAAAAATGACCCACTTTCAGAGTTAAATTAACTCCAAATGGAGTTAAAACAACCCATGTAAGGAGTAAAAATAACCCCCTTTTCAAGGTTATTTTAACTCCAGACTGGGAGTTAAAAGAACTCTTTTTCAGGAGTAAAAATGACCCCAAATTTGGAGTTAAATTAGAAGTTAAAGTAACCCCCAAAAAGGGGTTATCCTGTTAATAATTCCCTAAAAATTACGGTGTAATAGCGCCGAATTTTCTCAAAACTTAGTTCAGTCAAACAAAAAACAGCAGCACTTTGAGTTTGAGTTTTTGCACCCATTACATAATAACAATAATAATAATTAACAGTTAATGAATGAGGCTGAGTATCTTATGAAGAATTATGGAGATCGAGGAGGGTGTTATTCGACGAGGCCGTAGGCCGAGGCGGATAACACCCTCCAAGATCTCCATAATTCTTCATATGATACGAAAGCCGAATTCAAAAACAGTTTTATTATTCATTCAAAATAATTCCTAGTTTAAAAACATAGCTAAAACATGCTTACCTCCATCGATCCATCGATGTTCAGTTCATCTTCGATAGCGTACGTTTAGGTTTGTCCAGCTCCGCAAATATTCTCCAAATAACAGATGTCGCCCCCTTGAGTTGTCTTCTTGCTGTTCTTGCCATGTTCTTAGCTATTTTTTCGCCTGGTTCTTACTCTTGAAACGAGCGAAATGTCCGCCATTTTTTCAAGTTCACAACCAAAACAACTCAACCTCGTGCCCAGGTCTTTTCGGTTAACGGTGCCTTAACCTGCGAAAACGCTGCATTTTTGACGTCATTTCCTCGTTAAAGTCAAAATTACTCCAAATTTGGTCATCAGTAACTGGTTATGGTGAATTAAACGTGTGCTTTTAGCCAATCAGAATCGGGGATATATTTTGAATGAATAATAATAAATATAAAACTTATATTGCGCATATGCAATAGAAATATTTTCATATGCGCATAACAGATGATAAGATAAATAAGTCGAATTAAAAGCTATTATAAAAATGTAAGCCGATTAAATTCTATGTTAAAAAACATAAAATAAAATAAAAACTAAAAACTTAAAAATAAATGAATAAGTCAATTAAAAAGCTATCTTAAAAAAGTGCGTTTTGAGAACTCACTTAAAACATGTGGGGCTCTGAATGTTTCTGATCTCCGCCGGAAGACTGTTCCACAGTTTGGGAGCTGCCGACTGAAAGGCTCGGTCACCAGGTGTAGGTATAGGTACCGTGCTTTGGCTAGTACCAACAAAGTTGCACTCCTTGACATAAGATTATATGTTGACTGGCCAGCGACAGCAATAAGGTCAACCAGATATTGTGGTGCAAGTCCGTAAAGGCACTTGAATGTTAACAACACAATTTGAAATTCAATTCTGTATTTGATGGGCGACCAGTGCAGATCCTTTTAAATGGGAGTGATATGACAGATACGAGGAGTGTTGGTTAAAAGTCTGGCAGCAGCTCTCATTAGATGAGAATTTATGAAAGCTGTTTTCAGAAAAAGTCAACAAACATTCGTGCGAACGTACAATGAAATGTATACGTTCATAGTTTGTTTGATACAGAAGTAGGAGATTGATCATCAAACTGTACGCAGCTGTGTTTTGTTTAGTCGACCGTAATGTCGTGTTGACATAAGGAACTGGCAGCTAATATAATGGAGGACTTCCTTAACTGTTTACAAGCTGCAGTGGTTTAAGTACGGCAAGCCAAATGTAGCAATATTCAATTCGTTTAATTTTATATCTAGTTTTGTATTATGTATTCAACTATGCGTTTAATGTGCTTATATTAACTTATATTCAACATATTAACTTATATTCAACATTCAACGTGGCCTACGTAGCAGGCGTCGAAAGGGGTAGGGGATAGGGAGGAAGGGAACAAGGGCGGGGGATTAGGGAGAAAGGGTAAGGGACGCCTGGTAAAAAAACCCCTTTTGTTCATTTCTGCAGACGCTGGCGTCCGCAAATTCCTGATTGGCTGAGCCGTAAGGAGCAGCTTATTGGAGTGTATCCTGGCGTATTTTAGTTATATACAAACATGATCAAGGCATCAAGGAAATAAGTTTTGGAAGATCAAAATTAACATTCCAAGTAACATTCAGCTCCAAAGAACTAAATCGCAAGCTAACTGAAATGGGGTCGTGGAACAACAGCCGGGTGAAAAACCTCCCCGTACGTCCACTTGCACCTAAGAGGAAAACCCCAGGCCAGCTGTAACCCATAAACAACGGAACCCGGGCAAGACCAACTAATTAGAAACTAGAATAAATTTAGGACGGTACTATCGAGAAAACTAAACACCTAAAGCCTTAGAAACCGACAAACGTGAAGATAAAGAATCTTCAGCCCGAAGATCGGACCACATAGTAGAGCTCAAAACATCTGCAAAATAAAAGCTGATACTTTTGTTTGTAATTTTTCTGTACGGTAATTGACCACTGTTTGTCACCCCAAAATTTTGCTTAAGCATTGTCTTCAGTTTCCTTTGGGAGTTAAAATGCCCCAAGTGAAACTGAAAACAATGCTTATGCAAAATTGTGGGGTGAAAGACAAAGAGGATTATTGTATGCTATGGTATTTTCTGTAGTGGTCAATTTTAAATCTAAGTAAAAATAGTGTGTGAAATTCTGATTCAGATCTTAGATCTTAATAGGCAGCGTTGTCAAAAAGATTTTAAGTAGCCGGAGAATAAGAGAAAGTAGCCGGCATGTGTTTCCCTGCAGGACCGCTAGGCGGGAAGATATATCACAATTGATATAAACAGTTCAAGCCAGGTTAGTACCAGCTCTCAAACATGAAGCATCCAAGTGAAACTTTGTTGGAAGTATGCAAACAAGACGGATTGAAAGCGAGAGGCAGCAAAATTAAATGCAAATCACAAAACAAATGGTTCGATCACGAATGCGAAACAAAAAAAGAAAACTTGCAATCCCTTGGGGAGAAAATTTCTCATAACATTAATAATTTATAACTGAGACAACTACTGGGAGTAGGGAACACATATCACTAGGGATATGTGTTTCCCAGGTAGGGGAACACATATCACTAAGGATATGGGTTACCAGGGTATGGGAACTGATATCACTAGGGATACGTGTTTCCCAGGTAGGGAACACATATCACTAGAGATACGTGTTTCCGGGTAGGGAATCACATATCACTGGGGATAAGTCTTTTCTAGCCAGGGGAACACGTATCACTAGGGATATGGGTTTCACGTGCAGGGGAACGCATATCACTAAAATTATGTGTTTCCAGAGAAGGGAAACTCATATCACTAGGGATACGTGTTTCCCAGGTAGGGAACACATATCACTAGAGATACGTGTTTCCGGGTAGGGAATCACATATCGCTGGGGATAAGTCTTTTCTAGCTAGGGGAACACATATCACTAGGGATATGGGTATCACGTGTAGGGGAACGCATATCACTAAAAGTATGGGTTTCCAGGGTAGGGGAACTGATATCACTAGGGATACGTGTTTCCCAGGTAGGGAACACATATCACTAGAGATACGTGTTTCTGGGTAGGGAATCACATATCGCTGAGGATAAGTCTTTTCTAGCTAGGGGAACACATATCACGAGGGACTGGGTTTCACGTGTGCAAGAAGCTCCCGAAGTTCCTGAATTCCATATCGCTGGTTGAACCAAACAATGGTGCATTTTACTCAAAACGCCATAATACGACGGAACAGATATACGCCACCTTCACATCTCCCATAATGTAGGTCATTTGCCCCCCCAAAAGTTTGCTTAACCTTTGTTTTTCATTTCTCCTGGGTCTTACAGCGTTCCAAGAGAAATGCAAACAATGCTTATGCTAAATTTTTTTGGGGGGGGCAAATAAAGTGCATTATGGGAGATGTGCAAGTGGCGTATACTGTTTTTTTAACCAACTGAGCACAAACTGGGTAAGAACTAGTTACACATTATAATTTATGCAAATTCTTCTTCAGAGAAAATTTATTGCATTGTCAACATGGCTTGCTCAGCCAGAACGAAAGAGGGGAAGGAAGAAAGACCTGTCAAAAATGTGTACAGTCGACTCCTGGTAACTTGAACCGTGTCTAACTGGAACCTCGCGCTAACTAGAACCATGCAAAAACTGATTTCCTCCTGTCATGATTTCTAACATACATATATGGCAAATTTATATACTCTTGGTAAATCAGACTCTCAATAACTCAGTTTTTCCCGCTTTTATTAAAACGGTAAACTTACGCTGCTCGAGGATTCTGTACACACGCATCAGAAACAAGTAGCCTGCGAATGCCATCTCTGATCGCTCTCTCAGTGCCGTTGCGGCTAGCGATGGCAGAAGACTGTTTTTGCGCAAAGTTAGTTCATAAGAAAACAATTTTCGTATCTAAACTTTCCCTGGTCTTTCTCACCATAATACTATAAAAACTAGGGCGTAATCTATTCTCCAAACAGACTCAAACAAGTTCTTTTTAACACTAACATTCTCCAACGCAGAACTCAATCAGATTGAAACTCCCAGTATTTAAAGGAGTAGTGTCAAGAAACCGCCACCAAATTGAATTAAACATAAAAATAACCGTTCAAAACGTTAAAAGAACTGAATAAAAAATAACGCAGAAAATACAAAGGTAGGCAAAGATAGAAAAAGATGAAAATTGAAAACTTGTGGTTTTTGAAAACTTGTTAGCCGAACAGTTTTTCAAAGCTCATTTGTGCTGTTTGCAACGTTTGAAGTAATGGGATCTATTTACAGCTGTAGGTTTCTGGGAAGCTGCCCACCTACCCCTCCCCTAAGCCAACATTTTGCCCTAAACGAGAAGTAAGTGTTAATGTTGGCTTAGGGGAGGGGTAGGTGGGCAGTTTCCCAGAAACTTAAATTGACCCAAATAATGCTTGGGAGACATATTTATTTGGAATGAAGCTGTGATTTTGTCATTAACAAGAAATTTCTTAACGTCTATAACAAATAATTACGTGTTTATAGCATTAACAAAATGAACTAGGCAATCATGACACAGCCCCTTTAAAATGATTGTATCTTATGATCGTTGCTCTTGAATGAATGGATTTTATTTATCGTCGATGATGTGGGAAGTGGTTGCCCTGTGTCAGTCTCTTGAGCCAGGGGCTCATGTATAAAATGCTTGACTAAAGGAAAAAAATTAAAATTAAAACAAGTGACAGTAAGTTGCTTGGGGAAAATACAATGAAATAATTATAAATATCGTAAATAAGGTAGAAAAATCCTACATGATCCACCTACGATAAAAATAAATGAAGAAATTAATCTGATTAAAAAAACCTGTGGGTTTGTATAATTATAGTTCAATTGACACCAGATAATTTACGATAAACAAATAAGATATCTAGTTAGGGCCATGCAAAAAAACCAAAACTTTGGCAAAATACAATAAGCGAATGTTAATCCAGCAGCCATTTGCTCTTACAAGTACAAAAATCGCAGTCGGTATAGCTAACAGTCCGTAAATAGCAGTCCGCATAGCTAACATCGAGCTTTCAGTTGATTATCATGTGTCCACACCTTAGCCCCTGTAATCGCTTCCCACTTCAATGCCGTAAAATTCCGAAAATAAGCCCCGGGGCTTATATTTTTCAAAGGCCCTCTTTGAGGGGCTTATTTTTGGAGGAGCTTATACACGGAGGGAAATTTGCGTTTCAAAATCGATTGGGCTAGCCTTATAGTTGGAAGTAAATTTACCGTTTTTGCTTTGTTTTACTTTGTATTTGAGGGCAATTTTCCAAATACAAGTCCCCGGGGGACTTATATTTGGAGGGGCGATTTAACGGAGGGTTTTTTGCGTTACCGGTTTGGGGGGCTTATATTTGGAGGGGCTTATTTTCGGAATTTTACGGTATCTTAGAAGACAGCAAAAACCAAAAACAGTCGAAAATGTTGCGAAACATGCAGGAATGTTGCAAAACGTGGAAAAAACATGAAAAACACCAAAAATTGCTGCTGGATTATTCTTTTGTTTAAATGACTATTAGGATAAGAGCGCTATAGAAATAAAGTTATTATTAGCCTGACTAGCGTCGCTTGAGATAATGTACTCATTTAAATTTTATAGTTAAGAACGCGGCTAGTCAGGCTAATTTAAATTTAAACAATAGAATATTAATCCAGCAGCCATATTTACATTGGATCTATAGATAAACAACTTGCCAGTACAACATTTTGACGTTATTTTTACATACATACCTTTAACTTCGTTTTCTATCCTGCAGGATTCTTCGCGTTTTTCATTTTTCAGATCAAAGAATACCTTATACGTTTAGAATAAGTAAACGTATCATCCAAATGCTGTAGTCAATTTACTTAGAGGTAACATATGTAAATTCATTTTAACATTGTATTTTTTTAGAATCTTACTGCATATTTTCAGCGTTTTTATTGTAGTTGTATTTTGTAAGTAATGTTATTCTTATTTTTAATTTAGTTTTAATAATAATAATAATAACTTTATTAAACTCCTCAAAAAGGCTTTTCAGCTTGATTTACAATGTCAAATATCTAAAACTTAGTTTTCCAAAAATACCCTTAAAAAATGCTGTTTTATTTTAACCTTAAATACATCTAAATTAGTGATAGACTGAAACCCGTCTGGGAGACTATTCCACAGCCTTTGGCCTCTGAAGGTAAACGCGCGCTGACCTGCAGCCGTCCTACAGAGTGGTATATGTAGGCGGTCCCTATTCCTAGTGTTGCAGTTGTGCACTTCCGATCTGGTTTTAAACTTCTGACAAAGATATGGAGGTGCAAGTCCATTTAAGCATTTAAATACCATGGTAGCATCCCTAACCTCAAGTTGTTTAACAATTGGCAGCCACTGTAACTGCTTAAGAACAGGTGTAACATGATCAGATTTCCTCGTTCCAGAAACTATCCGGGCTGCAAAATTTTGCACTGTCTGTAATAGCTCGATGTTTTTCTTGGTGGTATTAGCCCATACTGATGAACAATACAATAACTTACTGAATACGAGAGAATTAATTATAGTGATCAACGTACGCCTATCAAACAGGTATTTTACGCGATTTATTTGACAAAGGCTACCTATACATTTCGAAGTTAATTGAGTTATATGTTCGTCGTACGTTCAATTACAGTCCATTGTAACCCCCAGGTTTTTTCGCAGACTTAGATGATGTAATCTCCTTGCTGAGTAGTGTAATGCTTAGATCATCTGGTATCTTCATCAGCAACTGCGAAGTCCCCAGAACCAGAAGTTTTGTTTATTACGGGTTAACGAGTAGACTGTTTTTACAACACCATGTGGCTATGTTCGTAAGATCTTCTGTCAGCTGAGCTGCGGCTAAGGTGGCAGGAAATGAGAGGTATAACTGTGAGTCATCAACATAGCACTCTAACGACCCTATGTTAAGTACAGATGGTAGATCGTTGATGTAGATATTAAA
The DNA here is from genome assembly GCA_964035705.1 of Porites rus. Taxonomy (NCBI): domain Eukaryota; kingdom Metazoa; phylum Cnidaria; class Anthozoa; order Scleractinia; family Poritidae; genus Porites; species Porites rus. The sequence continues at coordinate 6,897,102 of OZ038004.1, read as the reverse complement.
CAATGCTGGGCCCAAAATTGATCCTTGTGGTGCACCATACGAGACTAGGTGGGGTTCAGTTTTATTCATTGTAATTATTTTTACACGACCACACAAGCTTTGAGCTTTAAATCACATCGTGTTTAAATAGTGGATATGAATGTATGTATACCATTATTTAGTCACTAAGTTTCCCAGTTATATGGGCGATAAACAGTTGTGTCAAATCCGAATTAAGCTGACTAGTAGACAACGGCAATAAGTGCCCGGCCCTTTTAACTCGAGACTGCCGCTTTTAAACTTTGCGAAAACTTATGTTGATCGTCTAAGATCATAAACCAATGTTTATCGTGAAATGGACTTCATTAACGCTAAGTTTCGGTCCTAAATGATCACCAAAGAAACAAAAATGTCAGGTGATTTTCTTCGCTATTGCAATTTCAAACCACGAAAAAAAGCCTGGTTTCTTTTTGTTTACACTGAACGATCATCATCGAAACGTTAGACCTATTGGTATAAAGTTTCTGCTGTCAAAGTATTCAGTGAAATCTTAATTAAAGGGGTAGTTTCCATTGATTCAGTTCACAGCCTGTATGTTAGATTTTCTTAGCACAATTTCCTTCAACGCAAGTCGAAACTGTTGAATTCGCACACAATATATAATTGGATTTAAAAGGGAATTGGAACACGCTGTGAAAACGCCTGTGAAAAAGGCGAAGTATGCGGAATTTACTGAAGTTATGACAAACGTTGATACAAGGAGTCGGGTGTGTACAGTCCTGTGTACAGACGTCCCCTCTCCCTCAGGAAAAATCGGGAGAGGAGACGTCTGTGAATCGCTGACGATAATCGTGTTCCCATTTCCCAGGAATGGTGGGGACAGCCTCTGATTGGTTGTAATGTTAATGCCATGACGCAAATAATTTCCGGTGTTGTGATTGGTGAATGAACCTCAAAATAGATTCCCCGGGGAAAAGCTCAGCCTTTGTGGATATTCATATTTGTTTACCCGTATTTGTATTTCGGCTCTCGAGAAAAGGCATGAGAAGTTAAGACCACCGATGTTTGCTGCACCGGTTGCGGGTGCGTCTGTCTGTACCGGTCGGTATTGTAAATAAAAGGGAAGGCATACAAAATCCAACGTTAACAGCCAAGGCAGGTTAAGCTTACCCCAAAGAGATTCTATTAATGAATTGATTATTTGAAAAAATGAGTCCGTTAGTCGTTCCCGTAACTGGTGTCAAATTTAAATCGGCATTCCTCCGTGCGTAATAACAGGTGAATATTTTAAGAGAAACTTCTCTGTATTTGGTCAGATTGAAAATCTTTGAATGGATTAAATGTCTTAGAAGACATTTACATCAAATTCAGTGAAACTGAGCTGGTAGAAATTTCGTAACTAAATCGCGTGTGAATTCACGGCTCATTACGCATGCAAGAATGCACACAGAGATGAACCTGAAATCTACAACTACCAACGGTTCAACTTTCGAATAATAAATACATTAATAGGATCTTGGGAGGTACGCTGAACCTGGCTTGACTGTAATCAGAGATAATCTGGATTTTTGGTTGAACATTGCGTGAAGATGTTCGGCTAGCCTGTACACAGACGCCAGAGCTATTTTTCGACCTACATGTGTCTTTTCAACTGTCAGCGAAAAAAAAAAAAATTATGCAAATGTATACCGGAACACGATTAACGACGGCGATTCACAGACGTCTCCCCTCCCGATTTTCCCTGAGGGAGGGGGGACGTCTGTACACAGGCTAGGAATCAGGAGGCTATTAACGGTAAATAGCTAAGCATCACCAAAAGTAGTATAGTTGTGGTCAGTTTAAAAGCTTTCTTTTCCTCCATGAATTTCTGTCTGACTTCAACCGAAACTTGCTGAGAGGCAATAGCTTTTTCGTGGCGACGCGTTTCAAAGTAAAGCACCACTTGACAAAAGAAAATAGTGGCAATGCATAAAAACATTATACCGGTGTCAACTATAACATAATTATTGTCATCGTTGTCTATGCTATCTGCAGGCACGGTAACTGTAAAAGAATTGTTATGATCCACAAGACAGCTGAAACACTAATCAAGCGAGTTTCAGTGACTAAGGTTTCATATCTCAAAGAATGTTTGATGGCAATGTAGCGTTCTACGTTCACCATAGCCAGGTGAAACAGTGATGCCACACCTAACACTCTTAAGGCCATTCTCGCTAATTGTATTCGTACACAGTACGTACTGGAAGTGTTTCCTTGCAGTTCTGCAATCACCCAAGAAATGAAAAGTGGCTGACCTATAACTCCCATAACCGCATCAGTAGAAGACAAACAAGCCAGTGCAATGTTAGACTTGGTTTTCACTCGGTGTTTAGTTTCTACAGCAATCATGATCAGTGTGTTCAAACCAGTTGTGATGAGACAGGTAATGATGGTTATGACTGTAATGAAGACGAGCCAGCCGTACGCCTCTTGTGTTGTATGATCAAGAGTTCCTAGCGGGATCACTTCACATCCTCGAACGGTCCTCGCGACCTGTGAGGTTGCATTTGAATTCATATCTTCGCTGAGTGTAAATAATAGTTTTTCTCTATAACAGGATACGGGTGCATAAGGAGTAGAGAATTTAGTGCGAACTTGGCGGATTGACTGGTTTAGTCTGATTTCAAGACATACTTATTACTTTGGCACACAAAGAACGTGTTTGTCATTAAAAAGCTATAAATAGGATTGCTACCTCAATGGTTCAAAGGAAAAAGGAAATGAACGGATTAGCCAAAAGTTGCCAATCACATTTTCAACTGAAATAAGGGAATTATTTACGATAAGCTCTTATTAACTTCAGTTATTTAACACCAACCCAGAAACAATCTTATAATCACCGTCCGTCATTTTAATAACCATTAGTTTGTTTTTGCTTAAAACATTGCTGATATCAAGAACACGAAACGTTTATGCTGATATGAGTTCTCTTTAATTGTGAATTTGCTACAATCACGTTTTAGCGAATCATAAAAAGGGAAACAGGGGAAATTGGGGCGAATAAAAATTCACATTTGTAAAAAGTAATAAAAATAGAGAACTTATGATCCAAAATAACAGTATTGCTTTATTCGGCATGTTAGAAATTGAATAAATTTATCATAATGATGCCAGTTTCTTAATTTCTACTCTCCTCGTGAACAGTAAATGTTCAATCCCAAGCGAAGCAATCCCCTGAGCAGCAAACTCAACTGATAAAATTGACAGCGAGACTGGCATCACTGCACCTGTGAGGTAGTTTTCCTTTAAAACAAGCAATGGGTTGTCATTTTGTGCAAAAAAATAAAAATATCAAATTGAAAATAATAATAACAACAATAACAATAATAATTTTATTCAACTTTAAAAATATGTACATAATTTACAGAAATATTTGAAATAAGAATTAAGCACTATATAACATTAAGAATTATATAAATAATAAAGATACAATCACTGTGTCAATAACGATCAACAAATATATTCCTTACGGCACAGATGCGATCAATAACTCTTGCAGGCGGTACAGAGTTTTAAATTAAGTCATTACAAAAGAGAATCATCCGTCTTTGGTATTACAAAGAAACAAGCTAAAAAGAATAAAATCTGGTATTCCTAAATTCCTAATTCTTTAAAAAGTCCTTTAAAAAATTAATTAATTAATTCGGCAGGCTCTAGTATCTTCGATCTGTAGATCTGAGTCAACAAAGTCTAGCTGTCGTTTTCTGGATCTTGAGCCTCGCAAGCATAGTATCGCAGAGCGTACGATGGCGAAAGATACTTTAGCTCTTATCCAGGATATTTCTCTCTTCTTATTTGCGATAAGCTCCGCAAGTCTGCTGCGGTACTTAACACACTCATCCGCCATTCCACCTGTGGTCGTGCAAACTAGGAGAGTGAATGTTCCCTGTTCGATTTCCATTACTCTTTCCGCATACCACCTCTTCTTCTCGTTCTCATGCTTCTTGTAGATTTGCTTAGAAATCAATTCTTTGTAAGAGGCTGCATTAGCGAGACATACCCGAACGTCGAAGAATGCAGATCTCTGTCTCTCCCTAAAACCTCGAGCATGAATATCCAAACGGGCATCAGGGGCTTTGTTAGCGCCATGATTTAATGTCTCCCCAGTGATCTCCTAAAAGAACCGGCTCTAATCCTACAACATTACAGACAATCCTTAGCATCTCTACTTCCAAGTCGCGCAGTTCGTTATGGCGCTGGATATGAATCCGCCGCGCTGAAACACCATTGTGTGATCCACGCTAAATTGAACACTGCATGCGCAGATCATGGGCGTGTCCGTTATTTCCCAGTCGTACTGTAACTTGATTGCATCTCTAATTTCCTTTTTATTCAAATTGTAATCTAACATAAGGCTTTCATTCAGGGCAAACAAAGGAGCTCTTTCTGGCTACACTACGGATTAGAAAAAAATTCAGCTGAGCGCCTTAGCTCGTGAAACATTTTCAGTTGGTTAATAAATTCACATATAAAGAATAAAACAAAACAGACATACGCAAATAGCAATTAACTTTCAATACATACAGCATTACTGTTAGAGTTTACTAGTCTGAAAATAAAAGGGGAAAAAAAGCAAAAAAAAAAACTTTTCAGAAACAGCCTGAAAGCGACACTATCCTTCTACTGAAATCTTCAGTCATGATAACAAATCTAAATAATGGAATCTCGCCAGCAGCTCAATTGTCGAGAATTGTTCGAAAACCGTTCTGATCGTATAGCAAACACCTTAAAGGAAAATTTGCTTGCGATTAGGATTTTTATGCCTTTTCTTCCTATTGAGTAGTTGTTATGTTCGCGGGGGCCTGGGACTTGGGGTAGCATCCATTTGCATTATAGCCAATACCCTTTAGGACTTTTGTGTCAGCAAAGTGACCAGGCATCCATGTGAGCGTCACTTCATTTCATCTTGACGGAGGTCAAAAACGTGTTTTTTCATCCCTCCTCCTTCGCTTTTCCTAGCCACTCCATTTTTAATTACATGTACTATTGTATTGTATCACTGTTCCCTTTCAGTGCCCTCACCTTTACTGGGCCAATTTTTGTATCAAGGTTTTGATTGAACAGTATTTTGAATATATGCGGTTATGGGATGGTGCCCATAGTCATGTACTCCAATTGTTGAATGGTGGTATTTTTGCCCAGTAAACATAGCTCAGGCAAGGCAGCATTTTGGGTTTATGATAATAATTTGTTAGGAAGAAAGGGCATAAAAGAACATATTTGCATATGAAAAGGTAAATAAATCAAGTTTTGTCGTAATAACTTTGCAAAAAGAGGCCATTTTCTTAATTTTCTCTTTCATCGTGAACTGCAGCAAATGCAGTAATTCAATGTGGCGAACTCGATTGATAATCAGTAGCAGGAGCCCAAGATTAGCTGTGATGGGCTCCTGTCAGCGGCAACATTGAATCACTGCACCCGACAGCTAGTTTTCTTTTTAGTAAGCAATAGACTGTGATTTTTTTTTTTTTTTTGCAAGAAAAATTATATTAATAATAATACAGTCGACTCCCGGTAATTCGAACCATCAAGGAAAGTAGAAAAAAGTTGGAGTCATCGGGAATTCGAGTTATTGAGGGTAAAATTATATTGTTGGTTTTCAAATGACGTCACTAAAATTCAAACTACAAAACTATCGACCCTACTGAGATTTTACTTTCATGATTTATTAAAGCAGCTGAAAACTATACTCGTTAAAAGATCTTTTTGTATTTCTTTTGGTCGCAGGAAAAAAATTGAAATTCTCATTAGAAATATCTAATTCGCCACTTCTAGATAACATGCAAATTCCCCACCTCGTCTTTTTCATCCGAAGTTTATATTCCTTTATTTGTTGTTTTTTTTTTTCCGGGAAATTTTACTCCACAGCCAAAGAAATGTGGCTAATTGCGTTGAAACAATGTTTGCTGCCTTACTAAGTTCAACTAAACGAAAAACCCAGGCAGTTATCGAGTCCCTGGCCGGCTCGTGTCATCGTTCAAAGCGTACTCACTAGGTTAGTCTGGCGGTTAAACTTGAAACGTTCATAAATGATAAAGGCACATTCAATGAACCCCTAGAGTCGTATAATCTTGAGTTATTTGTCTGCTGAATTTATTCTTACTCTACCGTCTTAAGCAACTCAGTACTGAAGTGGTCACAAAAAAACTTGGAATTGCAGTTAAAAAAAAAACAGAGAGTATCAAAAGAAAATAGTCACTACAACAACAAATTAATGCAAAATCTTTCGTGGTGATATTAATCACACTGCCAGAATTTCGTTTCGCGCAAGAGAACTCAAAACCAACATAAGAAACACTTAACAGGAATGAATAAAGCTGGTCAACTTCCGTTTATTTCAATGTTCAAGATCAAGAACTCCAGTTCATGATTTAGTGCACATAATTTGTCATGTGTTTGCTCAAAGTGGACGTGCTGAAATACAGTAAATCGTTTCCAGTCCATCTGTGAAGTATAGTGAAGTCGTGGTTTGTGTTTTACGAATGTCAGCTTCCTCCGGCTCTTAAGATAAAGACGGAGCTCCTAGCAACATTTTCATGAAACATGCAGAACGTTTCAGTGTTTAAAATTTTAGAAAAGAACGCCCGCTTACTAAATTATAATATTATTTCTCGTTGGGTGAAAAAATGCAAATTCAATTCATCTTAAGCTAAAGGCTTCCGCGGTTACTTAAAAACACAAATTAAAACTTGCTGAGCTGAAACTTTAAAAAGATATGTTCATCAGGAAGTAAAAACATTGTTCGAAAAAATTCAAGTTTTCTCAACACAATGGCCAGGCTTGCATAAAAGAAGCTGCTTTGTTACCCAGCTGCATGATCATAGAAAGCGTCGACAGTTCATTATCACGATGGCTCGCTTGATTCTGTTACTTTTGCTGATGGCCTCATTAATTCTTACCTCTTACGCGGACAGTGGGCAAAAGGTAATGTACTTTAAAATACTGCGTTTTTATCAAGACACTTTAGAATGACCTTTTTTCTTAATTAAATGCCTTGGCGTTTTATGTTGTTGCTGAATATTTTATCCTGAGGCCTGTTCGGGCAGCACTATCGTTGCTTAATGAAAGAGTTTGTAAGCCACGCGCACCTAAATTAGCATTCTTAGGGTTATTGATTTATACGGCGAATAAAAGGTTAAGGATGTTATTTACAATTAAAGTCAAGTTTTGAGTGCCTCGAGTCTTGATTTAAAAAATATATACATTTATATAATAATAATAGTGATAAAAATAATAATAATAATAATAATAGTAATAATAATAACAAGGTATCCATTTACACTAATAGTGAAAGAAATAACTCTGAAGTATCGGTAGTGACACCTAAAGAAGAACTCATTTTAATCAATTCATTTTACATTAATACGAAATGCTTACCATTTCTAATTCTCCATGTCTTTTTACAGGCCTATACATTCAAAGTATCCAAAGGTATGTACGAAAGGATCAAAGTTGATGCTAACAAGAAATCAGAGACTTTTTCTCTTAGTGTTGCTTCGTCGGGCAAGAAGGAAGGAGACTATGTCTACGACTTTAACAAGGTCAGCAACTAGCATAAATTTTCAAACCAGTCAAGATAACCTAAACCTGATCTTTTTTCCCTTTTTTTCTAGTTACGTTAAGAAATTGACGTTTATCATTTTGAAACAAACCAACTAAACAAAAGGGACAGTCTAAGCTTCAAATTCTACTATCGTTGTTGAGCACGCTGGTCAATTGTATCTCTTCCTCTTTTATACAGGTTAATCAACGGGGACTCCTCCTTGCTTCTAAACACTCCCCCATAGGTTTTCATTTTGGTGCAAAACTCGGAAAGAAACAAAACAATAGATGTTTTGTGGCAATTTTAGACGAGACGTTTTCGCAAAACTGCGCAGTGATAACTTCGGATTTTCAGCCTTTTATATTAAAGTTATAAAGACTAGAAGTTATTAAAAATAAATTTAATTGTCAGTTTAATTGATAAAATTACTTATTAGACAGTTGCATCTTTTAACTAATCGTCTCTGTCTATTGGCAATTACTTTGTATTTGCTTTACTTTACTGCAGAACTTGACAATGATTCGATTGCCAGAAGCAAACGCCTGCTTTTTAAGATACTCCATCGGAAACGTTCCTCGACCTGCCGACTTGCTGAAACTACTTCAGTTGGTACGTATCTCATGATCTATAACAGGCTAATTACCGTCAGGCTAACAATTATTCAATGTATAGGTTTTTAATTATATATTGGTAATATAAATTAATAATATATTTATTTATTTTATGTTACACCTGGAATTTTCCTGATCCGTGTAAGCTCTTGATAATTCCACTCAAAATTATTTATTTTTCACGCTGGGTTTCATCACCTTTAGGTGCAGAAAAGTGCAGGTTCTAAAGTGACCATTACGTCTGAGGAAAGTTTCAAGATTGTTGGCAATTTGAGTGACCGCTCGGACCTGAGCGACGAGATGAAGGATCTATGTAAAAAGTTGCCAATTTACCGAATCCGGAAGTTGGAAAAGAAACAGAGTGACGCTGATGAAATGGAAGATTCCATAATAAGTGAAAAAGATCTAATAGATGCAGGAAAAAATTTTGCTAAAGGTAATAAAATGCATGATTCCATAGAAATCATGTTCTTTTTTTAAAAAAATGAACTAATCAACGGAAAGTTAACGTTTGGATGACCTTGCAAAGGTAAGAACGAAGCAAAAGGCATCTTCTCTGTCGTTGAAGACCCCTTTACACAAAAAAAATTGTTTTATTTAAACTAGGTCTAACAAAATAAGAAAACTACGGAAATTTTTTCACAGTCTTAAGCTGTTTTGTGCTTTCAATGTTAAAACATAGCCACGTCCTCACCAATCCGCGCAGGCGGAAAACGTTAACAAGAATACGCTACAGCGGTCAACATTTGCCAATGTCCAGGTCTGCTTATATGTTTATAAATTCAAAGGCAAGGCCAAGGTCCTCACCAATCCGGGCAGTCAAATTCTGTGTTGACTTATTCCCTTCTCACAGATGTCCTTCCGCTATAAAGTTTAAAACAAGACTAGAATGCGCTGGTGTGAATTGATCAAACGTCCTTTTAATTTCTAAGGCTTCCTTTCCGGCAAATAAAATGAACTGAATGTAAAAAGTGAAAGAGAAGTAGCGAAAAATTCAACCTCTTATTAAATCTTTTCTTATGGTTTAGAATAAACTATTCTCGAAACTGAGAATGTTTTGATCAAAGCTGTGTAAATCGAGCTGAAACTGTGCATGGAACCTTGCGTTTCCTGTATTTATCTCGCCTATTGTATGGAATATGTGTGAAAATCTTCCTTATGAATCGGTATATTTCAAAGAGCTACACAACGAGCAAGAATGCTATTGACCGACAATATACAGAGCGGGGGCAGCTGTAGTGTCAACTATTACTAGTTACATCTATAGCCGTTGAAAAAAATTAAAAAAAATAATGCGATATTGTTTAAATTATTCTGGTACGAGGTTTTTGTTTTGTCCACTGAAAATTAAAGTTCCTCAATTTCTTCATGGATTCCTTCTTAATCTCTGGATTAATGTGGACGATACCTGCAACAGCTTTTTTAAGTGTTAAAAGGTGTGATGGATATAAGTCGCATCAACACAATGTACCAGGTTTGTTATAATTCAATAACGTTTGGTTCTCTTCTATCTATGAATTAACTTAGTAATTTAAGTTAAGATCTCAGTAGAGATGAAAAAAAAAAATAAACACGTCTTTCTAAAAATTAGTTCCCCACTTCAAAGCTGTTTGTCCGTTTCGCATTTAATTTAATAACCTAAAATAGTTTTAACTCTCCGGTCTTTTCTATTTATAGGTCTCGTAAAGAAATGGGTGTGCAAACAAGTTTGTAAACACGTACGCAAATGCATCAAAGTCCCGGTGAGCGTTAGATGCGGCTGGCGTGGCTGTAAAACTTCCTATCGCCGAAAATGCTACTTACAAAAGATACGGTTCAATTGTCCACTTACCTGCTATTGGGCTTGGACTGTAATTGCTAAATCAGGATAAAGCATGCTTTTACACATTCTTTCTCAATAAGTGGCCGCGTAGAGTGAAACGTAAATATGTAAAGATTTAGATAGATTCATACCCTGTAGACGGTTATTTGCATAAGTAAATTTCGAGAAGATCTTATGACGGTACTAATACACAAGCACAAGATTTTCAAGATGTCACAGAACGTGTAAGGGTTAAAAATAATAACAAGATAATTTAAGAGGAATTTCGAATGGAAATAAAGGTAAATGCCACTTCATGCATGCATAAAGGCCTCCGTGTGTTATTCATACGTGGTGGAGAGGGGTGTGTCAAGGAGTATCGCCCTGTGCTCTTCTCATTGTTCAGATACTGGGAAATCTGTATAATTTCAATCGCCTTTTTTAGGTTTTCACAGCGATAAATTGCCCAAGGGGAAGAAAAAACATAATATAGCCACCTCATCAAGAAGCTTGGCAAGAGCCATTCAGCCCTTAACTTGGAGACTAAAAAGGAATGTCGACTTTGATTCGCGCTTAAATGGAAAGCAAACTCTAGCCTAAATTCTTGCTAAGAAGAAAAAACGGGTTTACTGAAATGGTTGTAACGACTTCATAAGGAAAGGATTCTTTATCACTGATTTAACGAAAACTTGCGAGTATTTAAAGGTGCTTTTGAGTAAATGTAACTTAAAAAAGCTGAAAGCCAATCACAGCAGTGCTCAAAATCCTGCTAAATTTTCGAACTTTGAGTTTAGTTTTCGCGTGGGATTTGGCGCCAAGACGAACACAGCACGTAAACAGAACGTGATTTCTACTGCTTCCATTTGGTACATTTCACCTTCTCATGATTGTTTGAGCCGCTTTGGGTTTTTATTAACCCATAGAGCTTACCTTGGGAACTGTCATGGTTAATTCTTGTGTTCTTTATGATGTATGTATAGGTAATAGCATGATTAGTAGTGATATTTGGCATAAATACCACGAGTGATAATTCTTCTTCTTTAGAAAGGAGTATTGTCTTTGCTGATTGAACGAGAGCACAAATATGTTACCGGACATGTCCAGGCGGAACACCGTGACACAACCAACGGAAATGTACCAAGGCGCCTAAACATGAAATGAATTATGTGTCCACTGAAATAGACCTTGTAACGGTTTTGGAAGCCATCTTGACGAGCAGGCAACCGCGTGAGAAATTAGTATAGGTAGTAGCATGATTTGTAGTGATATTTGGCATAAATACCCCGAGTGATATTTCAAAATTGTTATACGTGAAATGTCACGAGTGGTATTTATGCCAAAAATCACGTGCAAATCATGCTATTATTTGTTTATACTATTACCCGGAAAAGGTTGTAATTTTCACATGTAGGTATATCAGATTAAGCTGAAATACCACTGCTCCGCGCTCTAAGCCAATCAAATTGCAGAAATTTCTCATGTAGTAGTATAAACATATTGTAGTTGCATTTTGTAAGGAATAAGTGCCCGGCCCTTTTAACTCGAGACTGCCGCTTTTTAACTTCGCAAAAACTTATACTGATCATCTAAGATCATAAACCAATGTTTATCGTGAAATGGACTTCATTAACGCTAAGTTTCGGTCCTAAATGGTCACCAAAGGAACAAAAATGTCACGTGAGTTTCTTCGCTATTGCAAGTTCAAACCACGAATAAGGGTGGTTTCTTTTTGTTTACACTGAACGATAATCATCGAAATGTTGGACCTATTGGTTTAAAGTTTCTGCTGTCAAAGTATTCACTGAAACTTTAATTAAAGGGAATAGTTTCCACTGATTCAGTTCACAGCCTGTGTGTTTGATTTTCTTAGCACAATTTGCTTCAACGCAACACGAAACTGTTGAATTCGCACACAATATATAATTGGATTTAAAATGGAATTGGAACACGCTGTAAAAACGCCTGTGAAAAAGGCGAAGTATGTGGAATTTACTTAAGTTATGACAAACGTTGATACAAGGAGTCGGGAGGCTATTAAGGGTAAATAGCTAAGCATCAAGAAAAATAGTATAGTTGTGGTCAGTTTAAAAGCTTTCTTTTCCTTCATGAATTTCTCTCTGACTTCAATCGAAACTTGCTGAGAGGCAATCTCTTTTTCGTGGCGACGCGTTTCAAAGTAAAGCATCACTTGACAAAAGAAAATAGTGGCAATGCATAAAAACATTATACCAGTGTCAACTTTAACATAATTATTGTCATCGTTGTCTATGCTATCTGCAGGCATTGTTAACTGTAAAAGAATTGTTATGATCCACAAGACAGCTGAAACACTAATCAAGCGAGTTTCAGTGACTAAGATTTCATATCTCAAAGAATGTTTGATGGCAATGTAGCGTTCTACGTTGACCATAGCCAGGTGAAACAGTGATGCCACACCTAACACTCCTAAGGCCATTCTCGCTAATTGTATTCGTACACAGTACGCACCCAAGGAATGAAAAGTGGCTGACCTATCACTCCCATAACCGCATCAGTAGAAGTAGACTGTAATGAAGACGAGCCAGCCGTACGCCTCTCGTGTTGTATGATCAAGACTTCCTAGCGGGATCACTTCACATCCTCGAACGGTCCTCGCGACCTGTGAGGTTGCATTTGAATTAATAACTTCGCTGAGTGTAAATAATAGTATTTCTCTATAACCGGATACGGGTGCGTAGGGAGTAGTGAATTTAGTGCGATCTTGGCGGATTGAATGGTTTTGTTCGATTTGAAGACACACTTATTACTTTGGCACACAAAGAAAGTGTTTGTCATTAAAAAGAGCTTTAAAAGACGATTGGTATCACAATGGTTTAAAGGAAAAAGGAAATGAACAGATTAGCCAAAAGTTGCCAATCATATTGACAACTGAATTAAGGGAATTATTCACGATAAGCTCTTATTAACTTCAGTTATTTAACACCAACCCAGTAATAGTAGTAATAATCCTTTAATCACCGTCTCATTTTAATAACCATTGGTTTGTTTTTGCTTAAATCATTGCTTATATCAAGAACACGAAACGTTTATGCTTATATGAGTTCTCTTTAATTGAGAATTATAAAAAGGAAAGCCGGGGGAATTGTCGAGAATTAAAATTTCGATTTTTTTTTTCACCTCAAATGAATGAAACGAGAACCTTATTGTTTCTCGAGAATTCTTTAATTTTAACAAAATAAACGTTTACGCATCAAGAGAAGAAAAGAAAAAAAAAAATTCAATTAACTATCAGGACAAAGCCGTCTGTGATGATCTTCTTTTCTTCTATAAAAACACATCCACATTGAAGATCATGGATCATGCAACGTCCTGCACAGAAAAAAGTCCTGCAAAATCATTAAAAATTAAACGCTGTCATAAAGTTCTGAAAATTACTTTGAATGATGTATCCCTCAAGCCAAGTTCTACTTTAATTTTCTGAACCACAAGTACCAGTCAGAGTTTATGTAAATAATATATATTTATATTCATTAAAAAAAATGTATATATCTAAGAATAGATTATTAAAAAAGGTTCTCGCTTGACGAAAGTAAATGGATTAGGGCATCCAGTAAGGAAAATCGGGTTCGGCCGTTCTTAACAAACGTTCTCAGACGAATGTCTCAATAATATGGACATTTGATGGCGGTCTCGAAATTGAATATACCCATAAAAAATATTTTGCGAAATGAAAGGAAAACGATTTTACCATTTTATTGTCTTTGTGGCCCCCTCTTTCGGATTACCTTCACTCTTCTATTTGAAGCATAGCCGTCAAAGCATACACAGATCTCAAAGGTATATTTTATAAACGAAAAAAGGTGAGCTCAAAATGCTAAAACGATCCCCTCATCTGTCGAACTGACCTTATTCACTGAGTCTTTATTACAGTATTTAAAAGATAATCGTCGGAGTACAAAACTGGTTGTTCCAATAGACACAAATGACGGTCACCTTTTATGAGCCTCTGTGGTACCTGCGGACGTCGCCTTGGTCGTGCGTTTCCCATCTAATTGTCAGTTTTTCAACGACATGCTCTCTGCATATCAAGAATTGTTTAGTGGGGAAGCGCTCCTAACGAGGTTAATCAACCACGACGGCAACGGAAACAAGAAAATCCAAAATAAAAGCACAAGTTTAATGAGCAAAACAAAAACTCTGAACGCCCGTGCATCACACTTCTGACGGATCCAGGCACCCCCCCCCCCCCCCAACTCCCTTTATCTGAACGCTGGCATCTGCTACTGCACTTTTTGATAAAATTCTTTGCTGTCAGGGGAAGTCGAACCAATGCCAGCAATCGTCGCTGCAGCCTCTGATTCAATTCCAATTTCCAGCCTATTAATTGCCTTTCCCAAATACTAATAATTCCTTTAAGGCAAGTCTAAACTGCTTCATTCGAACGCAATGTATAAGCGGGTTAAGTAGAGAATTGGAAATTACGGCAAAGGCGCCTGAAAAATGAACAAAGTATATTGAATTTACTGAATTTATGGCGAAAGTTGATGTAAGACTCCGGGAAATTATTATTGGCAAATAACAAATTATTACACAAAAAATTACGGTTGTTGTTTGTTTCAAAGCTTTCTTTTCCTTTAAGAATTTCTCTCTGGCTTCCACCGAGACTTGCTGACTTGCTATTTCTTTCTCGTGGCGACGTGTTTCGAAACAGAGCACAACTTGACAGACGAAGATAGTGGCAATGCAAAGTGATGTTAGGCCAATGTCAAATTTAACGTAATTGCTGCTTGTGAACAACTTTAAAAGCAGGGTTATTGTCCACAAGAGAGCAGAAACACCAACCAAACGAGCTTCAGTGACTATGATTTCGTATCGCAGTGAATGTTTGATGGCAATGTACCGCTCTACGTTCATCATAGCCAGGTGAAACAATGATGCGATGCCTAACACTCTCAAAACTGTTCTAGCAAAACCTATTAGCACGCAGTACGTACCGGACGTGTTTCCTTGCAGTTCTTCGATAAGCCAACCGATAAAAAGAGGGTGACCGATCACTCCCATAACCGCATCAGTAGAAGATAAACAAGCTAGTGCAATGTTGGACTTGGTTCTCACTTGGTTTTTAGTTTTCACAGCAATCATGATCAGTACATTCAAAACAGCTTTGATAGGACATGTGATGATGCTGATGACTGTGATGAGGACAAGCCAGCCGTAAACTTCCGAGGATGTTTGATCAACAGTTCCTTGCGAGATCAGTCCACATCCATGAACTGCACTCTCCGTTTGTGAGGTTTCGCTTGAATTCATATCTTCTTTTTGCTTTGATAAAGCTATCTTTTGCGGTTGCCTTGCACGAATATGCTCGGTTGATTATGTATTGCTCGCTTTTATTTCCTGTAATTAAAAATTGTTAATGCGTATGTTTATCCTTGTTAATAAATACGTCACAAATTTGGCGGAAAGTTGGTCTTAGTAAAGTGTTCTTCAATAAAAAGAAAGGTATTAGTGAAAAATCTATTGTTGCATCTCAAGCTTAAAAGTGCGAAATCAGGTGGTCAAAGAGCAAATGAGAAAGGCGTCGGTAATTCTACTAATAACGAAGCATTAAGGAAATAAAACTTGGTTGTCTTACGCCAATGGACCAATAATCTTATCATTACAAGTCCATTTTCTTTTCGATTAACCTTCGGTGTAAGTTTTCTTAGATGACTGCCTAAACTTTGTATTGTTAAAAAGAAACTTTTTTAATTGCGAATTTGCTGAAACTTTATCAAAATGTTTGAGCGGATCGGGTGAGGAAAAGGAAAACAACGGGAATTACAATTTGGCAATTGTGTTCATGCGCCAAATAAGAGTAATAAATAACTTGCTTTCCTAATATCACGATTCTTTTATTTTGCAAGTCAAAAGACTAAATAAAAGTGCGATGCTTATAAATAAGGAAAATGATACCTTTTTTCAAAAATAGATTTCTCCTTTCCTGCTGATTTCTGGTAAATGCTCAATTTCATGTCGAAGCGCAGCCAACTCGATAGACAAAAGTCAGCAACAAAACGGAGTTCAGCTGCTGGTAGGTTTTCTTTTAGTTAATTGTTTGTCATTTTGTGAAAAAAAAAAAAACCGCAACTTCTCAGCATAATAAACAAGTCCGTTTGAACCAAGCTTTACAGTGAGATTGCATTGAGAATAGTAAAAATTCACTCGAGGTCAACGATCAAAGAAGATCGCCCGGGTCGACTTGCACTGCTCATATCCGTAAGGATGATGATTGAATCCAACCATCGCATTGTCATGATGGAAGCGTGGTCTTCGAGGAAGACCGAGTGCATTTTTGTCTAGAAACTTGTATCTACCAGAGTCTACTAGCAGAGATGTTATTACTACGCTGCACACGAGTTTACACCAGCTGTAGGCTGATTTATCATGCAGAATAAATAAAGCTATTATTATGATTATGATTATGATTATGATTATGATTATGATTATTATTATTATTACTTTATTATATCTCAGAGAAGATGCGCCAACACGGATCATAATGCTATACTTGATTAGCTCATGGCACCTTAACCAAGCTCTCTTATAGTTAAGGATTTTGTCCGATTCAACAAGCGTCTAAGCAAGCAATTCCCTCCAGAAGAAAGACCAATGTCGACAAGGCCTGGGTCAAGCAAGAATATGAAGAACTTGCGAAGCTTTGCGCGAAGAAAGACTCTTGGCTCAGCATGTCAAAAAACTCAGTAATCATTTGCAAAACGCTTGTTATAAAATCAAGGCAGATCAATTAAATCTTGCAAGCAAGCAACGAAGTGATCATCGTGAAAAGGAAAAACAGGGGGGATGACAATTAACATTGACGCATGATACTGATGCGCCTGAATAACAAAATTGATACTCTTCGCATCATAGCTTTCGGATCTAACCGCTTAGAGCAATTAAAAAAAACATGGGCCAAACTTCTTTAAAAATGTGAATGCTAGTGTAACTCCCATAATACATATTCCTTTAAGCTACACTGTACTGATCTGTACTGTTTCACTTATTAGATTAGCGTCTTTTTTCTTTTAGTTTTTCGTCTTTTTTTAATTTTTTTTTTCTTTTTAGTTTTCAGCCCGCTGTGGAAATAGAAAATAGTTCAATGGTTCACAGCAGATGTATGTTTCAATGTATTTTGTTTAAAATGAGCTATTAAAAAATTAGTAATAACTATTAAAGCGAACTTTCGTTCCACATCATCTGGATGATGGCTATATTTTGCTGATGAATAAATAACTTAAATTGGAATCTTATCGTCATAATTTAGCAAAATGATACCATTTTCTTCTCGCCCCATGGAAACCGGGAAATTTTGGCTTGTGGATTCTGGAATTCAGCTCAAGGAATTCAGAATCCAAAGAATTACTGTCAAGGAATTCGGAATCCAGTATGTGGAATCCAGAATCCACAGCGTAGAATCCAGAATCCTAGACTTTTTTCAGATTTACTTACTTAGGGCAATTCTTGATTTCTACCATCCTCGGAGACCCAGGGGCAGATAAAGGGGACGAGGGAAAGTCTAATCGGGCGGGAAAATGTGGCGCGAAGAAAAGTAAAGAACGGCGAGAAGAGCCCCTGGGGACAATGTCTTACCAGACCTGTCCCAAATGGTCGCCGCCGTTCTGGCTTCTGATTGGTGCCAGAAAACTTGTGTTTTTCTGGCACCAGTCAGAAGGCAGAACGGCGGCGACCGTTTGGAACTGGGCTGGTAAGACATTGTCCCCGGGGGCTCTTCTCGCCGTTCTTTACTTTTCTTCGCGCCACATTTTTCCGCCCGTTTAGACTTTCCCGCGTCCCCACTATCTGCCCCTGGGTCTCCGAGGATGAACTTCTACTTTCCTGGAGAACGGTAAATTTTCACTCAAGCGCTAAGCCAACGCGAGTGATAAAATAAGCAACGACATTAGTGCAAAATACAAAGTACATTGTGTAATTTTTTTTTGCGAATGCCAAGAAGAGAGAAGTCTACATTTCTCTAAAAAGAAATCTAGAAAGGAAAGTGAAATAATCAAAGACTCAAGAAAATTCGTTTGACTCTGGCGAAATCGAGACCTTTTTACTGGATCTAGAGGCTCGCCGATTGAGTTACGAGGCAAATCGGGATCAGCTAAGTTGTGAGATTTAGTTACAGCACAGTGGAACTTAACTTATTGACACTTAATTAAATCACACTCTTAATGCACCTGAAATTTGTTCATATATTTTCCGCATTAAAAAGAACTTTAACGTACGAAAATAGGCTGGTATACTTAAAAAATGCCTTTTTAGTGTGTCTCAGAAGAAATTAGTAGTAAATGGAAATTATAGACCTAAAAATTGATTTTATTCTTGGTAAATAAAGGGGCCCTTTCAGGTTTCATCTACTGCATAAATAACAAGTCAGCTGCGTACCTCGGATCGTAAGGCATTTCTTGCCAGTTATGGCATTCATATGAAATAAATGAAATAGCTGGAACAAGATATGAAAAAAAGCAATTTATTTTTAATATTCACGAAATGGACAAAATATATTGTTAAGGTTTACATGTCTGAGATGAAAGAGTGTAATTAGTTTAATTGAGAAAATAAAGCTTATATAAATCTTGTTTATAACCCAAAATAACGAATTCAAATTATGGAATCACACCAGCAGCTTAATTGACCAAAATTTATTAACTTTTCGAAATTTTTCTCTTCCCTGATAAATAGCTAAAATGGAACCTTGTTGTTACTTGAAAAGATTTTAATTTTAGCAAACGTCTTCGCGTCAAGAGAAGACAAGGATGTAAACTTTTAATATGAGTCGGTCCTTTTCTTCAGTTTCTTAAACACAGGTATATCTTTTAAAGTGTTTATGACAGGCATGTTTAAAATACGTATCCGAAATTCAAACTCGTCAAACTCTTGCAACGCCTATTTTTCTTCTCCAAAACACGCAAATTTCCCTTGAAAAAGGTCCGCCTTATCGCGCGGCCAAATTGACAAGTATGATTTGCATTAACAAGATGGTCGCAAATACGTTGTCGATAACACCCAAATTATCTTAAGAATCTTAATATGCCACCTTTGTTACAGTCTAAAAGATCGCTTTATGCAGCAAAACACAAAGCAATGACCAGAACCGGAAGCAAAGGCTGAGCAAATCAACTGACGTCACATGACGGTATCAGCTCTTTTATCCCTTGCTCGTTCATAGTCTCTAGGACATTTCAAGAAAATTCAAGAACTTCTCTGGGAGATAAATTTTTAAAGTTCAGAATTGTTGATTAAACTTACCTAAGGACCAAAATCAATTTCATGTCATATATACTTTCAGATGAAAGATAAAGGATATTAGACTGTTCACAGTCCTCTATTTTTCCGTAAGATCATCGAGATTGAGCGCTTTGTGTTACGGGCTGCCATCTTGCATGAGTGTCAAATCTACTTAGGGGGCGGGGGCGGTTTGGGAGAAGCGAGAAAAATAGAGGGACTGTAATAACATCACTGCAGCTCGCTTTCAGGAGCGTGACAGGAATTGCACGCCTTTTACCATTCATTTAAGAAATTCCGCTGGTGATGAAAAACATGCCAGACACATTTAGCATCGATTACGCGTGTTTACAAATATCTCCTTGCCAAACAGTGATTTTATAATGTTTCTGGGCCATTCCTCGAAATAAAATCGGCAAACATGCACAAGAAAACATTTTCCTAATCAAAATACCAAAAATCCTTCGTGTGTTTGCGCAAGATGTGCCTTATGGTATGAAAGCGTACGTTTTATGGAAACGTCGACTTGTCAACGACTTGTCAATGTCGGCAACTTAGATTAAACCCGTTGTCAGCGCAAATTAACATCTATTGTCTAATGACCAATCAAACGCCTTCGCTGCTGGTACAACGCGCTCCCTGAACGCCAGCTGCAGTGATGTTATTACAGTCCCTCTATTTTTCTCGCCCCTCCCCCCCCCCCCCTTCTCCCAGAGCTATAATCCCCGACGTCCGCCCCATTGGTACATTTAAAAATCAAGATATCCGTGACGGTAAGACGCGATATATTTAAACGATCTCACGAGAAAATAGGGGACTGTGAACAGTCTAAAAGCAGGGGCGGATCTAGGGGGAGGGTGCAGGGGGTGCGCACCCCCCCCCCCCACCCCTGAGATGACCTGCGGTTTTCTAATACAACTGGTATTCTGCAAAAAAAAACTATGTGGTTTATTGGTGTTGAAGTAGAGCAAGAGACGAGTGCACCCCCTCCTAAAAAAAATCCTGGATCCGCCCTTGAAAAGGATATGCATACGTTAAAGTAAACATTGTCAGAAGGTTCTGAACCGTTGCTTTGAATGATGAATCCCACAAGAGAAATTTCTCCAGTAACTTCTAAATTTTCTGAAGCGCAATTACTAGTCACAATTGATATAATGATTTTATATTCTGTTCAACTTGTACAATTGAACCTTTATGTACGAAAGCGACAAAACCCTCTCGAAAACCACGCACCTGTGAAAAACACCAACATTTTAACAGTGAAAGCCTTATGTTTGGAGCCTCTCTCCACTAGACCGACTATTCCTTGCTTTGGAACGAATTCTTTTGCTCGAGACTGTCCTAATTACTCCCGAAGGAGCAAGAAAGCTATCCGCGTAAGATCAGATATCATTCTCGCAATTCACTAGTCTCACTTACTGTCTTCTCATTGCCTAAATGCGTAGAGGTAATTTTGGAAATCAGTACAACCTGATAAGGAAGTTAACTGCTACCAGGCAGCTAACTAATCGGTCTGTTGCGTGTGCAATTTATGGTTGTTTATCGTTATTTTCTTCAAATCATTGTATAATAAAACAATTATAGATTCGGTTTCGGTAACATCCGGAATAGTGAAGGCTTTTGGCAGTGTTAACCCGACATTGATTATTTCGAATGTCAAAAAACTCATCCAATAACTTTTCGTAATGTGAATCTACCATGAGGTATAACCAAAAGCTTTCATTGTAGTTCTATAAAAATAACAAGAAGTAATAAAATGTATCTGACACTGAAACCATATCCAATGACACTGGTACTTTGGTTCAACCGTTTTATCTTAAGTACACTATTATGTTCCCTTGTCGCCAGCTTTGAAGAAATATTGACTTGACAGTTAAACTTTTCTCAAAGCACTTCAATAAGTTAGAACTCTGCAAAATATCGTGGCTGAAATCATGTAACCTTTCAAAAAGGTCGAATTTTGGCAGTTACTCTTAAAAGCTTTCATTCAGTTTGCTTCTCATCTTGCCAACGGGACGTGTGGGAATTCATGCTCTTCAGATTGTTTTTTTTTTTTAATGATGTTGGAATGCTCCGACTGGCTGCCATTATCAGCCTTTTACCAGTTTTCTCAACACCTTTCATGACCTCATTTATTACCAACCGCTGCCATATTTAGATAGAGAGCGCATTTTTGTGGGCGTCGACAAAACCCGGGAAAAGGAACATTCCGGAACATGCCGGAACATGCCGGAACAATCCGGAAAATCCCGGAACATCCCGGAACATTCCGGAACATGAAAAAATAAAAATAATTTCCATGAAAAAAAAGAAAATAAAAAAATAATAATAAATGATTTTTGTAAAATTAATAATAACGTAACTACAAAAAAAATGCGAAAAATAAAGAAAAAGAAACTCGTTTCATCTCAGAGTATGAGAAGACAATATTTTGTCGCAAATAATTTGTTGGGCGAGTGAATTTAGAATTCAGAAGCAAGCCTTCACTCATTACTGTCATTTGCATGGACCCTTACTCGCCCAACAAATAAATTGCGACAAAATTTTCGTTGTTTTGTTATTTTGTGTTATTTTGTTATTATTAATTTTTACAAAAATTATGTTGTTATTATTATTTTATTTTATTTTTATTATTTTTTTCATGAAAGTTATTTTTATTTTTTCATGTTCCGGGATGTTCCGGCATGTTCGGGAACGTTCCGTATTCCGGGTTTTATCGACGCCCCATTTTTGTTTTAGTTTGCAACCCTGTTTTGATTGCAGCAACAGTGTTTTTTTCTTTTTCTTTTCTCTCCTTTCGTTTTTTAATAGTTCGTAAGGAAATCGCAACCTAAACGAAAACTTTTGTTTTAATATTAGCAGCATAGACAAATTCAACACCGGACCACGGTATCGCACAATTTCCTTGACATTACAAGAAACCGTAACGACGATCCATAACAAAAAACAATTCATCAACGTGATGGAATTTGTGTTGTAAATTACAACAATATTCCTATTCGGGTTACTTTTACTTTATCTCAATGTATGTCCCTATATAGTGATATCATTCTAGACTTTACCAGGAGCACTAATAAAAGTGTATTAACCGCTGCTTGACTGTTAAAATATATTGCCCCTGGAATTATTCTTACCAATATTGATAAAGCTGTGAGAACAAAAGCGTGCTTTAACTCCTACTCTATTGGAAATCAGTACTGAAAAGTTTGCCTGTCTGCATCTTTCGCTGCCTTCTTAAGACAACAAAAATGTTAGCTATCCTTAACCTCCCCTCCACCGCCCTCCTTACCTCCAATGCCGTTTGACAATGCCTTTAAGCCATTACCTGGTCTCTTCTTTTCGTTCATTCTTTACAAATATATGGGTGACAAGTGGTTGCTGTGAAAACGAAATTTAACTTCATAATGACGCAACGTTGAGATCATATTAGGTTTTCGCACTTTTCGTGCTTATGTAGGCAACAGTTCTGAAAGCAGTTAATGAATATCATTATATTATTATTATTATTATCATTATTATTATTATTATTATTACTATTATTATTATTATTAATTATGATACGTGTAAACGCAAAATTTAGTTTTTCACACCTCCACCGCTTTGTCGACGGATTAGCCCGAACAATATTTACAACC
Organism: Porites rus; assembly: GCA_964035705.1. Classification (NCBI taxonomy): domain Eukaryota; kingdom Metazoa; phylum Cnidaria; class Anthozoa; order Scleractinia; family Poritidae; genus Porites; species Porites rus. The sequence continues at coordinate 6,874,245 of OZ038004.1, read as the reverse complement.
TCATCATGTTTGCCAAGAACATCGTTATGTCTGCTCTAGGCTCATTAATTCACATCTCAGACTTTCCGATACTACTGTAAACTATTCATGATTCCTTCATGTTCCCCAGTCTTCAACTAATTAATTATTACTCAAGAGATATCTGCCCAACCTTAAATTTCTCCTTGTCGATCAATTATCAACCAGACTAGAGTTGCCAAAGAAAACGACAAAAATGAAAAAAAAAAATGCCAAATTGGAGTTCATTAACTAAATAGTTAAAAAAAAAAAAACCGGAATATATTCTCCCAATGATATTTTTAGGTTAATAGAGAAAACTGAAGATGATGGTATTGGGGTTTAGAGAATGGCGTAGTGCTGAAGGCGATAAATTAAATAGGCCAAGCTGACTAATTTTAAATAGTTTCAGTAATTCTTTTGTTTTGTTTTGTCACTGTTTTTGCTTTTTTGTTATTTTTTGTTTTCATTTTTATATGAGGACGTCAGTTATTTCATTTCCCCCTTTAAAGCCATCTTCCCCCTTATGTCAATTTAGGATAAAGCATTTGTCTGCTTAATCTTTGAAAAAATTTAGACTCTGAGGGGACCTATATGTATGGTGAGTTAGATCTTTTATGGTCCAAACGCAATTAAAAATACTTGTCGTGATTCACATTTTCATTTTACATAGATTAGTAGAGCACTGTTAAACAAAAAACTACCAATTACTTCTAATCTCTCTTCAAATTCAAATGACTATATTTTTACGGTTTTAATTTACAATTTGTCGTGTCATACCTCATTTGAAATAAAAGCTCTTACTGGATAACTGGTCGTGATAAAATGCACTTAAAATATGAAACAATATAATACTTTTGTTGTCTTTAAAAGGCCACTTTTATGTTGTCTTGCTACATTTTCTGATGGTACTTTACATCGAGAGAGGAAAGTAACTTTAATGAAACACTCAGACATGAATGTCAAAAAAATGTTGTGCCTTAAATTTGCCAATATAAAGCATTGAGTGGAAATTCGTGTTCTGGAACATTAATAAAGTTTATTTTATTTTATTTTATGATACTACGTTTGTTATCGATAACATTATAACTTGCAATTACCAAAAAATAAATTACTAGATAAAATAATAAAACAACAGCAAAAGGCAAATAATTAGGGACTTATTGTAAACCACTGGGTAAATATTGACGTTCGTTATTTGATATGTAAGATCATTATTTTTAGAAACCTTGAAACATTGATTTCTAACAAAAAAAGAAAGAAAGGAAATTTGCTTAAAATTTGTTTTACAAAGTGGTAAGCGAAACGAATTAGATTTGCAAAACTATAACTTCGCCTGCTTATTGAACAAAAAATGCACTCTGGCTCCAATATCTGCCCAGTTATCAGAGGCATCTACTTTTGATATCATTTCAGTGGTTTCATGCCAGTTTCAGAGCTCACTATTCAACCAGTTTTCCACCTCTCACGACTGTCATTTACTTACTCAGTCGAAATTCTTCAGAGCATAGATCGGCCTGAATGTGCGCCACAATCACGGACATGTTAATAGCTGAATATTTGAAGTGTTTTTTATATGTTTATCATTAATAACAAATAATTAGAGTAACATAAGGTCTCTGAATTGCAGAGGTATCCAAAAGGAAGTAACTGTGAATGAGAGACGGGCTAACTTATTTTTAGCTGTGGGTATTTAGGATATACAGTATCGCTTTAAGTTCTACTTAATATTGAATAAATGTATGAATCCTCAAAGTGTAATCTGATCAACATTCTCGAACTTTATTCTAAGTGTTTTCCAGGATTTACGCAACCTTTTGGCACTCAGAATTATTAAGAACAATATTGATGTTATTGGAACAATTAAATGTGCAGCAACTGGTGCTCCAGACCTCTATAAAGCAGGTAGCTTTTCACTGAATTTGAGTCACTTCTCTTCCAGAGCGGTGAGGTGAAGACTAAGACGGCAAGAAACTACTCTAACACAATGGCTCGTCTTTTGCTACTTTTTGTTGCTGCGATGATTTTGGCAGCCCATGCATCCCTTATCCCAGGGGTAAGTCAGTTTTTAAAACTCGACTATCTCACGAAACTTGTAAAACTGTACGCATGCTTCCACGAGTTAAAGTTGCTTTCTGATTTCCCTTTGTTAGCCTCTAATGTACTACCAGCAAAAACAAAAACTGAATAGTATTTTTTACTAAAATTTTTTGTCTTAAATGTTTCATTTCTGGAGCCAATTTGCATGGCATCTTCCCTATAGGGCCCTATTTAAAACTAAGAACTGTGATCATGGTCAGCCACATCCTTGTACTGATTTAAAAACTTTGCTTAACTCAAAAGTGACGCAGCACCTTAAGTACCGTGGTAAGAGCATTCAAAGCAACAGTAAAGCACATATCAGTGCTAAGCAAAGGTACCTATGGATTAATTTTTCGAATGTCTGCACTCTACAGGATTCGTTGTCGGAACTTGAGGAAATAGATGGTGAGGAAACAGCCGATGTGCCGGAGAATGAAGTGCCTGGAGAAGGTTAGTAAATTTTAAGAATGTTGAAATAAAATAAACTCTTTTTTTCGCAGACTATGCAATATAGTGGTAATTAATTTTTCTTTTTTCGTTCATTGTTATTTCAATGACGAAATGGACGAAAATGAAACAGAATTGGGCGAAGAAGACTTTGACGACGGGGAAGACTCAGATGAGATGCCAGAGGAAGGTACCAAGTATTTGTATAGCAACAAAAACCTTTAGATTACAAAAACAAGACTTTCACTATACTAAGTAGTGTGTGCGTGAGCTAGCGTCATTTTGGCGGGAAAACGGGATAGCTGGCGTCATTCTACTACGATTTTTAGCATTCATGTGGTAGTGATGAAAACAAGTCATCAAATGTTAGAAGTTTTATCATTTTGCGATCAGAAGAGGGCTTAACCTCCTTCAATAAAGAAAAACGCGCTAGCTTTTCTGGTGAAAAAAGTGCAATGAAGCTTCCCGGGCTGTTTATTTTTGAAAAATACGCGAAAAAGCTTTAAGAGATATCTTGTCCTGGTAGTTGTCCTAGTCCTCGAACCGAAAGTTCTCTATTGATGTTTTTTGACACAATGAATAAAGAAGAGTCTTGAAAAAGCTATTGTTGTTTCTTAATATTTCTTTTTACAAAATAGTCGGGGAGGTAGATGAAGGCCAGCTACAAGAAGACACCTCTGATACAGGCATCACTCCTGGTGAAGGTGAGAGCTACTCTAAATACAACGCGCAAAAAAATAAATTGACCCTCGAAAGTACACACAAAGTCATACCCTCACCGTGGTACAAGGGAGAGTTTGATAGAGCTCCTCCCTTGAGTTTTGATATGTTGTAGTATTTCGAAAAGATTTTTCCTTCTGTGGGAAGCCGTTCATCTTCTCGACAAGATGAGGTATACTTTATGAGTGGTAGCGCTGCTGGAGGCCCCAAACACAATCGCCAACTTGGATTTTACCCACAATTAGAAATCTCCTAAATTAAAACAGAGAGAATTGGTAATGTTTTGTGTTTGACATGTAAAATAACACATAAATAAGCACTTTGCTTCATTTTATCCACAGGTTTTGCTTTTCTCGTTGAAACATATTGAAAAACATGCATTTTCACCAAAAAAAAAACGGCTAGGTGTCTCGTAACCGTAGTTAATTATGCGTTCAGAAAAGAGCAATGCGAATCATATGTCCTGATATAGAATAGCAGCTAGCTTTAGCGCTTTTGAGTTTACCAACGGTTGCGGAGCATCACCACAACATTTACACGCGCACGTTTGAAAGCATAATGAGCGACCCGAACCACAAGTTAAGAAAGTTGTTGCCGCCTCTTTATAAGAGCAACTATAATCTAAGGCACGCGCGGACTTTCACTTTGTCGCGTTGCAAGACAAATAGATTTAAGAACAGTTTTTTCATGGCCTCAGGCAGAATTGTAAATAATTTTTAGGTTTCTTATTATACGTTTTTAGTCTTAGCTATTACAAATATAACTCATTTTTACAATTATTAGTATAAATTATTACCATTATGTAAAAAACGCAATTCAGCTTATGCTGCAATGTATTTAATAAAGCACCTACCTACCCATCATCACCAAACTTAACTCAAAATGCGCGCGAAAAAGAAACGGACAGCTGCTGAAAACGTCCGGTGCTTAGTTTCTTTGTCTAAAAAAAAACTCAGAAAATTTCACATAGGCCGGCGGCATCAACTCCCTCCCCTTCCCCCCTTTACGTCCGAGGGTTAAAGGATAATTTGCCACTTTCTTATCATAAAGTATTGCTACACTTGCTCCTATCAGAAACTACTTAGCAACACGCAAATGGCTCTTTTGTGGGGTTATTTGGATAAAGTTGAGGAAGAAACCAAACGCCAAAAGCCAAACAAAGAGCAAGTTGAGACAGTTTATAAAATCACTATCATTAGTTTATTCCAAAAACAGAACTGCCTGTAAAACTGGCTCTAATTACAATCTTAACCTATTTACCAGTTAGAAATCGTAGGTCATGGGCTGGACTCCTAAAGTCCTGATTTTGTTCGAAACTGAAAGCCTAGTAGTGCCGATTGATATCTGTTTCGATCATTTCTTTACATAATAAGTCATTTACATGATGGTATCATTTTACTACTACTACTACCAGAATTCTTCAGGGTTTTGCTTTCTTATGCAAATAAGATAGAATTGGGGCTTTTGCTATTTAAATTTCACTGGGATAACAAAATTTAAATTCGAGGGAAAAAACCATCAAATGAATTTCTTTTGATAGTAGTAAAAACACGTCATCGTGCAAGTGAGCTATTATATTTCAGACTGTTAATTAACTTATGTTCTCCATAACTCTGTTACAGATGCCAAAAGGAGAAGACGTTTGTGTTATTATCGCTACCACTGCCGCTACTGCCGTTATCGCTGGCGTAGATGCAAAGGCTCTCGTTACCGTCGCTGTCGTTATCACGTGTGTTACGGCTGCAGGCGTTTTTGTTTTTACCCATTTTATCGCCGTAACAGGGGATAAAAATTTCGCTGTACCTTTCAGTCCACTTAAACGTTTAGTTGTGGCATCGAAAAAGAAAAACATGGAACCCAATCTTCATTTCAACACCTTAAAACTATTCAGTTCTGTAAACTTTTAAAAAGCAAAATAAAATGTTAAACGACTTTGTGCTGTCATCCTTGACCTGTAGAGATCCTATTTAACGCTGAAGCCAGACCACTCCTTAAACGAATCATTAACCCTGTGCGCCTGAAATCATGTGAAAAAAGGTGGCGGTACTCTTGGACGCTTTCACACAGTTTGTGTCTTGCCCACCAGCATTTTTATATTCCAAGAGTAAATACACCCAGGGACATATGACGCTCTTCAGATACGTATTAAACAAAAGACGCAAGGCTGATTTTACTATCGGGAATATATATATTTTTTCCCAATATTTCGAAGGCTCGGCGTTTCTTCTTCAGGGTGTTACATGCAGTGATGGGGTTGGTGTATTCTTTTGACAATGTTTTATTGTTCTGGTATCTATCATCAGCTTTCTTACAGTTGTTTTAACAGCCTTGATGATCTTTATTTATCCTGTCCCGGCAATTACCAACCGCTGTTTTATTAAATTATTATTTTGTACAACATCGACCGGTTTTATAAATTCCGGGAATACCCGCCCCCCTCCCCCCTCCGGGAGCAACAGGCTTAAGGTTGGCACGCTCTCATGTGGTAGTCCGAGTGTACTTTGACTGAAGATTTCTTAGAATCCGCTGATTGCATGAGAATTGTATGTCAATTTCTCTCAGATATTCGTGCCAGATCAATTGTCTATTGTAAAGGCACGCTGGCCGACTGAACTTTCACTTCGATGAACGCGCTGTTTCAGTGGCGAACACAGCGATCGTTGGGTTGTAAACACACTCCTTCTATTTGGTCTCTTGACCACTGCATCAATATTAAAACACATCTTCTTCAAATGCTAGTAAGACTCTATGCAACTATTCACAGTTTAACAAACACTAAAGCGAAAAATCAAAACAGTCACCTTTTCAAACATACGCTTAGCAAAAGATCTCGGGGAAACAAAACTAACTGTTTCCCTCGGGATCTGACATTAAGTGTATAATATAAAACGCGCGACATCAATTTATTTTTCAAACTTTCTCAAATTATATATAGTTTACTGTTACCACTTGACGCTATTCATGATTCTGCCACGTTCCTGCAGAACAAACTACTTTGAGGGTGCTCAGCACATTAACTTGTTTCATTATTAGTCATGAGGTTCTGCCCAACAATCAGTTTCTCGGTCTTTACTCGATCAATTATCATACATACTTTTAATTGGAAAATTATTTTAGATCTCGTTCTCTTAGATTCTCTGTTTGATGGTGTATTTTTAGGGTATTGAATTAAAATTTATCATGAAATATCTCCTGTAAATGAGAAGCTCTTATTAAATGACCGGTCGTGATAGAATGCACGTTAAAGTTGAAAAATCCATGTTTAAGGTGTCCTTAAAAGGTCACTTTATGTTGTCTTGCCGTATGTTCTGAAAGTACTTTTAGTGGAAAGAGCAAAAAAAAGTGCCTCTCATGAAACACTCAAACATGAATGTATTAACATCTTAAAATAGTATTGTGCTTGACATGCTTCAGTTCCAATGTGGTACTGAGTGGAAACTCGCGTTCTAAGTATAGCACAATAACTTCCATAATATGCCAAAAATAATGGTAATACTAAAATAATATAACTGTAACCGACATAAACTAGCTAGAAAACCTAACGCAACAACAAATTAAAGAAAAAACACAGGAATTATATGTACTAAACCGCTGGGTAAGTATTTGGACAGTTTTTAGATTTGCATGCATTGAGTTACAGCTTAAGTTTCGGCTATTTTTTCAAAAATCAAATTCCAGTACAAAAAAAAAATTCCACTTTTAATTCATATCTATCCAGTTATCAGAAGCATTTTGCTTTTTCGATATTATTTGGTTTCGTAAGGTTTCACAGCTTACTACACTCAGTTTTAGAAGTTGATTCCCCGTGTTCGTCTTTTGAGGCTGTCCTTTCAGTAGAATTTGGAACCACAGTTTCTGTGAGTGAAAATCTGATAAATAAAAAGTTTTCCACTGAGCTTCCCATAATCATTCCTGTTTTAGCAGGAGTGATCTTGAGTTTTACCTGAGTTCTTTATAACACAGACTTCTGAAATGCAAGAATTACTTAGGTATTAGTATAAAAAGGGTACAATATGAAAAAATTCTTCAATAAGAAAAAATAGTTATAAGTGACAAAAATGTTCATGTACTGCAGAGATACTTAACAGTTTGGTTTACTTTTAATTAGCCGTGGAGGTTTCGGGTACCCAGTATCGCTTTAATATCTTCTTTCTGGTGAATTAATGCTTTAGACCCTGTTTACATGGAGTGGGGGACCCCGGTCTAGTGGGGTAAGTTTCTTTTGTTTTGTGTCCCCCAGAGCGTGAAAACAAAAGAAACCAACCCCACTAGACCGGGGTCCCCCACTCCATGTAAACAGGCCCTTAATATCATAGGTGACGACTTACTCCTTAATTTTGGCGCAAAATTTCAGCGATTATACTACTACATGAGAAATTTCTGCAATTTGATTGGCTTAAAGCAGTGGTATTTCACCTTGATTTGAAATACCTACATGTGAAAATTACGGCAAACCTTTTGTGGGTAGTAGTATAGTACAAATAATAGCATGATTTGCACGTGATATTTGGTAAAAATACCACTCCTTATATTTCAAAATTGTCTCAAATTTCACTCACCTAACGGCTCGTGAAATTTCGTATAACAATTTTGAAATATCACACGTGGTATTTATGCCAAATATCACTACAAATCATGCTATTGCCTATACTAATTTGAAATTTCACATGTGAAATTACAAAATTGCCATGGCAACCATCCGAACGTCGCAGTGTCAAGGTGGCGACAAAGTTTTAAAATGTCACGATGGAAGATGCCAGGGCATAATAAGAGGCTTTAGAAAACCTGAACACACCAAAGAGCACATCAAGAAGGATTCTAACAGGTATTTTATCGAAAAATTCTAAACTTGAGTCAAATTTAAGCGCTAAACGTTCGAGAGAGTAGAGCTCTCGATCATCTAAGATTGCTAACGTAATTCGCTACCCATGATATTAATAGGTAATCAAATGGTATACTCGTGAAATTAGGAATAATTTCACTTGCGTTTTGTCCAAATCCTTATAATTTCCTAAACGTTCGAGAGAGTGGAGTTCTCGATCATCTAAGATTGCTAACGTAATTCGCTACCCATGATAATAATAGGTAATCAAATGGTATACTCGTGAAATTAGGGAATAATTTCACTTGCGTTTTGTCCAAATCCTTATAATTTCCCGAGCCTTTAGACGAGAGAAATTATTAAGATTTGGACAAAACGCAAGTGAAATTATTCCCTAATTTCACTCGTCACCATTTGATGACACATACGAATCCCCTCAGTATTAGCTGAGATGCTTCATGAAAAGCACTTGAAATGAAACCTATCGGCACTCAAAATTATCATGTAAAAACAATATTGATGTTATTGAAACAAATAAACGTGCAGCAACTCGTGCTCCAGGCCTCCATATTCGTGTCACTTCTCTTCCAGAGCAGTAAGGTGATAAAGACGGCAAGATTCAAACTGCCCTTACACAATGTCTTTTCTTTTGCTGCTTTTTGTTGCTGGGATGATTTTCGCAGCTCATTCATCCCTTATCCCAAAGGTATGTCAAGTTTTAAAGCTCGACTATCTCACGAAACGTTTAAAACTGTACGTATGGCTCCACGAGTTAAAAGAACTATGTCATCACTTTATTTTGCTTTCTGATTTCTCTTTGTTGAAGAGCTCCTTACGTACTACCAGCAAACACAAAACCAGACTAGTATTTTGTTACTGAAACTTTTTTTCTTCAACGTTTCATTTCTGGGGCTAACTTGCATAGCATATTACTCATAGGGCGCGGCATTTTCAGAACTAAGAACTGTGATCATGTTCAGTCACATCTTGTACTGATTCGAAAACTGTGCAAGACTTAAAAATGTATGACACAGCACAGTAAGAGCATTCCATTCAAAGCAACAGTAAAACACATATCAGTGCTAAGAAAAGGTACCTATGGATTAATTTTTCTAATGTCTGCACTCTACAGGATTCGTTGTCGGAACTTGGGGAAATAGATGGTGCCAGTCGATGTGCCAGAGAATGAAATGCCTGCAGAAGGTTAGTAACTTTTACGAATGGTGAAATAACCAAAAATCATTTTTCAGACTATCAATATAGTGGTTATTAATTTTTTTTCCTTCAGTGCTATTTTAAAGAAGAAATGGACGAGAATGAAACAGAATTGGGCGAAGAAGACTGTGACGACGAGGAACATGAAGACTCAAATGAGATGCCGGAGGAAGGTACCAAGTATTTTTATAACAATAGAAACCTTTAGATTACGAAAACAAGATTTTCTTAATACTAAGTAGTGTGCGCATGAGCCGGGGTCATTTTACGACTTTTGCTTTTCATTACGAGAAAATAAGCAATAATTAGCGGGAAAAGGCGCCAAATATTGCGAAGATACGTTTATTAGCGCGAAAAAACAAACATTTGCTCATAAATCAGATTCAATTAGTAGGATTTTTACGTTGTAATCAACATTCAGTAACACTTTTGGGCATTCATATGCGTCATTCGGCATGCAAAAGAGAAAAATATCATCACATATATCGTCTCATCACATCCTAGTCATTAACACCATCCTGAAAGTCAACAGGGACAATAGATAAACGCTAAAGTGCAAACAGTATTTGTTGACATTTTTTGATGACACTATTTGCAATTCAATAGCATTCCTGGGCGGCCTTAGGATGGGTAAGACAAACGTTAATGCGCTTGTACAATCAATTGAGCGTTCTTTACATTTAATATACAAAAAATCTCCTTCAAAAAAGTAAACGCTTTTGCTTTTCTAGTGAAAAAGTGCGATAATGAAGCTTCCCGGGCTGTTTATTTTCGGAAAATACGCGAAACAAAATTTAAGTGAAATCTTGTCTTGGTAGTTGTCCTCGTCCTTGAATGTAAAGTTCTCCATTGATCGTTTTCACCTGACGTCAAGGCGTGACGCATGTTTGTGTACAAAAAAAAGTCCTGTGGGATTTGAACTTTATTCGCATGTTAAAACTTTCTATTATTCCAAGCAATTTGCAAAGCTGCTGACCACGTGACTGAAAACGATCTATTGATGTTTTTGACACAACGAGAAAAGAAGAGTCTTGAAAAGCCATTGTTGTTTCTTAACATTTCTTTTCCAAAATAGGCGAGGAGGAAGAGGAAGGCCAGTCATACTCTCACCCTTTTACAAGGGGAGGGGGGTTGGGGGTTGGGGGTTGGCGTCGATGGAACCTCTCTCTTGAGTTGTTGATATATTGCAGTATTTCGAAAAGATTTTGCGTCATATTGAAAAGCCTTTCATCTTCTTAACAAGGTGAGCTTTATTTTATGGGTGGTGGTGCTGCTGGAGGCCTGTGGCTTCCCCAAAAATGGTCGCCATCTTGGATTTTACCCAGAAATTGAAATCTCGTAAAAACAGAAAGAATTGGTAATTTTTTGCACTTGACGTGTAAAATAACACATAAATAAGTACTTTGCTTCATTTTACCCACAGGCATAATTTACTTTTCTAGTTGAAACCTACTATGACATCACATCTGGTAACCATAGTTACTGATCATCACCAAACTTAAATCAAAATTTGTGCAAAGGAGAAGCGGACAGCTGCTGAAAACGGCGCTTGTACGTCCGAGGGTCATAGGATTAAAGTACTACTACACTTGCTCCTTCGAGCACTCAAAAACTAATTAGCAACACGCAAATAGCTCTGTTGTGGAGCAATGGGATAAAATTGAGGAAAGAACCAAACGCCAAAAACCAAACAAAGAACAAGTTGAGACAGTTCATAAAATCACTATCATTAATTCACTTCAAAACGAAGCTGCCTGCAAAAGGCTCTAATTAGATTCTTAACCTATTTACTGGTTAGAAATCGTAAAGTGGAAACCAAAATTCTAGTAACACCGATTGATATCTGTTTCGATCATTTCTTTACATAATAAGTCATTTGCATGATGGAATCATTTTACTACTATCAGAATTCTTCACGTCTTGCTTTTTTTATGCAGATTAGAGCTTTTGCTATTTAAACATCACTGGGATTACGAAACTGGAATGCAAGGAAAAAACGAATTTGAATTCCTGTTCTTAGTGGTAAAAAGACGTTATCGTGGAAATGACCTATTACATTTAAGACATCCTTAATTAACTTATGTTTTCCATAACATCGTTGCAGATGCTAAAAAGAGCAGACGTCTGTAGCCTGCGAAGCAGCTGTTTCTCTTTTGCTCCTCGCCGCTGAGGTCGTTTCGCGAGGAGGAAAGTCTGCGACGCAGCGACAGAAATTTCATATTGATGACGTAAATCAATGCTTACATAACAAATCCGGTATGGTCATGGGGTTCCAAATGCAAATTTGGTCAATTTTACGTTTCTCCTGATCGATTTTGGTAAAGTGTTGAGTTCATCTGCGAATGACCTCCAGCAAAACTCAAATGCTTCTTCTACAGAAGAATATATTCGCAAATATTGACTGTTTTGTTATAGATTCATCGCGTTTACATTTGAACTTTGCAGCGTTTTGTCTTTTGTCTGTCATTTGTAAACAATAGCTAAACAATGTAACTACTCCTTCTTCCAATCAGCGCTTATGACTGGATTCCGGACAGATTTTACGTCATCAATATGGAATTTCTGTCGCTGACTCGCAGACGTTCCTCCTCGCGAAACGTCATTAGAGGCAAGGTGCGAGAAGAAACGGCTGTTTTCGCAGGCTAAGACGTCTGTGTTATTATCGTTTCCACTACCACTACTGCACTTATCCTTGGCCCAGATGCAGACGCCGTCGTTACCGTCGCTGCCGTTATTAGGGAGCTTTAGCATCGACGACGGCAAGGTCCTGCTGTTGTTGGCCCACTGACCAGCCTTTTCATGCAAAGCATAGGCGAATGTAGAGTCTACAATAATTGGAAAGTGGCCAGACTAACACCAGTATTCAAAAAACGTGATCCTACGGTAATGAGTAATTATCGTCCCCTCTCCTTGCTAAGTGTACCAAAAAGATTTTAGAATCATTTGCAGCGGACATGATTGCGAAACATGTTTTCTCGGAAAACGAAGCGCTCGTCACTGACAACCAATGGGCCTACCGAAAGGGAAGATCGACAGAGCTACTGCTCGTCCACCTGACAGAAACTTGGCGACGAGCAATCGATAACAAATTAGTTGTGGGCACCGTATTCATAGACTTCCAGAAGGCGTTTGATTGTGTTTCACCCTCAATTCTTCTTCACAAGCGCTAGCTAGAGCACAACTTTGGAATCACGGCATGGCTAAGAGATTATCTATCTGAACGGGAACAGTATACCGTAATTAATGGCGTACCCTCTGAGAATACCAAAGTTGCACACGGTATACCACAGCGCTCCGTACTCGGGCCCATACTCTTCGCCTTGTACACAAGCGATCTACCAAAAGCAGTTAACACTGCAACGACGTTCCTGTATGCTGATGATGCTACCATGTACTGTGTTGGTGAATCCGTAGACCAGGTCACAACAACGCTGAACAAAGCTCTAGAAGAACTCGCCCTCTGGTGCAAACATAACTCCCTGATACCACACCCCAAAAAGTGCGAGGGAATGATCCTTAAACGAAATTATCTTTATCAGTCCCTTAGGGAGTTTAAAACTTAACTAGCAACTCGTAAAATGTTCCTCTAGTTCTAAACGGTTAGGTATAACCATTGACAACAAGCTTACGTGGACAAAACACATATCAGAGCTCAAGAGAGTTCGTTAACGAGCTCAATCTAATCAAACGCAGCCACTTTTTACCCAGGAATTCGCTTTTAGATCTATATTTTAAGGTCATTATACCCTCGGTTACAAATGCGTTACGAATTTGGGGGTGTTGCACAAATAAAAATGAATTTCATTCTTTGGAATCCATACATTGTAGGGCTGCTAGAGTTATATATAACCTCCCGCGCGATATGCCCTCTGAAGATGTAAGAAAAACAGCTAACTGGGACTCTTTTTTCGACACTTATAAGGTCAAAATTGCCTCCTTAATTTATAATATATACAACCGCATAACTCCATCATGCTGGTAACATTTAATCCATAGGAAAGAGTCTAAGTATGACCTCCGTCATCAACATCGTGTTAGCGTACAACGTTTTGAAACATATTATATGAAAAACTCTATTTCTTACAGAGGATCCATTGTTTGGAATCTTTTAGAACCATCCGCTGTCAGCGCCAGGGACTATGCCAAAAGGGCAAAAAAGTCTCACGCCCTCAGAAACTTGAACTTTAATGAAGACTCACCGCAAATGAGTCGTCCCCAAATTGACAGTGATTTCGTGTTTTATTAAATAAATTTCACAGGGTGAAATAATGTGTTTCCGCAATTCGGAAATGTTGCGGAAACCTGATGGTTCAACATTCCTTTGCGTTTCCGCGCGACGGTTTCGACGGGAAAAGTGTAAGATGAAAATGGAGGCATTGTTTCGTGTTTCCGTAACCTGCGATCAGGCGATTTTTTTTCCCCCTTTTTTTTTGGCGGCGGGAAAAAAAAAAAATCGCCTGATCGCAGGTTAGTGTTTCCGCAGCGCTTCCGTTGACTTAAACGTGTCAGCTCGTTTCCATTGCGTTTCCGCAAGCGGTTTTGTTACTGAAATTTGCTGGTTTTCATGATCAATCCATGGTTTCTCATATAATAAATTTGTTTTAACTGTACTGATTACGCTTCAGGCAAGATGAGGAATCCTTTCATTGACCTAAATTATCCGAAAGAACAGAGATAATCACCTGTGCTAAACTATACGTGGTAAATACTGGAAAAGTGAAAGATGATTCTCTCTGTCTTCCTTTTCTAAGAGATTCAAAGATGTGTTATTAAAATTACTAGCGCTCCAAACATTGAAGCGTAATTTGAAACAATTTAGAAACAGCAAAATAAATTATAAACGATTTATTAACACGCTTGCATGCATTTTGCCTCTCTCTCGCCTCGTTTTCAAGTTGAATTTTGAATCGCGCGTCCTTTTGAACATTCTTCGCTGTCGGTTCGCCTTCCATTTTGGTGGTTTGTACATGCAGGGCCGTTTTTTTGCGAAGATGAGCGAGGAGAGTGTGATAGATTTCGGAGATAGACTTCAGGGAGGAATAATAGTTCGAAAGACTATTTAAATGAAACGCCAAATTCCATGGAAGCGGTGATGAAGGAGTTCAGTGTTCACTCTTGGCGACTCGAATGCACACTGAGTGTTTCAACAACCATTGAGAAGAAAGAACGCCTATTTTAAACTGTGGATCCTTGTTGTTTTGTAAGTACATTCTGGATCTTGTTTAAATGTATAGAAGCATTTTTAAGTCTATTTAATAGCTTTGGGAGGATTTCATCGACGTCGATCATAAAAATCGTTTCACATGTGAGCTTACATAAGCTTGCATTTTTCATGCGACAGCGAGTTGCTTCCTACAGATCTGACCTTTGTATGTTGCCCGTAGTTTCTTTGATAACATATGCCTGTAAAGCACGTGTTTGTCTGATTTCTTTTGCAATAAAGACATAGTTTCTGCTCCACCGAAAAAAAATTTTTCTCTGTACTAATGCACATTTTAATGGCGAAGATGGCAGGCATAGAATATTGAGCCTCGACTGAGGAAACGGAGGAATCACGGAACGGAGTACGGAATCAAAAATCAATGACAGAAAAATATTATATAAAATTCCTTGACACTGAAATGTAGAAAACTTTTCCACTCCAATTTCTGAGACTGTAGATGTTTATCACAAGGATAAACCGGTACTAAAATAATATTTAATGTTCCTATTAATTTTTTGCATACAATGTGCATTTCCTGCTAGATTCAAACCGACATATACAATTCGCAGGGACCAATGGGAATTGTTCAAAATTGTTATAAATGTAGTACTTGTTACGAGACTTGTAGGGTTAAAAGGAACCTTTTCTCTTTGCGTACGTGCACAATAACAAGTTTAATATGATGGTGCAGAAAGGTTCTAAAAGTCACAAGATTATAGAGGGATATCATTTCCATACACTCCAATTTGTTATTAAGCTTTGAACACAAGAATAACGGCTTTATTTGATGACAAAGCAACCTTCATTGACACAAGTAAGATGCCCATCTTTGAGTGGGAAGTCGCAATTCTATTTATCCATCTTTGAGTGGACAAAGTAGTGCTTGTGTCAATGATATTTCAATGAAAGGGAAGGGAAAGGGAGTTTTGGGAAAAAGGAGTTTTAGGCGCGAGAGAAACGCGAGGGGGGGGGGGGGGGTGGGCGAGGAAGGAGGGAGGGAAACGCCTGCCAGGACAGGAAACCACTGTTTTTCTCATTATTAACATCTACCAGGCGAATGTTAAAATCCTGATTGGTCAAAATTTGATAAGATCTAAATAGCGTGTTCTCATGATTGGTCACCTACATGTCATTCAGATACTTGAGTGGTATCATTCACAACTAAACATATGTCGTTAGTGAAGCGTGTTGAGATTTCTCTACGGGAATTCATCATTAGAAGGCATCAATTTCAGCTCCAAAGGACAATAGAAAAAAGCAGTTAAAGAAACTTATGAAGGAAAAAGGCCTGTCAGCAGATGAGGTTTACTGACTGGTTCTGAAAAGTATTATCTCCCAACGGCTTGTCGGTTTTACTCGCCAGAAGAAAGAAACGAAAAATGATGCTGCCTGTGTGCTTATTACTATCTATTGTTTGACCCGCGTTATGAAAGAGTGTACTGAATTAATATAATTCAGAAAATAAAGCTTGTATAAATCTTGTAACAAAATAACGAATTCAAATTATGGAATCACACCAGCAGCTGAACTGACCAAAATTTATAACTTTTCGAAATTTTTCTCTTTCCTGATAAATAGCTAAGATGGAAACCTTCTTGTTACTTGAAAAGATTTTAATTTTAGCAAACGTCTTCGCGTCAAGAGAAGACAAGGATGTAAACTTTTAATATGAGAGCTATGTCGGTCCAATTCTTCAGTTTCTTAAACATAGGTATATCTTTTAATGTGTTTATGACAGGAAATGTTTCTGTCGTCTTTAATTCTTAGGCATGTTTAAAATACGTATCCGAAATTCAAACTCGTCAAACTCTTGCAAAGCCTTTTTTTCTTCTCCAAAACACGCAAATTTCCCTTGAAAAAGGTCCGTCTTATCGCGCGGCCAAATTGACAAGTATGATTTAGTATGATTTAGTATGATTCAGCAAAACACAAAGCAATGACTAGAACCGGAAGCAAATGCTGAGCAAACCAACTGACGTCACATGACGGTCTCAGCTCTTTGATTCCTTGCTCGTTCATAGTCTCTGGGACAGTTCTTAAGGGGAAAAAGCAGTTTTTGGACGATCAAAATTCAAGAAATTTTTTGGGAGACACATTTTTAAAGTTCAGAATTGTTGATTAAACTTACCTAAGGACCAAAATCAATTTCATGTCATATACACTTTCAGATGAAAGATAAAGGCTATGCATACGTTAAAGTAAACATTGTCAGAAAGTTCTGAACCGTTACTTTGAATGATGAATCCCACAAGAGAAATTTCTACAGTAACTTTTAAATTTCCTGAAGCGCAATTCATTACTAGTCACAATTGATATAATGATCTTATTTTCAGTACAATTTGTACAATTGAACCGTTATGTACGAAAGCGACAAAACTCTCGCGAAAACCACGCACCTGTGAAAAACACTTTAACGGTGAAAGCCTTATATTTGGAGCCTCTTATTAACAACCACTTGTCGTAAACGACTGCGACCACTTCTTTGGATGAGGGTTTTGGAAGTTTTCATTGTTTTTCTCCTCTCGCGGCATATGATCTAAATCTTTGCATTTTGGGTGGTCCTTTACAATGATTGTTATAAAATCACGTCTTTCATGCATTGTATGTTATGGAGACTAATGGGAAATTATTCCCGTTTGTCGAGGGCCAAGTTATTGGAAAAGGGAATCCAGTATTTTCCAAAAAAGTATTAGGTTTGGCTGTTCTTAACTCATTTTCAGGGAGAGCCAGGCATATTACTTTTGTTCGTGATTTTTGCATGGGGCAAATAGCATTAAATGTCATTGATATACGACTCGACCGCAACCACAACTTTGTCGTTTCTGCGATTGTCCACTAGACCGACTATTCCTTGCTTTGGAACGAATTCTTTTGCTCGAGACTCTCTTAATTACTCCCGAAGCAGGAAGAAAGCTATTCGCATAAGATCAGATATCATTCTCGCAATTCACTAGTCTCACTTACTGTCTTTTCATTGCTTAAATGCGTAGAGGTAATTTTGGAAATCAGTACAACCTGATAAGGAAGTTAACTACTAGCAGGCAGCTAACTAATCCGTCTGTTGCGTGTGCAATGCATGGTTTTCAGACACGAATCAGTGTATGATAAAACAATTATAGATTCGGTTTTCGTGACATCCGGAATAATGAAGGCTTTTGGTGGCGTTTATCCCCGGGGGCGTTTACCCGACATTGACTATTTCGAATGTCAAAAAACTCATCCAATAAAATTCGTAATGCAAATCTACTATGATGTATAACCAAAAGCTTTCTTTGTTGTTCTATAAAAATAACAAGAAGTGATAAAATGTATCTAACACTGAAACCATATCCAATGACACTGGTACTTTGGTTCAAATGTTTTATCTTGAGTACACTATTATGTTCCCTTGTGGCCTGCTTTGAAGAAATATTGACTTGATATCGTCATTTTCTTCGAATCAGTGTATAATAAAACAATTATAGATTCGGTTTTCGTTACATCCGGAAGTAATGAAGGCTTTTCGTAGTGTTTACCAGACATTGATTATTTCGAATGTCTAAAAACTCATCCGATAACTGTTCGTAATGCAAATCTACCATGATGTATAACCAAAAGCTTTCTTTGTTGTTCTATAAAAATGTAATAACAAGAAGTGATAAAATGTATCTAACACTGAAACCATATCCAATGACACTGGTACTTTGGTTCAACTGTTTTATCTTGAGTACACCGCTATTATGTTCCCTTGTCGCCTGCTTTGAAGAAATATTGACTTGATAGTTAAACTTTTCTCGAAGCACTTCAGTAAGTTAGAAGTCCGCAAAATATCGTGGCTGAAATCATGTAACCTTTCACAAAGGTCGAATTTTGGCAGTTACTCTTAAACGCTTTCATTCAGTTTGCTTCTCATCTTGTCGACGGGCGTGTGGGAATTCATGCTCTTCAGATTGTATTTTTTGATGATGTTGGAATGCTCCGACTGGCTTCCATTATCAGCATTTTACCAGTTGTCTTAACACCTTTGATGACCTCATTTATTACCAACCGCTGCCATATTTAGCAATTATTGAATGAGGCTGAGTATCATCTGAAGAATTATGGAGATATCACCATCCGAGATCTCCATAATTCTTCTGATGATATGAAAGCCGAATTCACAAATTGTTTTATTTTAAATTCAAAATGATTCCTAGTTTAAAAGCAAGCTACAACCCACGTCTTTTCGGTTAACCGTTTAATAATCTGGCAATTTTGCTGCACGGTTGACGTCATCAGTTCAAGTATCGCAAAATTTTTCCAAATTTGGGCAACGGTAGTTGGTAATGATACATCATGCGTGGGATTTTAGGCAATCAGAAACGGAGAAATATTTCGAATGAATTGAAATAGTTTATACTTAACATCGGTGGGCTAATTCTCCCACTCTCTGCCTTGGGTTTTGACCCTTATCTCGCCTTTCTCCAAAGATAGCGCATTTTTGTGGGCATCGATAAAACCCGGAACACGGAACATTCCGGAACAAGAAAAAATAAAAATGTTTTTCATGAAAAAATAAATAAAATAAAATAATAATAATAATAATAATAATAATAATAATAATAATAATAATAATAATAATAAAATGATTTTTTGTAAAAATTAATAATAACGAAAAATAACGAAAAAAAAAAAAAAAAACGAAAAATAAAGAAATAAAGAAAAAGAAACTCATATCATCTCCGAGTACGAGAAAACAATATTTTGTCGCAAATAATTTGTTGGGCGAGTGAGGGTCCATGCAAATGACAGTAATTAGTGAAGGCTTGCTTCTAAATTCAAAATATATTAAAATGGGTCGCGAGGAGGAGGGTTTTCAAGCTTTCCTCACACAGGCACCTGTTGTATTGTTTGCGACGTGGTCAGTAACGGTTATCGATTTACGGCTTTGCGACCGTAAGAAGAGGTTAGGTGCTCGTCGCTTTGGACTTTAGTGGATAAGATTCACATTCGCCGTGAATAGTTGCAGTGCCAGCAGAAGCGCAGTGGTAGTTTCTAACTGTTATCAATTAGCCTGAATTTTAGCCGTCTCCCGAGTCGCAAGTGAAATTTGCGACTTGAGGAGATGGCTGAAATTCAAGCGAGATCACAGCCCCCTATTTTCTTCTGCCGAGTTGAAGATGGCGATCGCCGCTGTCAAAGCGATTTGGGTATCCTCTGACGACAAAACTGATGAGAGCGAAGTTGGTGCTTACATGGCAAACAATTACAAGAGGTAGCTGTGTGAGGAAAGCTTGAAAACCCTCCTCCTCGAGTCCCATTTCAATATTTTTGAATTTAGAAGCCTTCACTCATTACTGTCATTTGCATGGACCCTCACTCGCCCAACAAATTAATTGCCAAAAAATATTGTTTTCTCATATTCGGAGATGATACCAGTTTCTTTTTGCTAACCAGATTTCTTAATTTTTCGTTGTTTTGTTATTTTGTGTTATTTTGTTATTATTAATTTTTACAAAAATTATGTTATTATTATTATTATTATTTTGTTTAATTAATTTTTCTTTTTTTCATGAAAATTATTTTTATTTTTTTATGTTCCGGGATGTTCCGGAATGTTCCGTGTTACTGGTTTTATCGACGCCCCATTTTTGTTTTAGTTTGCAACCCTGTTTTGATTGCAACAACAGTTTTTTTCTCTTTTTCTTTTCTTTCCCTCCGTTTTTTAATAGTTCGTAAGGAAATCGCAACCTAAACGAAACTTTTTATTCCAACGTGATAGCGGTTTAAACAAATTCAACACCGGACCACGGTATCGCACACTTTCCTTGTCACTTTCCTTGAC
Source organism: Porites rus (assembly GCA_964035705.1). Taxonomy (NCBI): domain Eukaryota; kingdom Metazoa; phylum Cnidaria; class Anthozoa; order Scleractinia; family Poritidae; genus Porites; species Porites rus. The sequence continues at coordinate 6,853,956 of OZ038004.1, read as the reverse complement.
ATTACAAGAAACTGTAACGACGATCCATAACAAAAACAATTTATCAACGTGATGGAATTTGTGTTGTAAATTACAACAATATTCCTATTAGGGTTGCTTTCACTTTATCTCATTATAAATCAATTTTGAAAAGGTCTCAATGTATGTCCCTATATGGTGATGTCATTCTGGACTTTACAAGGAGCACTAATAAAAGTGTATTAAACGCTGTTTGACTGTTAAAAAATATTGCCCCTGGAATTATTCTTACCAATATTGATAAAGCTGTGCGAAAAAAAGCGTGCTGTAACTAATACTATATTGGACCTTGAAGTACTAAAAAGTTTGCCTGTCTGCAGCTTTCGCTGCATTCGTTTCGCTTCTCATTCATGATTAAGATAACAAAAATGTTAGCTATCCTTAAGGCTAACCCCCCCTTTCCCCTCCACTCCCCCCACCTCCAATGCCGTTTGACAATGCCTTTAAGCCATAACCTGGTCTCTTCTTTTCGTTCATTCTTTACACATGTTTGGGTGACGGGTGGCTGCTATGAAAGCGAAATTTAACTTCATAAGCGACGCAACGTTGAGATCACATTGGGTTTTCGCACTTTTCTGCTTAACAGTTCTGTTAAGTTTTCTGCAACAGTTCTGAAAGCAGTTTACGGATATTATTATCGTTGTTATTATTATTATTATTATTATTATTATTATTATTATTATTACTAATTATAATACGTGTAAACGCAAAATGTAGTTTTTCACGCCTCAACCGTTTTGTCGATATCGATAAGCCCGAACAATATTTACAACCTCATCATGTTTGCCTATGACATTGATGTCTCCTCTAAGCCCATTAATTCACATTTGAGACATTCTTAAATCAAACCTTTCTGTTTCAGATTTTCTTAAGCTGTACTACTGTAAACTATTCATGATTCGTTCATGTTCCCCAGTCTTTAACACCGTTATCTTGTTTAATTATTACTCAAGAGATATCTGCCCAACCTTAAATTTTTCCTTGTCGATCAATTATCAACCAGACTAGAGTTGTCACAGAAAACGAGAAAAATGTAAAAAAACAGCCAAATTAGAGTTCATTAACTGAATAGTTTTTAAAAAGAATACAAAAACGGTATATGTTCTCCCAACGGTAATTTTAGGTTAATAGCCGAGAAAACTGAAGATGATGGTATTGGGGTTTAGAGGATGGTGTAGTGCTGAAGGCCATAAATTAAATAGGCCAAGCTAACTAATTTTAAATAGTTTCAGTAATTCTTTTGTTTTGTTTTGTTTTTTTTTCCCTTCTTTTTTGTTTTTGTTTTTGTTTTCATTTTTATATGAGGACGTCAGTTATTGCATTTTCCCCTTTAAAGCCATTTTCCCCCTTGTGTCAATTAGGATAAAGCATTTTCTTGCTTAATCTTTGAAAAAATTTAGACTCTGAGGGGACCTATATGTATGGTGAGTTAGATCTTTTATAGTCCAAACGTAATTAAAAATACTTGTCATGATTCACATTTTCATTTTACATAGATTAGTAGAGCACTGTTAAACAAAAAACTACCAATTATTTCGAATCTCTGTTGATTCAAATGTATTTTTAGGGTTTTAATTTACAATTTGTCCTGTCATATCTCATTGGAATTAAAAGCTCTTATTAAATGACCGGTCGTGATAAAATGCACGTAAAATATGAAACAATATAATGCTTTTGTTGTCTTTAAAAGGCCACTTTTATGTTGTCTTGCTACATCTTCTGATGGTACTTTTAGTCGAAAGACGAAAATACCTTTAATGAAACACTCAGCCATAAGTGTTAAAAAAATATTGTGCCTTAAATATGTTAAAACAATGCCAATATAAAGCATTGAGTGGAAATTCCTGTTCCGGAACATTAATAAAGTTTATTTTATTTTATTTTATGATACTACGTTTGTTATCGATAACATTATAACTTGCAATAGACCAAAAAATTTAGTACTAAATAAAATAATATAACCACACCAACAGGGAAAAAATTGGAGACTTATTGTAAACCACTAGGTAACTATTGACGTTCGTTTTATGATGAGTAAGATCATTATTTTTAAAAAACTTGAAACATTGATTTCTAACAAAAAAAAAAGGAAGGAAAGAAATTTGCTTAAAATGTGTTTTACAAAGTAGTAAGCGAAACCGATTAGATTTGCAACACTAGTTTTGCCTGTTTATTTAAAATCAAATATCAATGCAAAAACATTAAACAAAATACACGCTGGCTCCAATTTCTGCCCAGTTATCAGAGGCATCTACTTTTGATGTCATTTCATTGTTTTTCATGCCAGCTTCAGAGCTCACTATTCAACCAGTTTTCCAGCTCTCACGACCGTTATTTACTTAATCAAAATAAAGCTGATAAAGCTGTGAGAAAAAAAAAGCGTGCTGTAACTCCTACTATATTGGAACTCAGTACTGAAAAGTCTGCCTGTCTGCAGTTTTCGCTGCAGTCGTTTAGCTTCTCATTCATGATTAAGACAACAAAAATGTTAGCTATCCTTAAGGCTAACCCCCCCCCCCTTTCCCCTCCCCACCCCCACCTCCAATGCCGTTTGACAATGCCTTTAAGCCATAACCTGGTCTCTTCTTTTCGTTCATTCTTTACACATGTTTGGGTGACGGGTGGCTGCTATAAAAGCGAAATTTAACTTCATAAGCGACGCAACGTTGAGATCACATTGGTTTCTCGCACTTTTTGTGCTTACGTAGGCAACAGTTCTGAAAGCAGTTAATGAATATCATTATCATTAATATTATTATTATTATTATTATTATTATTATTATTATTAATTATAATACGTGTAAACGCAAAATGTAGTTTTTCACACCTCCTCCGTTTTGTCGATATCGATTAGCCCGAACAATATTTACAACCTCATCATGTTTGCCTATGACATTGATGTCTGCTCTAAGCCCATTAATTCACATTTCAGACTTTCTTAAATCAAACCTTTTTGTTTGAGACTTTCTTAAGCTGATACTACTGTAAACTATTCATGATTCCTTCATGTTCCCCAGTCTTCAACACCGTTATCTTGTTTAATTATTACTCAAGAGATATCTGCCCAACTTTAAATTTCTCCTTGTCGATCAATTATCAACCAGACTAGAGTTGTCAAAGAAAACGAGAAAAGTGAAAACAAAGCCAAATTAGAGTTCATTACTGCGCTTTTCACAAACACGCGAACTCTAAAATTCAAAAGCTGCCTTCACAATTGCATTTTTCGCTGCCGTCAATCAAAATTACGATCACAAGCAATGAACCTTGAAACAGAGAAAACACATAACGGATCGAAATCCACCAATCACAGATAGCAAACCTTGACCTTTTGAACCCGTTTAAGCAAAGTTCTGTTTCCATAAGAGGTCCGTTGAGATGATTGACGGCAGCGAAAAACGCAAACGTCAGTTGGTTTTTGAATTTCATAGTTCGCGTTTTTATGAAAAGCACAGTAACTGAATAGTTAAAAAAAAAAAAATACAAAAACGGTATATGTTCTCCCAACGGTAATTTTTGGTTAATAACCGAGAAAACTGAAGATGATGGTATTGGGGTTTAGAGGATGGTGTAGTGCTGAAGGCCATAAATTAAATAGGCCAAGCTAACTAATTGTAAATAGTTTCAGTAATTCTTTTGTTTTGTTATTGTTTTTCCTTTTTTTTTTTTTCATTTTTATATGAGGACGTCAGTTATCGCATTTTCCCCTTTAAAGCCACTTTCCGCCTTGTGTCAATTAGGATAAAGCATTTTCTTGCTTAATCTTTGAAAAAATTTAGACTCTGAGGGGACCTATATGTATGGTGAGTTAGATCTTTTATAGTCCAAACGCAATAAAAAATACTTGTCATGATTCACATTTTCATTTTACATAGATTAGTAGAGCACTGTTAAAAAAATACCAATTACTTCGAATCTCCGTTGAATCAAAGGTATTTTTAGGGTTTTAATTTACAATTTGTCGTTATCTCATTTGAATTAAAAGCTCTTATTAAATGACCGGTCGTGATAAAATTGCACGTAAAATATGAAACAATATTATCATGCTTTTGTTGTCTTTAAAAGGCCACTTTTATGTTGTCTTGCTACATCTTCTGATGGTACTTTTAGTCGAAAGAGGAAAATACCTTTAATGAAACACTCAAACATGAGTATTAAAAAATATTATGCCTTAAATATTTAAAACAATGCCAATATAAAGCATTAAGTGGAAATGTCTGGTTCTGGAACATTAATAAAGTTTATTTTATTTTATTTTATGGTACTACGTTTGTTATCGATAACATTATAACTTGCAATAGACCAAAAAATAAATTACTAAATAAAAATAATATAACCACACCAACAGGGAAAAAATTGGGGACTTATTGTAAACCACTAGGCAAATATTGACGTTCGTTATATGATGAGTAAGATCATTATTTTTAACAAAACTTAAAACATTGATTTCTAACAAAAAAAAAAGGAAGGAAAGAAATTTGCTTAAAATGTGTTTTACAAAGTAGTAAGCGAAACCGATTAGATTTGCAACACTAGTTTTGCCTGTTTATTTAAAATCAAATATCAATTAAAAAACATTAAACAAACTACACGCTGGCTCCAATATCTGCCCAGTTATCAGAGGCATCTACTTTTGATGTCATTTCAGTGGTTTCATACCAGTTTCAGAGCTCACTATTCAACCAGTTTTCCAGCTCTCACGACTGTTATTTACTTAATCGGTCGAAATTCTTCATAACATAGATCGGCCTGAAGTGTGCGCCACATTCCCCTACGTGTTGATATAAAATAGATTAAGCCAATATTTGAAGTGTTTTTTGTATATGTATCATTAATAACAAATAATTACAAGCAACACAAGGTTTCTGAGTTGCAGAGGTATCCACAAGGAAGTAACTGTTAATGAGAGACGGGCTAACTTATTTTTAGCTGTGGGTATTCAGGATGTCCAGTATCGCTTTAAGTTCTACTTAATATTGAATAAATGTATGAAAGTGTATTCTGATCAGCATTCTCTAGTTTATTTCAAGTGCTCTTCAGGATTTACGCAGCCTTTTGGCACTCAGAATTATTGAGAACAATATTGATGTTATTGGAACAAATAAATGTACCGCAACTGGTGCTTCAGACCTCTATAAAGCAGGTAGCTTTTCACTGAACTTGTGTCACTTCTCTTCCAGAGCGGTGAGGTGAAGACTAAGACAGCAAGAAACTACTCCAACACAATGGCTCGTCTTTTGCTACTTTTTATTGCTGGGATGATTTTCGCAGCCCATGCATCCGTTATCCCAGGGGTAAGTCACTTTTTAAAACTCGACTATCTCACGAAACTTGTAAAACTGTATACATGGTTCCACGAGTTAAAAGAACTATATTATAACACTTTCTTTTGCTTTTTGATTTCCCTTTGTTAGCCTCTAATGTACTACCAGCAAAAACAAAAAAACAGAATAGTATTTTTTACTAAACGTTTTTTCTTAAATGTTTTATTTCTGGAGCCAATTTGCATGGCATCTTCCTTATAGGGCGCGGCCCTTTCAAAACTAAGAACTGTGATCATGTTCAGCCAAATCTCTGTACTGATTTAAAAACTTTGCTAAACTCAAAAGTGACGCAGCACCTTTAGTGCAGTAAGAGCGTTCAAAGCAACAGTAAAACACATATCAGTGCTAAGCAAAGGTACCTATGGATTAATTTTTCTAATGTCTGCACTCTACAGGATTCGTTGTCGGAGAATGAAATGCCTGCAGAAGGTTAGTAAATTTTAAGATTGTTGAAATGAAAAAAACTCACTTTTTTTGCAGACTATACTTATAGTGGTAATTAATTTTTATTTTTTTTGTTCATTGTTATTTTAATGACGAAATGGACGAAAATGAAACAGAATTGGGCGAAGAAGACTTTGACGAAAGGGAAGACTCAGATGAGATGCCAGAGGAAGGTACCAAGTATTTGTATAGCAACAGAAACCTTTAGATTAGTTTTCACTGTACTAAGTAGTGTGCGCGTGAGCTACCGTCATTTTGGCGGGAAAACGCGATAGCTGGCGTCATTCTACTACGATTTTTAGCATTAATGTCGTAGTGATGAAAAAAAGTCATCAAATGTTAAAAGTTTTATCATTTTGCGATTAGAAGAGGGCTTAACCTCCTTCAATAAGGAAAAACGCGCTAGCTTTTCTGGTGAAAAGAGTGCAATGAAGCTTCAGGGGCTGTTTATTTTTGGAAAATACGCGAAAAAACTCTAAGTGATATCTTGTCCTGGTAGTTGTCCTACTCCTCGAATCGAAAGTTCTCTATTTATGTTTTTTTGACACAATGAATAAAGAAGAGTCTTGAAGAAGCTGTTGATGTTTCTTAATATTTGATTCTTTTCCAAAATAGGCGAGGAGGTAGATGAAGGCCAGCCACAAGAAGACACCTCTGATGCAGCCATGACACCTGAAGGTGAGAGCTACTCTAAATACAACGCGCACAAAAATAAATTAACCCTCGAAAGTACACACAAAGTCATATCGTCACCGTGGTACAAGGGAGAGTATGATGGAACCCCTCCCTTGAGTTCTGATATATTGTATTATTTCGAAAAGATTTTTCCTTCAGTGGGAAGCCTTTCAACTTCTCGACAAGCTCTAAACATGGTCGCCAACTTGGAGAATTGGTATAGTTTTGTGCATAAATAAGCACTTTGCTTCATATTATCCACAGGTTTTGATTTTCTCGTTGAAACATATTGAAAAACATGCATTTTCACTAAAAATAAAATGGCTAGGTATCTCGTAACCATAGTTAATTACTGATCATCACCAAACTTAACTCAAAAGGCGCGCGAAAGAGAAACGGACAGCTGCTGAAAACGTCAGGTGCTGTAGTTTGATTGTCTAAAAAAAACTCAGAAAAACTTTAGATGGACCGGTAACATCAACTCCCTCCCCTCCCCCCTTGTACGTCCGAGGGTTAAAGGGTAATTTGCAATTTCCTATTATCAAGTACTGCTAGACTTGCTCCTATTGAACACCCAAAAACTACTTAGCAACACGCAAATGGCTCTGTTGGGGAGTAATGGGATAAAGTTGGGGAAGAAACCAAATGCCAAAAACCAAACAAAGAACAGGTTGAGACCGTTTATAAAATCACTATCACTAGTTTATTCCAAAAACAAAACTGCCTGTAAAACTGGCTTTAATTACAATCGTAACCTATTTACGAGTTAGAAATCGTAGGTCATGGGCTGGACTCCCAAAGTCCTGATTTTGTTCGAAACTGAAAGGCTAGTAGCGCCGATTGATATCTGTTTCGATCATTTCTTTACATAATAAGTCATTTACATGATGATAGCATTTTACTACTACTACTACTACCAGAATTCTTCAGGGTTTTGCATTCTTATGCAAATAAGATAGAATTGGGGCTTTTGCTATTTAAACCTCACTGGGATAACGAAATTTAAATTCGAGGGAAAAAACCATCAAATTAATTTCTTTTCATAGTAGCAAAAACACGTCATCGTGCAAGTGACCTATTATATTTCAGACAGTTAATTAACTTGTGTTCTCCATAACTCTGTTACAGATGCCAAATGGGGCAAACGTTTCAAACCGTACAAACGTTACTGCTATTACCGCTTCAAATGCCGCTACTGCGTTTATCGCTGGTTCAAATGCAAAGGCTATGGTTACCGTCGCTGTCGTTATCAAGTGTGTTACGGCTGCAAGCGTTCTTGTGTTTACCCATATTACCCATACGGCGGTTACAAGAAGAGTAAGAAGGGATACTGAAATTTTGCTGTACCTTTCAGTCCACTTAAACGGAAAAACATGGAACCCAATCTTCATTTCAACACCTTAAAACTATGTAGTTCTGTAAACTTTTAAAAAGCAAAATAAAATTGTAAACGACTTTGTGCAGTCATCCTTGACCCGTAGAGATCCTATTTAACGCTGAGGCCAGACCACTCCTTAAACGAATCATTAACTCTGTGCGCCTGAAATCATGTGGAAAAAGGTGGCAGTACTCTTGGGCGCTCTCACACAGTTTGTGTCTCGCCCACCAGCATTTTTATATTTCAAGAGTAAATATACCCAGGGACATATGACGCTCTTGAGGTCCGTATTAAACAAAAGAAGCAAGGCTGATTTTACTGTCGGGAATATATATATTTTTTACCAATATTTCGAAGGCACGGCCTTTCTTCTTCAGGGTGTTACATACAGTGATGGGGTTGGTGTATTCGTTTGACAATGTTTTATTGTTCTGGTATCTATCATCAGCTTTTTTACAGTTGTTTTAACAGCCTTGATGATCTTTATTCATGATCCTATCAATTACCAACCGCTGTTTTATTAAATTATACAACACCGGCCGGTTTTAAAATATCCGGGAATACCCGCCCCTCTCCCCCCTCCAGGAGCAACGGGCTTAAGGTTGGCACGCTCGCAAGTGGTATTCCGCGAGAGTACTTCGACTGAAGATTTCTCAGAATCCGCTGATTGGATGAGTATTGTCTGTCAATTTCTCTCAGATTTTCTTGTCAGATCAATTGTTTATTGTAAAGGCACGCTGGTCGACTGAACTTTCACTTCGATGAACTCGCTGTTTCAGTAGCGAACACAGAGATCGCTGGGTTGTAAACACACTCGTTCTATTTGGTCTCTTGACCACTGCATCAATATTAAAGCACACCTTCTTCAAATACTGCTAAGACTCTATGCAACTATAGAGTGTTTTCACTCACGTGGCCAGCATCTATGCAAATTTAATGGAACAAAAGAAAGCGTTACCATAAGAAAAGAGTTCAACTCCCAGAGGATTGGTTTGGAACACCAACATGGCCGCCGTTTCATTGTTTTGGGACACCAATATGGCCGCCGTGACGTCACTTGAAAACACTCTATTCACAGTTTAACAAACACTAAAGCGAAAATTCAAAACAACTCACCTTTTCAAACATACGTGTAACAGAAGATCTCGGGGAAACAAAACTACATGTTTCCCTCGGGATCTGACATTAAGTGCATAATATAAAACGCGCGATATCAATTTATTTTTCAAACTTTCTTAAATTAAAGTTTACCGTAACCACTGCACGCTATTCATGATTCCGCCACGTTCCTGCAGAACAAACAAACTACTTTGCAGTGCTCAGCACATCAACTTGTTTCGTTATTAGTCGTGAGGTAACTGTCCAACAATAGCTAACAATCAGTGTCTTGGTCTTTACTCGATCAATTATCATACGTACTTTTAATTGGAAAACTGGTTGTAAAAGAAAACGAGAAAATGAAAAAAAAAAAAGGAAAAACGCTAACAGGAGTTCATTTTAGTTAAATAATATGAAAAAATGAAGAAACAATATGTTGTCTCCAATGGTTAATAAAATGGAACGGTTAAATGAAGCCCGTTGGGCTCCTTTTTTGTAGGTTTTTGAAGGCACAGTGATCAGTTTCTATTCATCTTATTGCAATAAAAACGTCGCATTAATTTACTCAGTAGCTTTTTGTGAAAAGAAAATAAAGGATTGTTTGCCTTATCCAGTCTCCTCTTCTAACTATTGTTCTCTTAACCCTTTAGGTCCCAATAGTGACCAACATCAATTTTCTCCTAACAATATCCATACAATGTCAAGACATTAGCTTATAAGAATTAATTAAATGATCACCAAAGAGAAAATGGTTTGATCTAAATTTCTCAAATTCTCTCAACTTATTCTTTAAAGAAATGTATAGAGATCAGTTTGGAGAATTTGCTTGTGGGTATTAGGGCTTAAAGGGTTAATGGTTATTGCAGCTTGATAGAGAAAAATCTGAAGACGCTGGTATCCGAGTTTTATCCGACTTTTTCATTTTTAAATAACGACGTTGTTGTATCTACCCTGTTAGAACCTTTTATTTTCTTTCGAAAGCTCTTCCAGTATCCATGAGGATAGTGTACTTTTTTCTTCGTCTTTGATGATGAATTCTACCCTCTTTTTAGGTCGAAACACGGCGGGAAATAAAACTACATACACAAGACGTTATTTTTTTTCTCTTCTTTTTAGTTTAGGCGGACTTGTAGAGCAAAAATGGACTATTTCTTTAGATCTCGATCTATTTGATTCTCTGTTTAATGATATATTTTTAGGGTATCAAGTTACAATTTATAATGAAATATCTCCTGTAAATTAGAAGCTCTCGTCATAGAATGCACGTTAAAGTTGAAAAAATGCATGTTTAAGATGTGCTTAAAAGGTCACCTTATGTTGTCTTGCCGCAGTTCTGAAGGTGCTTTTAGTGGAAAGAGCAAACGTACCTTTCATGAAACACTCAAACATGAATGTTAAAAAGTATTGTGCTTGAAATACTTAAATTCCAATATGGTACTGAGTGGAAACTCGTGTTCTAAGTATAGCACTATAACTTGCAATATGCCAAAGATAATGATAATACTAAAATAAAATAACAGTAAACGACATAAACTAGCTAGAAAACGTAACGTTACTACAAATTAAAGAAAAAACACAGGAATTATATATACTATTCCGCTGGGTAAGTATTTGGACAGTTCAGATAACGTGCGTTGTTTGATGAGTAACTAAAGATGATTAAACATTGATTCCTACTAAAAATTGCTTACAATTTGTTTTAGAAAGTGGCAAGCGAAAGGAATTTGCATGCCTTGAGTTACAGCTAAAGTTTCGGCTGTTTATTTGAAAATCAAATTCCAGTACAAAAAAAAAATCCACTTTTAACCAATATCTACCAAGTTATCAGAAGCATTTTGCTTTCGATATTATTTCGATATTTGCGATATCATTTGGTTTCGTAAGGTTTCACAGCTTACTATCCCCGTGTTCGTCTTTTGAGGCTGCCCTTTCAGTAGAATTTGGAACCGCAGTTTCCGTGAGTGGAACAGCTGATGAATAAAAAGTTTTCCACTGAGCTACTCATGATCACTCCTGTTTTAACAGGAGTGATCTTGAGTTTTACCTGAGTTTTTCATAACACAGACTGCTGAAGTGCAAGAATTACTTAGGTGTTAGTATAAAAAGGGTTACAATATGAAAAAATTCTTCAATAAGAAAAAAATAGTTATAAGTGACAAAAATGTTCATGTACTGCAGAGATACTTAACGGGTTGGTTTACTTTTAATTAGCCGTGGAGGTTTCGGATACCCAGTATCGCTTTAATATCTTCTTTATTGTTAATTAATGCCTTAATATCATAGGTGACGAATTACTCCTTAATTTTGGCGCAAAATTTCAGCGATAATTTGTAATTTCACATGTGAAATTACAAAATTGCCATGGCAACCTTCGGAACGTCGCAGTCTCAAGATGGCGACGACGTTTTAAAATGTCATGATGGAAGATGCCAGGGCATATAAAGACGCTTTAGAAAACCTGAACACACCAAAGAGCACATCAGGAAGGATTCTAACAGGTATTTTATCGAAAAATTCTAAACTTGAGTCAAATTTAAGCGCTAAACGTTCGAGAGAGTGGAGTTCTCGATAGATACGATCCAGGATAAACATGTCAAAAATCCAAGATTGGTAACGTAATTCTTTTCCCCTTTAATATTAATAGGTAATCAAATGGTATACTCGTGAAATTACGGAATAATTTCACTTGTGTTCTGTCAGAATCCTTATAATTTCCCGAGCCTTTAAAGGCTCGGGGAATTATAAGGATTTGGACAAAACGCAAGTGAAATTATTCCCTAATTTAACTCGTCACCATTTGATTACACATACGAATCCCCTCAGTATTAGCTGAGATGCTTAATGAAAAGCACTTGAACTGAAACCTATCGGCACTCAAAATTATCATGTAAAAACAATATTGATGTTATTGGAACAAATAAACGTGCTGCAACGCGTGCTCCAGGCCTCCATATTCGTGTCACTTCTCATCCAGAGCAGTAAGGTGGTAAAGACCGCAAGATTCAAACTGCCCTAACACAATGTCTCGTCTTTTTCTGCTTTTTGTTGCGGGGATGATTTTCGCAGCTCATTCATCCCTTATCCGAAAGGTATGTCAATTTTTAAAGCTCGACTATCTCACGAAACGTTTAAAACTGTACGCATGGCTCCACGAGTTAAAAGAACTATGTCATCACTTTCTGTTAAAGAGCCTTTTACGTACTACCAGCAGACACAAAAAACAGACTAGTATTTTGTTACTGAAACTTTTTTCTATAAGTAATGATCGAAGTAAGAAGGGAAGCAATTTGTTTTGTGTGGCGCAATACGCTTTCCTCACATAGAAATGTTTTCATTTTCACGCAGAGAATGTTTAAATCTACCAAAAAGGCAGTTTACGAAAGAAAATGCATTTAAACTGTACTTTTAAAGGGTGTATTTTTGTGTTAAAACATTTCGACCAATCACAAGAGTTGCAAACAATGGCCAAGAAATGTTTACAATTTTACATGATCTGCACATACGATTTCCTTGTTACTTAGACTCAGACGAGAATTTGTTATAAGGAAGTGGGATAGAAAAAAAGGGATTAATATACATGCTGTTTTGCGAAGATTTCGTAAAATTTGATGTTTAAACCAATCAGAACCTTAGTAGAGACAATAGTAAGGTTAGCACCTTTTTGCAATCCGACGTGTTCACTGCGTTTTGGTCCTTTCCTTCAATTCTTATCTGGACCATTACTTCATGTTTCATTCCTGGAGCTAATTTGCATGGCATCTTACTCATAGGGCGCGGCCTTTTCAAAACAAAGAACTATGATCATGTTCAGTCTTTTCCTTGTACTGATTCAAAAACCGTGCAAGACTTAAAAATACATGACACAGTACAGTAAGAGCATTCAAAGCAACAGTAAAACACATATCAGTGCTAAGCAAAGGTACCTATGGATTAAGTTTTCTAATGTCTGCACTCTACAGGATTCGTTGTCGGAACTTGGGGAAGTGGATGGTGAGGAAACAGCCGATGTGCCAGAGAATGAAATGCCTGCAGAAGGTTAGTAAATTTTACGAATGTTGAAGGGAATAAACGAAACTCGGCATTTTTTCAGACTTTCAATACAGTGGTTATTATTCTTTTTTTTTATTCATTGCTATTTTACAGACGAAATGGACGAGAATGAAACAGAATTTGGCGAAGAAGACTTTGATGACGAGGAACATGAAGACTCAGACGAGATGCCAGAGGAAGGTACCAAGTATTTTTATAACAACAGAAACCTTTAGATTGCGAGAACAAGATTTTCTCAATACTATAAGTAGTGTGAGCGTGAGCCAGCGTCATTTTCACGGGAAAAGGAGATACCCGGGGTAATTTTACGACTTCTGCTTTTCATTACGAGAAAATACGCAATAATTAGCGTGAAACGGCGCCTAATATTGCTAAGATACGTCCATTAGCGCGAAAAAACAAACATTTGCTCATAAATAATAGTCAGTTAGTAGGATTTTTGCATTCTAATCAACATTCAGTAACACTTTTGGGCATTCATATGCGTCATTAGGCATGCAAAAGAGAAAAATATCATCTCATGTATCGTCTCAACACATCCAAGTCATACATACCATCCCGAGAGTCAACAAAGACCACAGATAAACGCTAAAGTGCAAATAGTATTTGCTGACATTTTTATGACACTATTTGAAATTCAACAGCATTCCTGGACGGCGTTAGGATGGATAAGACGAACGTTTTATGCGCTTGTACAATATCGAGCGTTCTTTACATTTAATATACAAAAAATCTCCTTCAAAAAAGTAAACGCTTCTGCTTTGCTAGGAAAAAACTACCATGAAGCTTCCCGGACTGTTTATTTTTGGAAAATACACGAAAGAAATCTTGTCTTGGTAGTTGTGCTCATCCTCGTATCTAAAGTTCTCTATTGATGTTTTTGACACAATGAATAAAGAAGAGTCTTGAAAAAGCTATCGTTGTTTTGTGATATTTCTTTTCCAAAATAGGCGAGGAGGTAGAGGAAGGCCAGCCACAAGAAGACACCGATGATGCAGCCATCGCTCTTGGTGAAGGTGAGAGCTACTTTAAATATAAAGCACAAAAATATTAATTAATTGATTAAACCTCGGAAGTACATGTACACACAAAGTCATATTCTCACCATTGTACAAGGGGGGGCTTGGCATTGAACCTCCCCTTGAGTTTTTGATATGTTGCAGATTTTGCCTTCATATTGAAAAGCCTTTCATCTTCTCAACAAGATGAGCTATAGTGCTGCTGGAGGCCTATGACGTCCCCAAAAATGGTCGCCATCAGGAGCCCGTTTCTCGAAAGTCCCGATAATTAACGGGCCCGGTAAGCCGTCTCCATTTATATTAAAGATCGAGGTTTCAAAAGTTTTGCATCTAGCATGATAAAACTATCAGTTAGTGAAACAAAATGGAGCTAGTTTGCTAGCCAGGACCCGCGCCCTTATTCTGCATATTTCGATTTGAATATTTGATTTGGGGCCCGTAAAGTTACCGGGACTTTCGAGAAACGGGCCCCTGGGCCGCAATCTTGGATTTTACCCAGAACTAGAAATCTCGTGAAAACGGAAAGAATTGGTAATTTTTTGTGCTTGACGCGTAAAATAACACATGAATAAGTACTTTGCGTCAGTTTACCCACAGGCGTTATTTGATTTTCTAGTTGAAACATGTTCAAAAACACTTTCACTAAAAAAAATCAGCCACCTACAATGACGTCATATCTGGAAACCATAGTTATTGATCATCACCAAACTTAACTAACAATTCGTGCGAAGGAGATTACGGACAGCTTCTGAAAACGCCAGATGCTGATGTTTGTTTGTCTAAGAAAAAAGTCATCCACCCTCACCACCTTGTATGTCCGAGGATTAAAGGGTTAGAGTACTGCTACACTTGCTCCGATCGAGCACCCAAAAACTAATTAGCAACACGCAAATAGCTCTATCGTGGAGTAATGGGATAAAGTTGAGGAAGAAAACTTACGCCAAAAACCAAACAAAAAGCAAGTTGAGACAGTTCATAAAATCACTATCATGAATTCATTTCAAACGAAGCTGACTGCAAAAGGCTCTAGTTAGATTCTTAACCTATTTACTAGTTAGAAATCGTAAAGTGGAAACCGAGAACCTGGTAGCATCGATTAATATCTGTTTCGATCATTTCTTTACATAATAGGTCATTTGCATGATGGAATCATTTTACTACTACCATAATTCTTCACGTGTTTGCTTTCTTGATGAAGATTAGGACTTTTGCTCTTTATACCTCACTGGGATTACGGAATTAGAATTCAAGGGAAAAATGAAACGAATTCCTGTTCCTAGCGGTAAAAAGACGTTATCGTGCAAACGACCTATCATATTTAAGACATCCTTAATTAACTTATGTTCTCCATAACATCGCTACAGATGTTAAAAAGAGCAGACGTCTGGGTTATTATCGTTACCACTGCCGCTTCTTCACTTATCGTTGGCACAGATGCAGACGCCGTAGTTATCGTCGCTGTCGTTACCACGTGTGTTACAACTGCAGGCGTTTTTGCATTTACCATATTATCCCCGTCACCGTACGTAAAAGTTAAGTTGTGGTATCCAAACTGAGAAAAATAAAGAAAACAGCCTTTATTTCTACAGCTAAAGACTGTCCAGTTCTGTAAATGCTAAAAACGAAAATAGAAACGTTAAACGACAGTGTACTAACATTTTGAACTAAATGCTTTTAACGCTGATGCCAGACAACACGATCTTTAAACTAATCATTAACCCTTTTTCAAGTGGGTTTTTTTTGTTTCTTTCCCAAGGCTGCAAATATCCCCTCCCCTCCCCTGAATAAACAGAGGCCTTAATATAAGGGCCCATATGTGTCTTTTTGCTATGATCATGATAATTCAATTAAAGTTCTTTTCACTCACGCTTTTTTACAAGAATACCTCTAGAAGGGTCTCTCAGGGTTCATTTAGATACAAGAACGAGGATTCCAAAGACTACTGCAGACTACAGCCAGTAACACTTTCGCTTTTATCTTTTATTTTTAAAGTGCTTTTAAGTGCTTTTCAGAAACCTCTTCAACCATGCATGTCAATGGCATCTAACATTGTTTTAAACAATATTGATTTTGTTCATGAAAGATAAACGTGCCGTGGCTGGTGTCTTAGACCTCAATAAAACTAAATGAAAGGCGTCACCACATTCGCGCAAGAAACTACTGCAAGAAACTACCCTTAAAAAAGGGCCGGTCTTTTGCTACTTTTTGTTGCTGGGATGATTTTCACAACTCATGCATTCATTATCCAAAACGTAATATAAGTTTAATTTTGTGACTTTTAAAAGTCAACTATCGCAGGAAGTTATTAGTCATAATTATAAGTCCGCGTTAGCTGTTTCCTATGATTGTGAAGACCCCCGTTCGTTTTAAAATGTAATAGAGCTCGTCCCTTGCCTCGTCCAATAACTTGTTGTGTGTAGCTGTAGTACCATTTTCCTTGTATCGCTGTGTTTTTTAATATTTCTTGTTTTTTTAATTAGTATCCGGGCCCGCTGTAATTGGCCACAGCTGTTGCGGTGTCCCTGCCAATGTTCTTTCTGTTCGTTCGCTTGTTTGTTTTTTTTTTTTGGCGAAGCTAATAAAAGAAATCAATTTATCTAAGCTAGAAAATTATGGTATTTTGTACAAATTTGCTTCTGAATCTTATCCTTTCTGGAGCTAATTTGGAGCTTAGGAGGTATGGCTCTTTCAAAGCTAAAATCTGTGACTAAATGGTCAACATAATGGCTATTCTTATTTAGAGACCATTTAAAAATTGCCTCGAAAAAATAAAAAAAACGCAGTTTTTCGACTATGGCAACACCCAACATACAAAGCGCGTAAAATTAACGTGACGCTTTCCCTTGCGAAATAAATGGAATCTATATAATACTGTGAACATTCAGGGCACAGACCATGCATTAATAACTACATATCGAGTAATTTCTGCAGCTTTCATTGTCGGAACCAAAGCAGATAGATGTTAAAGATAAAGCCGATCTTGGCAAAATACCTGGAGAAGGTTAGAAAATTTTAAATAGAGTTATGGCCGCCGTTTTTGATAGATTGCGAAGTGTAATAGTGATGAGTTTTGTTTTTTGTTTGCTTGATTGCTTTTTTCCTCCTATTTTCATTTTAAAGGCGAAGATGACTGTAAGATGTGAAAAAGGTTTTCAGTGAGCATCACTAAGCCCTGAGAAAACCAATGATATTTCTAACGATCAGCATTCCCGATGAAGTTGAGAACAAAATACTTCAGCTATCCTTTATACTAAATTCCCACCTTCATATGTAGGATAATCATTTCTTCATATAATTTTACGTAAGGCATAATTAATTACGGGCGACCAGAGGAGCTTGCAATTCTTATCTCCATGTCGTCATTACGCATGCGTAGCTCGTTTGTTGCCAAGGATCAATTTTATGAAACTTTCACGAGTTGAATCTACAAGTGTCGCTATTGCTATATAGCTAGAGTCTGGAAACAATAGCTACATGTACGCTTGTGAATTACACTAAAATTTTATTGAATTGACCCAGTATAATGTATGTTTAGGCTTTTGGCGTTTGGACCTTCTATCACTCGTAATATAATTACGCGCGTTTTGACCTCACATCACGGAGATTTACGCAAAGCACAACGTTGGAACAACAGCGTTTTGACATTCTAACGATCTCGCCCGCACTCCCTATAACCCTTTCGGTATCGCTTGTAGTATTTACTCGTTTCAAATACTGTGATTTAATGCGAAGGCGGGGTTTATTTGAAACTTTGGCGCGACAAAGAATTGTTTTCACTACTGTGTTATAATTTTCCGTCTTACAATCTGATGATAGTATTAACGTCTTTTGATTTCGATTATATCTAACCTCAGCTGTGGCGCTTACTAACTTGTTGGTGCCAAATGTAGCGCTGATTTGAGTACATATGGTATGTACATCAGTCATATTCTTCATTTTTTCTTGCAGACGCCAAACTGACGAGACCCTATCATCCCTGTCATTATCGTTACCTCTGCAGCCACTGCATTTTTTACAGATGCGGTCCTCACCGACGAACTTGTTGTGGCTTTCAAAAGTGTTACGGTTGCAGACGATTCTGTTATTAAGGATAAAACTTCTGCAATATCATGGGCATGCCAGTCTACAAAAACTCTTAGTTGGGTCGAACAAAGTAAATCTAAAATTCTGTTAACTTGGAAACAAATCAGGCAGGGACTTTTATTGATGGATACTTTTTTAAGTGTTTGCTGTGAGACTAATATATTTTACGGTTGTTTTCAGCTTCATTGACTAACAGAAACAAAAAGGACAACAAGTTTTCATAATAAAATTATTACAAACAAATCGGATGTAATTGAATCAAATTATTACGCTAGAACTAAATAGAAAAGATCATAAAGTATTTTTTCGTACTATTCGAGAAACAAAAATGCAATAAACGCGCAAAAAATTAAAGCAGAACAAGAAAAAAAAAACAAAAAGATGAACAGGTCAAGACAGGTTATTTGATTAAAAATTAAAATTAAAATGATGTTTTGTTTGTTGTTGTTTGTGTAATAAAAACACACTTTGCTTTTATTTTTCGAGAATATCGTCCTACATGTCAAATCACATCACATGGATTTTTATGAATCCGCAGGGACATCTTTTTCGAAAGCACGTGGAATAGGTTCGCGCTCACTCTGACATTCTTGCATTTTAATAATTAATTATAAAATGCTAGTGCCAAGAGGACAAACGCGAGGTAATCATTCATACACAATTCAGTCTTTGCCGCTTGACATTGTTGACCCCACCCATAGGCAACATTTAATCCAAAAAAGGGTTTATCTTCACTGGTGGCGTTTTTGAACACCGTTCCGACTGCTTGATCACCTTAATGAATGCACGTGGCTGTGAATTTCTCTTAATAGTAGATTCATATCGCGCATTAACACATTTGCTTCAGAGTCAAGTTCAAGGAGGTCATACTCTCACTGCTTCAAGGTAAAAGCTTTATTTCCTTTTTATTGTTTTGCTTCATCAGGATTCCATTTAAAAAGAAAACGAGGCATTTCATTAGCACGAGAGTCATGCTTTTAAAATTCTTAGGAATCAAAAATGAATTAAATTATTTCTGTAACAGGGAAACCAAAGGAGGAAATAGACCTATTCCGCTAACTCAAAGTTGTACCTAATTCAGACATTTTGGGAAAAAAAACGTTTTGTTTCAGGAATTTCCATATCATTTAAATGTGCCCAGAATTCCACATTGTAGTGCAAATACAATACGCAAAGAATCTTCACCCCGGGAGACTTGACTTGGGTACAACAACACTGAGTTAGCCGAATAGGTCTATACATCAGAATAGTCGGATGAACATTATCTGAGAGCTTGCCACTAATACAATGTATCAAATATTCAGACATGTTGACACCGAGAAGTGGGTTTATAAAAAAAAAGGCGCTGGCAAGCTTTTTAAGTCCGACTTTGAGATATCCGCATATCGGATGAAACACCGAGAGGAGTGTTTGATAGTTTATCAGATGAACAATATAATAGACCTTGTCACATTTTTCTTTTCTTTCCTTTTTTTTTTGTATAAAGACTAGTAAGCGAGTATCCCTTAACACTTCTTGAAGGAATGCCTTAAATTGAAAAACTTACCAAGTTTAAAGGTGATAGGTTGAAAGTCAGCGAAGATATAGCTTTACACAGTTGCCGGAATCTAGCATGCCGTAGAACGAACCCCTCAGCATACAAACTTCTGTAAAATTCCCCCACTTTGCAGGGCTATATTTTCGATAGTTTTCAATAAATCACTCTCAAACTTTGCACTTTTACTGTTTTCAAGGCGTTTTTCCAGCCGAGTTGACGGGTTTTCGCTGGTCGCAGTCAAAAGTTGAAAAAAAAAAACTGGGGAGAGTCTTTTCTTACAGAAATTCAACTGAAAGCTAAAGTTCGCAAAATCCGATGGTAGTTATTTCGGTAGTTATTTTCTTTGTTTTCTGTTCATGAATTATTAGTGAGGTTGAGGAAAAACATGGTTTATAATTTATAATTCCTCAATAGCTCACAAAAGACAAAAAAAGATTGGCTACGGGTATGAGACGATGACATATTTCGATAAAACATAAAACCCGTGATAACAATACAGTTCAGATGACGCTGAAGAACGTTTTTTAATTCCTTTACAACCACAGTGAATAAACCAACATGGGCAACGAACAGGAAATGCGCTTTTACACAATTCAGAAATTGAAAATTAGGACATGGTTCACCTTGAACCACCTACGGCAAAACACCTGCCCCTCCCCCCTCAACGTTTTGTTCTTCACGGGTGATTTTGTTGTAAACTGCCTTGGCGATTCAGATTCTGATGTTTTTATTGCATCTAGCTATATTGTTGATTAGAAAAGCTTCCCTTAAACTTGATACTGAATATATATTCAGTCACGATACCCGGTTAAAGGAGTTATTGGGATAATAGGGACATTAATTCCCCAAAATAATGTAAACATCTGTAAAAAAAAAAAAAAAAGAAGAAGAAGAAGAAAGAAATAAACAACAACAACAAAAAAACTTCGGTCTACACAACTTGATCCAGTTTGTTTATTTGTGGCCAAGAAACAAACACGTTTGTACTTTTAGGCGAAATTAAATAATGCTTATTCAATATATTTTGTGGCCGTTTGCGTTTGTTTGGGGATAGCAGCATTAACCGTTCACGTCAAGAGTCAACTTTCTCCTGTTCAAGTCACAAGAGTGACTTTCAAGAGTCAACTTGCTCCTGTTCAAGTCACAAGAGTGACTTTCAAGAGTCAACTCAGTTCTCCTAACAATAGAGACCTTTAGATTCCAGGACGAGTACGACTACCAGTACGAGATTTTCTCAATACTAAGTAGTGTACGCACGAGAACCAGCGTCATTTTGGCGGGAAAACGTGGTAGCCGTCGTCATTCTACTACGAGTTTTCGCGCGAATGTCGTGGTGGCGAAAACAAGACATCAAATGTTAGAAGTTTTATTATTTTGCGATCGGGAGAGCGCGTACAACCTCCTTAACTAAAGATAACAATGCTAACTTTTCTAGTGAAAAATGGTAAAATAGAGCTTTCCGGGGAGTCTATATTTTGAGAATACGCGAAAAAACTTTCGTACTCGTAGTCGTCCTCGTCCTCGAATCTAAAGGTCTCCAATATCAATACGTGACTACGAAGGAAAAGATTGTGAGAATTTTGATTAAGTGGTCACCTAAGAAAAGGTACCTTGATCTTATATCAAATTCTCTCAGCTGGAATCTGAATCACTGACAGTGTTGTTCGCCATCTTGAAAAACGTGTCACGTGATACCGCTGACCTCATGGATATGCATGCAACACCAAGCTTGCATTGGTACTTGGGCCAACCCGGGAGTCCACGCACTCACACAGTAGTATAAACCAGTTGAATTTAGCTGACTTTTCTTTCGAAAGCTAATAAATGTACGTAGCGAAAAAAGTAAAAATTAATTTTAAAAATGCTAAAAAAAAATCAAAAGTTGCCCAGAATTTTAAAATTTGGCGAAAATCGCGAAAGTTGCTGAAAATCTCAAAAGTTGCCAAACAACTTGTGGCTACGCCAAGCAAGGGGCACACATACACCAACCCACGGCCTGGCCAGTACCTCACGCATGCGCACAGTCAAATCACCCGGGCAGTGGCAGCCATGGAAAGCTGTTTCGCCCTTATTTGGGCTTATCAGCATAGCATAGATGTCCATGGCTGCCACCGCCCGGGTGATATGGCTGTGCGCATGCGTGAGGTACTGGCCAGGCTATGGGTTGGTGTCTGTGTGCCCGTTTGTTGAAGTTTGTCCATTTCTTTACCCTCATTTTGTACTATGATAAGATTTCTATCACGATTGTATGATCGCCATTTATGCAGTCATTCACTTTCACTTGTTCGTCTCATTTTCCCGGGAAATGTGGTTTTATAATCAAATCTTTGCTGTGTTGATATTCACTTTGGTGTTCCTGTCGGCGCAGAGCAAACGCAAATACAAACACAAGAAGAAAGACGCAGTCAGTAATGGAGGTAGTGTTAGAAATTTTTACCCCATGCTAAAACATCAACTGGGCATTCTCGTCCGCAGAGGCCGCGATCGTTTTGGGTAAAGATTCAAATGGATCGTGGCCTCTGGGGACGAGAAATTTATAGACCTACAACCCACTAGCAGCATATGCAGGTTAGAATCCCTCCCAACCCTAAGAGCAATCCAGTTTCTTCCTAGCTATCGTTATCGTTCCACAAGTCCGTCGTCTGTCTGAAGAAACGTTATTTTTATTCAATTTGCATGTGGCAACCAAGAGAATCGTTTTCCTTCTGCGGTTGACTTTTTTTTTCTTTTCACAATAAAACAAGTAGCCTTGGCGATATTAGCTATTTTATACAGTATTTATTTATTTAATTTTGTCGTCTTCTAATATCCTCTAATACTTGCTGTTTGAGTTTTCCATCCATTTTGAAGTGTTACATCCTTTGATTTGACTCTTCTTTTTTTTTCCGACTCCCACGCTCCTCCTTGCCCATCCACCGTCTCTTGTTAGCATACTTAAGTGCCTTGTCACTGCACAAGTAAAGGCAAATAACAGATTGTTGAAGGGGGATCCTGAATCCGCATTCCCGCTACTTCTTCACGAAAATCCCGCATCCCCAACATCTGTCATCTCTCTCCGGAAAACCACCTTCTTCCCTGCAATTCCGCATCTTAGGCCAAGATTTTGGCGAATCCCGCTTCCCAAGTAGCGGTCGAATCCCGTATCCCGTCAATGAATTTTGCCTTTTCTCGAATCGCGCAGTATATTTCGGGTCAAATCCCGGATCCAGGGATACCCCTTCCACACCGTGAAATGCGTCATTTTTATAACTTTTTGGAACCTACTTCATGATTAGCAATTCAACACACATTGTTATTAAACACGACATCTTTTCCAACGTTTTATAGAACATTCGGAATGCCAGCAAGCACTCGGTATGGAAAGTGGTGATATCTTAGACAGTCAGCTAAGTGCATCTTCGGAGGGCCAATGGACGTTAGATGGTGAGCCATTTTTAATGTCTGCAAGTAATGGCAGACTAAATAATGATGGTTTGGCATCGTGCTGGGAATCTGCCACAAATGATGAACATCAATGGCTACAAGTACACCTCGGTGAATATTACGTCAATGTTACACGCATAGCAACACAAGGGTGCGGTAGAGAAGAAGAATGGGTGACTTCATACAAGCTTCAATATAGTAACGATGGAGTGAATTTCCAGTACTACATGGAAAAAGGACAAAAAACAGAGAAGGTAAGCATAACATACTATAAATCACGACGATAACTAGATTTGATTGGTTATTAAACAACAGTTGGATTAGGTTCAGGATGATATGAAGAGTTTCGGATCTAGAGGGTTGTTATATGCCGACGTCAATCCTGTAGAATACATTATGGCTATGGGTGATTAAGGGCCGGACGGAAAGAGAGAGGGAAGAAGGACCGTCTGATCGCAGGTTAATGGAAAATCCGTTCGTCAAACACAGATCAAGAATAAAAGGCCTAAGCCATAGTGTAGGTTAAAAGAACTTGGGAAAGCTGTAATGACTTTTCCAAGTAATTGTCACACATGACACTATTTCTAAAAAAGTGACCAATCTTTGATCGGCTTTTGCTTCATCCCTTTCTTATCCGGGCACCACTTCCCCTAACCAATAACCAATAACCTTTAAAAGCCCGCTTTACACGACAAGCGTTTTGGGCACGGCGCCGTCTATTTCCCTTTCGTAAACAGTCGTTGCTATTTTTAACGGTCGACGCCACCATTGGTAACCAAGCCTTAGTCGTGTTAGATGTACTATATTACCAGTATTAAGTTATAATAAGGCAAATAGTACGTTTCCGAATAGTCTTGGAAACAACCCGTTGATGCGAATTGCAAGATGCAAATTTCGCGCGTTTTACGACGCATGCTCTGTTGCCAATATTCCCAGTCCATTTGTATGGAAAACCCGGTAATTTCGGGGAGGATTCAAATGGAACGGTTCATCCGGGTGCACATTTTCCGGAGAAAAAGTAATACCTTTCGAGGTATTACCTTTTTTCCCGTTTTTACCAAAACGACCGAAATTTTTTGTACCATTTTTTTCTGGTTAACAAGGCTTCCTTTTGAGGCGGAAGGTGATTTGTTTTAACCCATGCACTCTTGCTCATTCAACCGCTGTACACTACACACTTGTTATCTGGTGTTTTGCAAATGGTGGTCGTGCAGTGGACGTCAAAGAAATGTACTAAAAAGCGTGATGCATGTGCAGACCTGTTGTTTTGCTCATAAAACCAACTGTTTTTTGACCTTGTCGTCGTCGTCGTCGTCGTGGCAGTTATTTGAACTTCGCTAGTAACAACGCTAGTGAGAGACTCAAAGAGCCAGCTATTTCAACGCAGTTTAGCCAGTGTTTAACAAAACGGCGTTCTAAGCCATTTTCAATTGGTGCAATATTTTTAACTAAACACCATGTATTGTGAAAAGTTTTAGCATATAGAGTAGACCAGAAAAGCATTTATCTTCTTAAAATAACCCACTAAGAAAGAGACCCGGGGGTCCACAGATTTGTTAAACCGCGCGCGGCTTAAGTTAGACTTCGATCAATTAACCGGCCCAGAATGTTTGTACAAGCCGCACTAGCTGTTATGTTATATATATCTTGTTCGCATTTACTAACGACAGCTGTATGGTTTCCTGGCTGTATTTTTTTTAGCACATGCATGTGCTATTCATCGCTGAAGTGACTTAACATCTTAGACATTTTACATTTTGTGGCTTATCGTAACCGCATCAGCCATTGTTATATAGCTGGAATTTTCTTCCCAACAACGCGCACTCTCATTGGTTACTTCGAGGTCACATGACATCTAACAATGAAACTATTTCCCGACAAAATCTCTGAGCGGGCAACGTTGTGTGACGTCAGAAGGTAACAGTGCACTGTTACCCACGAATGTTGACCGACGACCGCCGTTACAGCGAGGTTTAATGAATTTTCAGCTTCAAAATTTCCAGCTTTATAACAAATCACTGAGATTCTCGGGAAACAAAATTAACTGTTTCCCCTCGGGAGCAGTCATTAAGTGTTTAATTCACTACTTTGACATTAACCATGATACACCTTCTTTAACCCCCAAAACTTTGCATAAGTATTGTTTTCAAGTTCCCTTGGGAGGATTGTAAATCCAAAGAGAAATTGAAAACAATGCAAGGTGTATTATGGGATGATGTGCAGGTAGCGAATGTTCATTAAGCTTTGCCAAACTTTTACGTGTAGGTTTTCACCGGCAACACAGATAGTAATCGTGTGGTTACCCATAACCTTGATCCACCACTTAGGGCAATGTATCTCCGGTTTCGACCAGTGACTTGGGAGCTTCGTATAGCAATGAGAGTTGAGCTATATGGCTGTAAAGGTATTACATAGAGTGTTTTATTATACACCTACTAGTTATGCAATGCTTTCTAGTGGTATAACGTAACTTCCACGTGTGACTTGACTTTTTTGGTATACGTCCTCGAGCCCTTAGGCGAATGTTTAAACAAAGAAAAATCAAATCACGAGTGGAATATTCACGCAAGCTATGCACATGGCGACCAAGGGAATCGTTTCACTCAGCAGTTCATTTATTTTTTCACCAAAAATAAGTTTTTGATATTAATAACAAAGCTGTTATGACAAGTGCTGATAATTTATTCAAACAATCTACTTATATCACCCGTTTTAGAATAATTAATTTCTTTAGTTATTTAAGTCCCTGTGTTAGTAGTGCTCTCGCTTGTGAATTTGTCTATTCGAAGCTTGTATTTTTTAATATAAGTAACCTCTGAGTTACTGGCTACTTTAAATAGTGTATATTTTATTCATTTTCTATTTCTTTTATTGTTTATTCCACCCACACGCACCTCCTTGGCTATCCACATTCTGTTGTTAGTAAGCATAACGAATCGTGACTGTATATATGCATACACAAAAAAGGCAAGCACGTTTCCAGCTCTGAAAACTGTTTAGTTAAGCTTAGTTACTTAGCACACCTCGTCACTGAACATCGCCTTTATAACATCTTTGTCAACATTTTATAGAACAGCCAGAATGCCAGCAAGCACTAGGGGATGGAAAGTGGTGATATCTTAGACAATCAGCTAAGTGTATCTTCGGAGGGTCAATGGACGTTAAATGGTGAGCCATTTTTAATGTCTGCAATTTATGGCAGACTAAACAATGATAGCTTGGCATCGTGCTGGGAATCTGCCACAAATGATAACTATCAATGGCTTCAAGTTCAATTCAGTGAATATCATGTTAACGTTACACGCGTAGCAACACAAGGGTGCGGATCCCAGGAAGAATGGGTGACTTCATACAAGCTTCAATATAGCGCCGATGGAGTGCATTTCCAATACTACATGGAGACTGGACAAAATACAGAGAAGGTAAGCATAACAAGAGGAACTTGACGAGAATTGATTGGTTGTTATACAATTATTGGATACGGCTCAGTATGATATAAAGATTTTTCAAGTCTAGGGGGTTATTAGTTGCCGAAGTCAATCTTGCAGAGCACATTATGGCTATGGGTGATTCAGGACCATTAAGTGATAAATTTTTGGTGAGTTACTGCTGAAAAAAAAATTACAGCGCTTGAATGTCGAAGGAAAATTAACCTGCGATCAGGCGGTTTTTTTTTTCCGTCGGGAACGTTAAAGCCGGAGGACGGAAAGAGAAAGGGAGGAAGGACCGGTTGATCGCAGGTTAAAGGAAAATCCGTTCGTTGAACTCCGATCGAGAAAAAAGGCCTAAGCTTCAAGTGCCCATCACATAAAATTTTTTATTTTCTTATCTGAAACTATACCTTATTAAAATAACTTCTGCGAAAAAAATTTGCGGTTTGAACAAAACGCGATTTTTTTAACAGTTTTTTGAAGTCTACATTTTTGCGGTACACTCGCGCCGCTGATAATGCAGACTAGCAAGCTCACATATGACGTCATGTGACGTAAATTAAGGAACTCGCATTACCTTGCCTAATGAACCTATCAGAACTCTTAATGTTTTTCTGTCGATAAGGTCAAGTGTTTCTTAAAGTACGTCATAGTCCGAGAGAAGACTAAGACGAATGGTGTGTCAAAATGGCGGCAAATTTGAACGTTTTAAAAAAAATCTAAAAAAATCGTCTTTGGTTCAAACCGCAAAATTTTTTCGCAGAAGTTATTTTGATAAGGTGTAGTTTCAGATAAGAAAATAAAAAATTTTAGGTGATGGGCACTTTAAGTGGGGGTCAAAAGAACTTGGGAAAGCTGGAAAAACCCAACTGTTACACATAATTCTGCTTCTAAAAAAGTGACAATTCTATGATCGGCTTTGGCTTCATCCCTAACAATGTTGCGCTCCAAAAAGGGCTCATTTCCGCTCATCACTCAGTTTTCCACCCATTTCGTTCAAGTTCTAATTTTACGTTTTTCCTGGCCGATTTTGGTTAAGTGTTGTGTTCATCTGCGAACGAGCTCCAACAAAAATCAAATGATTTTTCTACAGAAGAATATATTCCACAAATATTGACTGTTTTGTTATACATTCATCGCGTTTACATTTGACCTTTGTAGCCTTTTGTCTTTTGCCTGTCATTCGTAAACAATACCTAAAAACAATGTACCTACTCCGTCGTCCAATCAGCGTTTATGATTCCGGATTCCGTACAGATTGTACGTCATCTTTTGTACGTCCCTCAGCGGCGATGAGCGAGGAGAAACGTCTGTTTTCGCGGGCTAATTAATTATCATGTCCACAAATTTGGAATATAGAGAAAGAGAAAGACAGAGAAAGTAGGGCAACAGGCCAGCGAAGCTCAACGAGAAAAATAGCTAGAGCGAGAGAGAAAAAACAAAAGAGACATTTTTTGCTGGAAAAAAAAAATTTTGTAGTGGTAGTATTCCTTCCATAAAACGGGTAACTAGGAAGTTTCTGGAAGTTTCAAGTTGTAGTCGTGCAAAACAACGGCAAAGAAATGTACAAAAAAGTGTGCTGGACGTGCAAAGTTGCTTTTTTGCTAATTAGACCTTCTGTTGTCTTTACTTAGCAATTAATGAATTCGGCTTTCGTAGGATATGAAGAATTAAGCAGATCCAGGAGGGTGTTATCCACAGAGGCCGAAGGCCGAGGTGGATGACATCCTCCGTGATCTGCTTAATTCTTCATATCCTACGAAAGCCGAATTCAATAATTGCTCTATCATTCATTGAAAGTAATTCCTAGTTTAAAAACATAGTTAAAACATGCTTACCTGCATCGATGTTAAGTTTATCTTCGATAGTGTACGTTTAGGGTTGTCCAGCTCCGTAAATATTCTCCAAATAGCAAATGTTGCCCAGCTCCGAGTTGTCTTCTTGCTGTTTTTGCTATGTTTTTAGCCATTATTTCGCCTAGTTCCAGCTGTAGTTCTTACTCTTGAAACGACTGAAGTGTCCGCCATTTTAGTTTTCACAACGAAAACAACTCAACTTCGTCCCCAGGTCTTCTCGGTTAATGGTGCATTAACCTGTAGCGGGCTGCATTTTTGACGCCATTTCCTCGTTAAACACAAAATTCTTCTAAATTTGGTCATCAGTAACTTGTTATGGTGAATTTTGGTGTGCTTTTCGCTAATCAGAATTGGGGAAATATTTTGAATGAATAATAAACCGTTCTTAATGCCTTCGCCTCTTAGCATCACACGATTTTTTTTATTTTGTTTGAGCAAAAATATCATCAAGAGCTTCGCTTTTAGCCCTGGCTAAATCTATATTTTATGTGAGACTCATCGCTAAAATGCCTTAACTTCTTTGACATATTTTGTAGCATATCGTAACCACATCAGCCAATGTTCACTAAGCTTTGTCAAACTTTTGCTCACAAATGTGCTGAACAGCTTCTTACGTTTTGTCCTTTACGTGTAGGTTTTCACAGGCAACACAGACAAGAATCGTGTGGTTACCCATGACCTTCATCCACCGTTTATGGCAAAGTATATCCGCTTTCGACCAGTGGCCTGGGAGTTTCGTATAGCTATGAGAGTTGAGCTATATGGTTGTAAAGGTATTACACAGAGTACGATATTTAAAAAGTACATTATGATTTCGAGTTTTCTATGTGTCAACTGACTATTCGGCTCTTAGAAAACCAGAACTGAATAGTCTAACTGTATACTCGTAGACTCCACTACCTTCGATTGTACACAAAAGTCTCCTTTTTTAACGAATTGCTTGTGGTATGATATCCAGATCCCCATACATTGCTTGAAAAGGGTTAAGCGCTTTCTAAAAAAAGTGCGGGCAAGTCTCATTACTCATCAATCCAGCAAGATATTCCCAACAATAATCCTAAATTGGCTTTGAAGTCTTGTGTTCAATTTTCAGCTTGTATAGAATCACTCGGCATGGAAAGTGGAACAATCACAGATGGACAAATAACTGCATCTTCAGAACTGAGCAGCGATCATATAGCTAGCTTTGCCCGACTGAATAGAGTTAAAGAAGGAAATAGAGGTGGATCTTGGTCAGCTAAAACAAATGACGTAAATCAGTGGCTCCAGATTGAGCTAGGCAGTGAGTACACCAATGTCACACGGATAGCAACACAAGGAAGAAGTGATTTAGATCAGTGGGTGGAAACCTACAAGCTTCAGTACAGCGATGATGGGGTGAATTATCAATACTACAGGGAACAAGGAGCAACAGAAGACAAGGTTGTGTATAACTTAAGCTTGCGAATCACAGGCTAGCATAATTTATCCTTCAATTAAAGCTTTTCATGATTAATATTTACCCTATTCTGAGACTCCACAACTTTAAAATGTTTTCAGATAAATTTTATGAAACGTCGTTAAGTTTGGTGGTCATAGCTCGAACGATTTTGAAGTAATTCAACTTTTAGCGAGGAGAGGCCTCGGTCCGCTAAATAGGGTTAGTGAACATCTAGAAAACATCCGCTAACTGTCACTGTCGGCAGAGAAGGGATTATCATACCTCCAAATAGTTGATAACGCAAACTTCTGTAAAATTCCGCCACTGCGGAGCTATATATATCTTCGGTTAGTTTTAAACAAATCACTTTCAAACTAGGGAACTTTACTGATTTTAAGGCGTTCGTTTTAGTAATGTGTTGAGTGATTTTCTCTGACTGGTTCCAGATTGAAAAAATCCGCAGACTGTTCTTTTATTTGTCAAAGAGGGGTTGAAGGGACCAGAAACCGGTCCCTGTGCGACTCTTAAAAGGATTTTGTGGTGTTAAGAAAATAATAAAACTTTGTCTTCCATTTTTTAGCTATTTCCTGGTAATTCTGATCAGAATACCATTGTTAGCCATTACCTTGATCCACCAATACTGGCACCGTATATCCGCTTTCTACCAGTTACCTGGAATAAGCACATTTCAATGAGAGTAGAGTTATACGGCTGTACTGGAGGTAAATAGACACCTAATTGCAATAAAGTTGCCATATTGAAAAATGCCGAAAGAAAAAATGAGAGATATAGAAGGCCACATACGAATAGGCCCTTTGCAGCTGGTCACTCACATGGTAAAAAAACGTCATACGGGAGCGCGAGAGATATACTGTGAGCACGCAAAGAGAGGAAATTAACATTTTATATTATTGTTCATTCAAAATATTTCTCTGTTTCTGATTGGCTAAAGTCACGCATAATTCATCATAAACAGTTATTGTTGACCAAATTTGGAAGACGTTTCCGATATTGAACCGATGACGTCAATCGTGCAGCAAAATTGCCAGCTTATTGAACCGTTAACAAGGAAAACCTGGGCACGAGGTTGAGTTGTTTTAGTAGTGATACAAAATGGCGGAACTTTTTACTCGTTTCGCAAGGAAGAAATAGGCAAACTTTCGGCTAAAAACACGCCATAAATAGCAAGAAGACAACTCGACCGACGACATCTGCTATTTAGAGGATATTTGCAGAACTGAATAACCGTTCACCTCCTAAACTTGCCGATAAACATGCACTATCGAAGATGAACTTAACATCAATGGAAGTAAGCATAGTTTAGCTTGTTTTTAAACTACGAATCATTTTGAATGAATTATAAAACAATAATTGAATTCGGCTTTCGTATCATCTGAAGTATTATGGAGATCTCGGAGAGTGTTATCCACCGATAACACCCTCATCGATCTGCATAATTCTTCAGATGGTACGAAGGCCGAACTCAATAATTGTTAAATATGAGCTCTTTGTTTTTTTTCTGTCAAAGTGCGTCCCATTCTCTCCAGCATGGGACGCACTGTACCACGTGAATGACTAGCTTCAAAGGGCCTATTGGCCATGCCAATAAGCGTTTCGTCCTTCTTAGAAATACATATATGATGCAGGACTGATGATCAGATTTCTTCCATCCAATCTCGCCCAAATGTTGATTTAACAAAGGGGAGCTACCATCACATGATAGAATTAATTCGGGAAAGTGAATTCGGCCTTTGTTGTTGCATGAACACAAGCCTTTGGTTGGTGACGTGAGCGCTCTGTATTATAATAATAGACAATTTTATTAAAAAACTATTAAAATCCTATTTACAATTAATTCGCTTAAAAAAAGAAAAAACTATTCATTCAAAAACACTATTTACAATTTCTGTCGATTTAAAAAGCACTTAATTTAGCTTAAAAAAAAAGTTAATTAAAACTAAGAAAAATTTTTTCGAATTAAAAAACATTTCATTTCAATAAAAAGAACTGTCAGCCTCTAAAATTCAAAAGTTTCTTTCAACTGCTAAAAAACAACAAAAAAAATAGTAATAATAATAATGAAATAAAAAGATATATATGAAGTAAGGAAACACATCAATAGTCCGATTTAATGGCTCCTTCAGCAACTTCGACGTCGATATCAACATTCTTAATGTCACATGGCACTCTTCTGGTCCTAGAGCCTCGAAGACAAACCAACGCAGATCTCAAGAGTGCGAATGAGGTTCTGGTTCTGATCCATGAGATGGTTTTGGCATACTGCTCCCCTTTTTTGATGGCAATCAGCTGTGCTAAACGGCTATGATACTTCAAGCACTCCTTTCCCATTCCGCCAGTTGTGGTGAAGACCAAGGGTGTAAATGTTCCATGCTCGATGTCCAGGACTCTCTCTGAGTAGAGACGCTTTTTCTCGTTCTCATGGATACGATAGATTTGTTGTGGCTCTAGGTCCCTATACGATACAGAATTAGGGTGACAGACCCTCACATCGAAGAATGCTGAACGATGTCGCTCCCAGAAACCACGCGCGTGGATATCTAACCTCGCATCCTGAGCTTTGTTAGATCCTCTGTTTAAATGTTCGCCGGAGATGTCTTGAAGTACTGGTTCGATCTCGACATCGCTACACACCATACTCAGAAATTCAGCTTCGAGGTCTCTTATATAATAATAATAATAATAATAATAATAATAATAATTATAATAATAATAATAATAATAATAATAATACTGTTATTATCATAACTATTATCATTATCATTTTATTATAATTATTATTATTATTATCATTAATATTATTATTATCATTATTATTATTATTATCATTATTAATTTGAGGCAATATTCTTTTAATTTTGTAAATCAACAACGTGATGCACGTTGAAATAAAGCCGGTCTGTGTCCCTTCCAGTTGTACCTAGAAACAACCCGTACAGATGGAAGCAGTGTACGACTGGCCAATGGATAAGTCAGGAGGAAGTAGGTCATCTTACTGTCCCTACACAATCTTGGCTCCAGACGCCATCAATAGTGGAAATACAGACAGGTGTGATCTCTTTACTTTCACTGAGCATTTGAATAAGCTATGTCGCAACATTTGGTTTCTTTTTAAAAAGCTAAAACGTGTCTTCGCATCAATTGAATTCCAAAATTTAACGGTCCAGTTTGTTATTAAGGGGCTATATTTAAACATTGAAACTGTTTCCTGTCGTCTGATGCAATGGATGGCAAAAATGGAAATAAGATGAAACTTGAAAAAAATGGGTCAATTTTTTCAACTTTAAATGCTTTATGCCTGCCAAATTCAGCACTTGAAATTTGTTGGATGACATTTTTAAACTCTACAGGAACTAGAGAAATGACTAAAGGCACTAAAGTAAAGACTTCAGCCTAGAATTGGCCTAAAACAGTAATATCCTCTTAACATTGCATTATTCAACTTTTGACCCGGACCAGCCAAAATCCTGGAATCCTGGAAAGCGAAAATCCGTCGCCGAATTTTTCAGACGGTTGTATGGTGGACAAGTTCTTGCCCCCCACCATACAAACGTCTCTAAAATTTCTCGACTCTGCGGATCAATATCTCCGCTTGCTTTTAGCGCATCGCCTTTAAACTTGGTGGGCCAGTTCTTTAAAAGGAGGTTAGCCCGTGTTTAACAAAACCGCGTTCCAAGCCATTTTTAGCAATTGCCCAACGCTTTTATTTAAACACCATTTATCGTGAAAATTTCAATAAAGGATATTGGGTAGATTGGAAAAGCACCTATTTTTCTTAAATTAACCCACTAGGAAAGCGATTTGGAGGTCAAATGATTTCTTAAACGGCGGCTTAAGTTAGACTTCGTTTAAATAACCGACCCGCTAAGCTTCCTAATTTGAAGACGCTCTATTTCCGGCAGTGTATATTCGCTAACAGGTCCTTATCAAGACTTGAAAAAAAAACGTGGAAGTAAGGGTCTACTAGTTGAGTATCAGACTATGGACCGGTAAGTTAGGGTTTAGTTCCCCGTAGACCAACAATCGCAGTCTAAGAAAAACTAAGCAGCGCTTACTGGCTTTGAATCACTGACATCTGCCAACGATTAAACGATTATCGACCTCATTATCGGATGAGGAAGAAAAACGTAGGTGCCTTTTTACAGCTTTTCCCTTAGACGTAAAAACAGACAAACAAACAAACACATAACTATGGAGGTATCAATCTCGCGCAATGACCATCCCTATCTATCAGATAAATATCCAGGGGCCCAGTTTGGTCCCATGAGGTACCCCTTAGGGGACCGGACCCCACTCTGGAAAAACGACCATGTACTAACCTGATCCTCTGAGATCGATTCGGGTGAAAATCAATAAACCAATTAATTATACTTAGCTGAATATCTAATTTAGATACTGTCTGTAGCACTATACCATGATCCATAAAATCGAAAGTTTTACGGTGATCGGATAAAACTGTTTCAACTGTAGAACTGTTCCCGTATGTCCACATGGACCAGTGGTGCAGCATATTAATTAGCGAAATATTTGTTGAGGACCCTGGGGTGACCCAATATTGATTGTCTTCAATAACGCCCAAAAAAACGGGTCTGAGAAAGTCCTTCACAACAAATTCCTCTGCCACTTTGGACACAGAAGGAGTGAGAGAGATCGGTCTTAAATCTTTCTTAATATCCTGCAAATAAATCTGATACGTTCTCGTCACGGGGCAACAACCTAAGTAATTTATCTATTATTTATTTTATTTATTTACGTAGGCTACTATCGAGCTCTTGGTCGCAAAATCAATGCCAGATACCTAAAAGAGCGACTGATAGAAAAGGACCCAAACTTCGGTTATTCTACAAGAACAACGATGGAGCTCATTCAAAAACTGGATATCTTAGCAGACACTTTGTTCATCGAGGCAAGTTTATTAGGACGCTATAAATTGTTTAGAACAATCACTTTAGGCAAAAACCGGAAAGCATATGCCGATGGTTTTTGTTCAGGTACATTGCACCATGATAAGCATCCATCATCATGATTCATAATTTATATAAACTGATTATTATTCTTTCTTTTTTGTAATTATTAATCATAAGAAAGGCAGTATTTTCGGTATTATTTAAACGTAAGTACAAGGAATTTGATCGAGTCTAGGAGAGTGTAGTCCAGAGAAAAGCTCTTGTTGAAACTGTCAATAACAGGCCTATTCAGGGTCTTCATTCATACCATCAAAATCAAACCAAATAAAGCCAATCTTATTTCGCTTTGATTAGTTAGCCTTGTTGCGTAGATATGATTACAGAGAGAAGGCACGAAAAACTATTTGTAACTGCTAAATAATTCATAAATTGCGCCAATATGTGCAGTTCCTAATAATGGTTACGCCCATTTACTTATAAAGGCTTAGCTATGCACTAGTACAGTTGGACGAAATAATGGTTGTTTTACTTTCTTCTTAGAAATATCTAAGGATCTACCTTATTATCTGGTACTTAATTTCGCGTTTTAAAATTAATCCCCGCGAAATTAAATTCTCATATAGAAAAGTCAAATCACAGAAAAAATATTAACTTGTAATAGAAACAACATACACAAGATATGTATCAACCATAAAACTTGTTAACTGGTTTTACTGGTAAGTTAGCCTGTTCCAGGCTCCGAGATGGTGGTGAAAAGTCGTTCAGTAATAAGAAATGCGAAAAACGCGCGGGGGCTGGGGAGAGACAAAGCCGCCATCGCCCCCTTTCCCAAGTCGTGCCGTCTTATTTTCGTTTTGCTTGTTTTAATACGTTTCCACTATACTATCTGAGAGCCTGGCATAGGCTACTGGTAAGCTACATTGTGTGTCTTCAGTAAGTGACATAACGTCAATTTATACAGAAATTTGAAAACTTCCAGACTTTTTTAGAAAAAATAAAATGAAATGAGAGCGCTTATATCTCGAAAATAAAGCCCGCGAAATACTTTTACCCCAAAATCGCGAAATTGAGTACCAATAAGATACCAGTTAATACGACTCTAATGTTTAAACCATTTGCAATGTTATCACACTTATTATCGTTACTGTACACAAAAAGTGTAACTTTTTATTTTTTCAATATCAGGTATTAACTGCGATCATGATAAGCCGCTGGTTTACATAAATAATTCGCAAAATAGTCAGAAACAAGTAATGAACGTACTTCTTCTTTGCTCAAAACGCTAAATACGACATACCAGTTGACATATAACTTTAAATACAGTGGAACTTCTATTCAGGGGACTCCCTCAGGACCAAAGTAAGTGTCCCTTGATTAAAGGTATCCCCTAAATAGAGGTTGGGTTGGGGTTTGTTAACAATTAACCAACAAAGGCAGAATAAAGGAATCATCATTAACTCATCTCTTCAACGTAATATGTTGAATTTACACAAATGTGTTTCATTAATTTAAGTAAGATAGCTCAGTTTGCGAAAGCTTCCATAAGGCTGAGATTAGTGTGCGCTTAAAGATATCAACCCTCTTTGAGGTCAGTGCCAAGGTGTCCCCTGAATGGAGGTTAGACCCGGGTTTCGGGCCCCAGAAATAGTGTTCCTTTACCCTCATAAATAAAGGTAATATATAAATACAAAGATTATGTGGAAGTTTTTCCAGGACCAAATTTTGTGTACCATGAATGGAGGTGCCCCTTAAATAGAGGTTTACTAAATGAAATATTCCACTGTATTATTTCTTGCAGGGTGAGGTTGCAATCTACGGTGTAAGAAATGTTAAAATATACGCTAGAGAGATCATAGCCGCTGAGAGAAGTAAGATCGCTTTCATCACGCCTGATTGGGAACAAGAATTTCCCCCAATAGGCCTTGAAAGTAACGGCGATGGATCTAACGGAGAAAATGGAAATAGTGGCGAAGCTGGGCCCCAGGGTGAGTAAGCCTTGCTTTGGAACGTATCAAAAACTCAAGGGGGTTCCATCAACCCCCCACCCCCCACTTTGTACCACGGTGGGGGTATGACTGCGTGCACGTCCGAGGGTTAATAGGCACCATTTGTGGGCCAAGAATCAATGAAGCGGAACTAAAACAATAGAGAGGAGAAGTTGTACGTCACGTTGCCATGGTAGCAAAATTTTTGGATGACAACAAACCGAAAATTCACTTTAAAATAAATTCGCACTGTTTCAAACTTCATTGATCT
Source organism: Porites rus (assembly GCA_964035705.1). Taxonomy (NCBI): domain Eukaryota; kingdom Metazoa; phylum Cnidaria; class Anthozoa; order Scleractinia; family Poritidae; genus Porites; species Porites rus. The sequence continues at coordinate 6,817,022 of OZ038004.1, read as the reverse complement.
TATTCAATTTCGTTTAATTTGTCAAATTTTGGCATTATTTTCTGGATTTAATCCGAAAGAATCCCATCTGAGTTTAGAAAAAGAAAAAGAATTTTTTTTGTGTTGTGTTCACCTACTCCGCAAAGCGGGCGCGTGAAATTAGGGAGTTTCATGTTGTAGTCGTGCAACGACGGCTAAGAAATGTACAAAAAACGCGTGATGCACGTGCAAAGTTGTTGTTTTGCTAATCTAAACCTATCGTTTTTCTTTGCGGTTCTCGTTAGTGTCGCCGTCGTCGTTGCTTAATCTCGGCTCTATTGCTGTCATCCAGAAATTTGGCTACTATTGTAACTTGACGTCACACATCCCCTCTCCATTTGTTGGACAATGAAAGTGGCAGAAAATAGAACTTGCATATTTACGTTAAGGCTCAGAGATGGGATTGGGTTCAACAGCACTGCACTAACTACTATTAATAGCGCCGAAGACTGTAAAATATAATAAATATATAATTTTAAAAAAACTATATTCTATTTAATTTTATTTTCAGTTGATATAATCTGCGAAAAGATAAAAGGAAACCTCATTGTCAGTTCACAAGGAGGAAACGGACACAAAGGACAAGATGGTGTGGGCGGCCGCAAAGGTTCTAATGCCCCTGACGTAAGCTACTTTTAGTTGAACCCGCAGCAGTTATGAATTTCTCTTAAATTTGACTTCAGTCGTAATGTTATCCAGTTCACAATTTAGAAAAACTGATACGTAATCGTTACAGAATAAAAGAACTACCAGGAGTACCAGTTTTCCCTAAAACTGCACAGTGAAAGGCTTTTTAGGTTAAATGGTAATTTAACCTAAAATTTGTTACATCCCAACAAATCCCATAATTTTGCCACTTTACTGTTTGGCACGCCATCCTCTTAGAGCTCGGTTGTCAATTTGATATGGAGCATTTTCACGTGACGTCACGTCCACCATATTGGTGTCCCAAAACAATGAAACAGCGGCCATGTTGGTGCCCCAAACCAATCATGTGGGAGATGAGCCTTTTTCTTAAGCAAAAACCTTCTTTAGTTCCAATAACTTTGCAAGGCTGCTGGTAGGACGCGTGAGTAAATATGCTCTATAGAGCGTTTTCACTCACATGACAAGCATCTATGCAAATTTATTAAAATAAAAGAAAGAATTTACATAAGAAAAGAGATCGACTCCCACCGGATTGGTTTGGAACACCAACAAGACCGCCGTTTTATTGTTCTGGAACACCAATATGGCCGCCGTGACTCTCTATTTAGCCTCCGTCCACTACAGTCCGGGTAACGGTGACTGTTCTAAAGGGTGGAAAAGGTGATTTTACAATGCCGCTATTTACTCCTCATAAACAATCAATGGATGTACATAAAATTTATACCTCTCAGTAAATGTCTCAAAGACTTTGTTAAAAGAAAAAGAGGTAGGATATCCTCTGTTTGCTCCCGTGCCCAGAAAGTAAATTAATATTCACGAATAACGAAGGCCGCGTTGTAGAAGTCTCAGTTTTGTTGTACTTTGTTTTGTTATTTCTTTCTTGCAGAAAGTTGACAATATAAAGCCTTGGCCGAGGTGTACTTATGGAAGCTATTGGGTTATTGGTGATGCTACGAGCGAAGACCATACGAAAGCATTCGAAAAATGCTCACGCCAAAATATAAACCCAGAAAAGGGAAACAGGGGAGGGGACGGAGGAAGGGGCGGAAATGCAGGAACACCAGGTGAGATATTTAACTTTCTATTTTCTTCTCCTTCCCTCACAAAAAGCGCTACCTTTACTATTTTCTTTTTCTATTTAACAACTAGGTCTGTTTACTAACTGTTCAAGTTATATTCATGTCCAATTCACTCGGGCTCAGGCGGATCGATCAACACGTAAGTTTCCCTTTCGTTTACCGGATTTTGCTTACTGGCTTCATTGGCGGATCTCAACGAATTGGCCTGGGGATTGGGGCTAGGGGAATAGAAATATTAGTTTCGAGGCTGGATCCCCATCTTATCACAGGAACTGGATGAGGTGGCTCCAAATACTTAAAAAACAGAATCCGCCTCTGGACTTGTAAAACGAGTGGGAATTAAAAATCTGAGTGATCTGCTATGCACTGAATTTCTTGAAAGATCGTGAAGGGTCTTACCACCCAACAAAGCTCAAGGGAACATGACTATATTTTTATAAGATTTCCTGAAGTGTTGAGCAATTACAAAAAGGTCGTGACTAGAATGGATACTCCAAAATCAGGTATCCGCTCGGAGACTGGAACTGAATAAAATTATTTTTCGGCAAATCGCTCCGACTCTTTACGACCTTGTTTTGTTGAAAGACTAAATGTGCGAAGACTGAAAAGGCTAAGATGAGAATGGTTACTCCAAAATATGGATCAAAGCCTACATGGAGGTAAGTTGTTTTTCACGTTCTTTTTGTAAGAATTTAGTGCAAGGAGCAAACAATGTCTGTTTAATTACAGTACCACTACCGCGACTGCCGTGTAAAGCTTATTCATAGCAAAGTATCTGTTTGGATAGCTCAGAATAAGGTGGATACTTCAGAATAAGAATGGCCAAAATATGGAAGTTTTGGCCATCTGGATTATTATTACTGAACTTCCCAATATAAAAATGATTGTTACGTTTACAAAGAGGGTACAAATACAGTCAACCATTGTGTAATTATGGCTCAGTTAATTCGAAGCTTGCTTATAAGATAGCAGCCCGGTGTAGGGGGGGGGGGGGGGGGGTGGGAGGGGTACTCGACCAATATTTGGGTGTAGGTGAGCCGCTGAGGGTTTGAAACCCATACCCTGTTTAGGATATCACCCTCAACTTTAATACCCAGATGGGACAACTCCCTCAGATGGGGACAAGGTTATCAAGCACACCTGTCAACTTTTACTTATCTTATTTAGACCAGGGTGCCAAGAACAATAACATTTATATTTATTCCAGTAAATGCTTTGGGTGATGACGTACTAAATATCTGCAAACATTTGCACTAAGACGAAATCGATCATGCATGAAACACCCTGTTTATAATTAGAACAGACTCGCACACATCATGCAGACTGTTTAGGACAGACTTGCAGGAAATTGTATACCCTGTTTAGGACAGAGAGGACGAAAACCATACCCTGTCCAGCGGAACATCCCCATGGAGGCCATATAAGGGAGTACCCCCCCCCCCACCCCCCAGGGATAGCAGACAGTTGTTGAATTTATGGCTCAACATAAACTATTTCTGTTTTCTTATATATTATGGTTGATTTTTTTTTACTTTTAAGTGGTAAGTTGCTGTTTAGTTTAGTGTGAGAAGAATGGTTACTTTATGAGATTATAAAAACCAAAGTGACCCTCACAACCTGTGGGATACTCGGGTCAACCTTTTGCTGCGCTGGGTATCCGGCACAATTAGCCAACCAGAACCCAAATCCTTTTACAGTCTTTTCTATGACCAAAATGCCCAATGTTAGCTACTTTTGGCAAATGTAAACTATGTGATTCCAAGTTAGTCATTTTGTATTCCTGAATCTGCTGTGTGAACCTTTGTAATTTCCAGTCGCATTGAAGGTGTTGAAAATGCAGCCCCTTTATTGTCCATCCTGTCATGAAATGTTGCCCCATCCACAGGTAGCCCAAACTCTGAAGGAGTTTGTTGGACTTTGAATTTATAAGAGAATGTATGACAATAAACAAAATACGTCCTAAATTCCATTTTTTGACAAAAATAGAAATGGGAATGACTTACCTTGTGTTTTTGTTTTGTTAAGCTAAAACGGCCTGGATATACCCTACTTCAATAATTATTATTTATTTATCAGTATTTTAGTTATTCATTTTGTTATTAGGCAGGTACCACAAGGTAATGATTTGGTTGTTCCTTTTTAATTTAGATGATAGATAACTTTGTAGGTGATAATTATTTGTAATGCACTGAACTGGGGGCCTTTCTCTGCTACCAAAAGAAAATCTTTAACTTTTAAAACAAAAGGGTCAAGGCTTCTTTGCTGAATCAAGGCACTGTATCATGGAACACAGTGCTTTTTAGAATTACCGCCAAAGTAGCAGCTTTATTTCCTGAAAGAATGATTATAATGGAAGCTTTATTATTTTAATGCATGGCTAATTTCAAATTTTCAGGTGACTTTCTACCCCAGGTATAGAGGGTACATAAAAGCACATTGTGGAAGTGGAGAAAGAGTAAGAGGAAAGTAAAACAAAGGAAAGAATGATGGGAAAAGGAAGAAATGAAAAAATAGTTGTAGAATTGTAAACAAACAACTTTATTTTTATAAAAGTAATAAACAATTTTTTTTGCACATTTTATCAAATTCTTAGAGTGGTTTGTTTGTGGTTTTGAGAATTTTATTAACCAAATGGTCAAGCTACCCAGACATGCAACTGAGCAGCCAACTGCTTGGCCTCAATGAAAATTGTTTTTTTTTTTCCTGTTTTCTTTTTTCTTTTTTTTTTCTTTTTTTTTTCATTTTATTTGCTATTTCTCTTAAAGCCTTCTCCAATTTTCTTCATTTCTTCATTTCTTTCTCCAACTGATTTCTCTGTTCCTCACAAGCATTTGACTGTAACACCCTCCGGACCTCCAACTCCTTCTCCTGTTACAGCTGCAACATGGATATACCTGCATGATCATTTTTATTCCATTTTAAATTTATGATAAGCTCACCATACTGAGTGAAAAACAAAAAATAGCCCATAACCAGCTTAATGCAGAAGATCTTGTCTCATCAGGAGCTCAGAAGACAATCAAGGAAATAGGTAATAAGTCACAGGGAGGGGAAAAAAACCACCTTCCCCCCTTCCCCCCCTTGAGTGGAGGAAGGGGGAAGAAAAAGAAAAATAATTCGTCCCAGGATCAACAGGATCTATTTCTACACTTTTCAACACCATGATGGTACCACTTGGCTGAGGACTGTTATCAGACAGTTCAGTGTGGAATAGGGTATGGAAGGCAGAGAGTTTTGGTGACAATGAGGCTCCTAGGATTTGAAAAAAAAAACAAAACAAAATACAAGTGCAAAAAGCAACTATAAATAATTTTGCAAAAATCCTAATATTTAGGATAAATAATTTGAATTGATACTAGAGTTTTTAGTAAATGTAAAAAGATAGCAAGTGAACATGGGCGGGCTGGCAGAGGCCAGCAGTAGATCTAGGGAGGTCCCCGGCCCTCCATATTTCTAGTTCAAATTGAGGACAACAATGCCAAGAAAATTCTTTTCTAGATTGAGCTCCTCCGTACCTTAAGGTCTGAATGAGTGGTTCCTTCCCGCCACCTTAAGGTCTGGTGAGAATCCTCCCCCCCCTGCCCCACCCCTCTTCTTATCTGAAGGTTCCGATCTGCCACTGTAGGCTCCAGGTCCTATATCAGAGCTATACAGAGACACTACACTAATACAATCTGCAGGACCATTTTTTTTTTTAGAAACTTGAGCTTGTAATAGTGATCACCAAGCTACAAGAAGTATGACGTGAAGTAAATTAGGGACCTGTCATTTATTAGAGGGTGGGGGCAGGGCTGGTGCAATTCTTTATCCCAGGTGAGTTTTTTTTATACCCTTCCCCAATTTCCTGCAGAAAAAAATGTAACCCTCCCCCATGTATGGTCCAAAATAGTTATGACCCTCCCCACACTAAAAGATATGACAGGGATTATTAAAAGAGATCAACTTTTACCTTGCAATGAAGGGAGGCGCCAATATTGAGCACGAACAATTCTGGTGCTGCTGGAAAATTTCACACGACCGATTATGTTCTTGTCCCAGCTGATTAGTTAATACTGAGGGTGAACGTTATGAAGCTCAGTGAGTTACTGGAGAACATATTAGATATGGATAGATGCATTAATATTAAAGCTCACCTTAACACCCTGTTTCACTCAAAGACTGGTAATTTTATACAAGGAGAAGAGTATTCTAAATCGTTTGATGAAGCTGTTATTACAAGGCTTGATGAAGCTAAAAAAAGAGTAAACAGTGAATTGAAATATCTTAATGAGAAACTTGATCAATGCAAAGACATGTTTCGCAGTGCGTTGCTGTTGAAAAACAAATCAATAAAAAGACGTACATGTAGGGTTGTTGGGTAGTTCAGGTTGATCATTATGAAAGTTCAAAATGCTTACTGTGCAAGGGACTTGTTTGTTAAAAAATATATTTTATTTGTGGATTTATTTTTATTTTAAGTGAACAGCAATGTTTGCTAAAAATGGTATGGCCCTCCCCAAAGCCCAGCTTAAATTTTTGGTGACCCTCCCCTTTCTGGCTACTTAAAATTTAATGACCCTCCCCCCAATTGCACCAGCCCTCCCCCGCCTCTAATGAATGACAGGTCCCTTATGTTTTTTTTACTATTGTTAACACTTGGAATCAACTAACCCATAACATTACAAGATGGTTAACTGGCCTTAACTGTATTTGTACCCTCTTTGTGAACGTAACAATCATGTTTGTATTGGGAAGTTCAGTAATAATAATCCAGGTAGCCAAAACTTCCATATTTTGGCCATTCTTATTCTGAAGTATCCACCTTATTCTTCCAAACAGATACTTTGCTATGAATAAGCTTTACACGGCAGTCGCGGTAGTGGTACTGTAATTAAACAGACATTGTTTGCTCCTTGCACTAAATTCTTACAAAAAGAACGTGAAAAACAACTAACCTCTATGTAGGCTTTGATCCATATTTTGGAGTAACCATTCTTCTTCAGTCTTTGTATACTTAGTCTTTCAACACAACAAGGTCGTAAAGAGTCGGAGCGATTTGCCGAAAAATAATTTTATTCAGTTCCAGTCTCCGAGCGGATACCTGATTTTGGAGTATCCATTCTAGTCACGACCATTACAAAAACATGGAAACATACAAAGCTATAAAGATGATTTCGAATGGTCAATGGCTTGATAAATTAATAATCTTAATAGGTTATGAGCAGCTTCACCTCAAAAATAGTAGGAGAAAAGGAGACAAATTTGGAAAGGGAATACGACAAATTGCTTTGAAGATTTTTAAATCAAATTCAAAGAAACTGACCTGGTAGAAATTTCATAACAACCTCATGTGGGAATTCACTGCTCCTGATCACGCGCACAGAAATGCAGAGATGAATCTGAAATCTACAACTACCAATGGATTCAACTTTCGAATGATAAATTCGTTAATAGAATCTTGGGGGCTGAGCTTGATCTGGCTTGACTGCGAATTCAAAGTATCACACTGTAATGCCATCAAGGGAAACGATTAATTTAGACAAAAAGAAAATTCCCCACAAGATAGGGATTTTATCTTCTGCAGTTTGTAAATCATTGTAAGGAGCATTTGAGCTTTGTAAATGCGCCATATAAGAATGTATTATTATTATTATTATTATTATTATTATTATTATTATTATTATCATTATTATTAAGTAATATTAAAAATAAATACTTAATTATCGACTCCCCTCATGGGCCTGTTCAGGGATAATGAAACAATACTTCAAATAGAACATAATACGTTTAAGATTCCTAACTGGTAGTAGGCGAATCAGTTGGCTAATTAAGAGCGTGGCCAAGTATTTAAACTCGGGATTACCAAGAACAAATCCAGCCAGCGGTCAGGGCAGCACATGAACTCAGGGCTTCCGGATTAAAAGTCCATCGCTCTAACCGCTTGGCCACGCTATCTCCACAAAATAAAGGATTATAAGTAACGTTAAGTGTTTTACTTCAATACCTTACAACGTGTTCAAAATATTCACACCAGGAAGGGGTGGAAATTCGGGACGGATTACTGTTCAGTACAAACAATTATTGGGCGGCCTTAAAGTCAAGGCTTGCGGAGGACGAGGAGCGGAACCAGCAGAGAATGGAGAAGGTGGAAATGGTAGGTTCTTTGTAGCACTTGTACCTTCAGCCTGAGGAGGAGTAGGAGGAGGAACCGCAGTACTACTTTAGTGCGGTTTAAGAGCATTGATGACCATTACCTCGCAGGGTCAAACACGTGCTTCTGTCCGCGAGCCTTCCCAACTCTTGCGTGTTCTTTGTCGTGCTTTCTCTGTTCAATTCAATTAAATTCAATCAACTTTATTTAAACACAGTAAATGGCTCAGCAAGCTGGTTTTCAGACATGCCGTGTAACAATTACAAGTTATAAATATTAAAACTAACAATAATTTACAATTTTCTGTTCGTATTCGGTGACGTGTTTTCTGTTCGCGAGTTTTTTTGCCTAGTCTGTGATTCCTTAGGCAGTATGTACATGTTCTCAAGCGCGAGAAAATCTTAACGTCACAAGAACATCTTGACGTATTTTTATGCTATCCTGTTCAGTGTGTTTCGTACTTTTTCTCGCGTCAGCGAAAACGTTGTTTATGTCATCAAATACCGAATAATATTCAAGTGCAGAATGATATTCAGACACCGGACACTAGACCCAGCTTGACTGAATGTGACTTTAATTTATTGGAACCTCTCAAAGTCATCGCGAACATGTAACATTACGTCACTCTTTATTTTGAATTTTATTTGAACGTTACATTCCGCGTGATTTCTTTATTTTTTCGTAATGTTTCGTTTGCATGTCTTTTAATTTTATCATTATCTAAAGATTTAGGACCTAAAGTGTACGAATCATATTGTTCAGTTAAGTTCATAAAATTGAAGTAAAATGTTAAGTGTTCCTTTGCACTTAAACCTTCACTAATTGTTCTTCTTTTATTTTTCAAGTAACGCCTTACCATTAACCTACTTGTTATTTAAGGTGGAAAAGGTGGTGCCGGAGTACGTGGATTGATATGCCTTACTAGCAGACAATCGGGTGAAGATTATTGGCTTTGCAGTGAACATAGTCGACCATCAGCCTCTGTAGGAGATACTGGTTCAAAAGGAGCTTCTGGAACTAGTAAGGAAATATAACGATGAATCATGTACAGGACTCGCAACTCAAGTGGATTGGGGCCTGAGCCGAGTTGTTTAGAAATTGCCGAGTAAGGACCGAGTTATAAGCGGAGTCTGAAAAAAATGGAAACGTTTTGATTCTTGCGACTCCGAGCTAGCTAGGTGTAGTAAAAATCAGATCGTCGGAATCGAAAGCAGAGCGGGTGAATAAGTCAATCACAATGCTCGTTTCCACACTTTGTGATTGCTTTAGCTCTTTCGTTTCTGCTTGCTACTCCGACAACTTAAATTTTGCTATACTGTAAGGAACCGAGTCGTAAGCGGCACTAGGACGTTATTTTCAGTAGATCATAACGCTCTCCGTTGCACCGAAATTGTAGACAACACTAAAACAGGCGACGAATACTATAGCCTTCCCCCACCGGTACCGTACCAGGGCGGGCGTATAATTTGTCATGTTCCCTCAGCAATTATCCCCTCTCCTCGTTTTCCAAAAACATCTGTCTAGAAATAATTTTTTCTATTTCAAAGAAAGAATAAAGTTTTCGGCCTCTATCGTTTTCATACTTCAATGCAATTTGTAACGAATTCTTGAAACTTTGTTAATCCCTTTTAGCTCCAAAATCTAGGGGACAGGATGGCGAGGTCAGCGAGTCTCATGTACATAAATCAGAAACAATAGGCGCACAAAGTGCAGCAGATTTTCCAGAAGAACTTCTTCTCGTCATAAGAAGGCAAACTGTAGAATTGTTGCTAACATACACGAATGAGAGGTAAGGAAGAGACGCGCTGCAGTTTATTGTTGATGTGACAACTGGTCGAGAAGATGTTAAATATATAAAGCACGGTGAGCTTCCTGAAAATACCAGCAGCCCATAACCCGGAGCGAGCAACTCCCATACTAGGCCTATGTCATGGCGTTTTCACGAACCGGTTTATTTTTAGACAATTTTTAGAGGACTTTTTCCACTTTTTCTCCGTCTATGGGAGCATTCGAAGTATAAGATATCAGAAAAGAAAACTAAACGTCGTTAAAACTGAGTCAAAAATATCCTTTTTAGGTGTGTTGGTTTTGCCTGATCATGACTAGTTTGTTGGACTTAAAACATATTTTAAATTCGCGCCAAAACCGCTCTTAAAATAATTTGTCGGAGAGAACGTTGTGACACCAGTACATGATGGCTCCGGGTTATGAGCTCCAAAAAATACTTAGCTAGAAATACGTTATCGCAAAAATCTCGCGAAGCTCCAAAGAGTCAGGAGTGAGAATAAAGAGAAAAAATCCAAAGGGAAGTAAGATTAAAAAAAATAAACAGAGAAAAATGTACAAAGAAAACGAAAACAGCCACGCTGAGATTCGATCGCCTCAGGCGCGAGAAGTCAGCTCCCAGTCCACTGGACCACGCTGCCACTGGTCCCAAGAACTTTGTCCGTGATTGTAGCTAATTAAGTCTTTAATATGCCCTAAGTGTATGTGTTTATTTTAGACGCCGAGAGAAAGCTTGCTTTCGTGGGTAAGAGTGGCTATGACATTTTTGGGAATAACGCTCTGTTCACTCCCCTTGTGAAGTGGGAAACACTTCAGAATTACGTGAATGGAATCAAAGATGCAGCTGAAATTTATGAAAACGCATTCAATGATGTTCTACAGCAAGTAACGGATAATGAGAATTTCGAGCAAGTAAGTGACATAAAAAATAATAACAAAATAAACATCGCTTTATGTAAGGAATCCGGAAATGTTTTGCTTGTGGAATCCGGAATCCGGGGATTTTGAATCCAGAATAGAGTTTAAGGAATCCGGATGCTCGAACGATTGCAATCCGGAATCCAAGTTTTACTGACTAAGAATCTGGAATCCAGTACCTGAAATCCGGAATTCATGGCGTGGAATCCGGAATTCAAGACTGTCTTGAATTACCTTAGATGGGGCGATTAAACACCAGTCTTTCTTTAGTTTTCCGGCTGTTTATGAGCAGCTGTGTTAAATTAAAGCGAGCTAGTAGAAATATTGGCATAATAAGATCTCGAAAGATCGATCAAAAATCTGATAGCGAAAAACAGCGTGAGGAAATGTAAAAAGGCTTTACCAAATAAATGTTTTATTTCAGATAGCGACTATAATGTCTGACTCAGCATCTGCTCAGGTCAATGCACAAAAGCGACGACTTATTGCGGCGAGGGCAATAGACGAAAGTGAGAAAAGGATGTACGTTCAGGTACTATCACAAGGACAAATTCTATCTTACCAATAGTTCAGTTTTTCGAAAACCCGGAGGGGTTGTCCATATAATGGCTTATACGGAGAGACTCCGCCCGTAAGGGGCACCTCTCTCAGGCTTCAAGTATATGAAAGGGTTCGGATTTCACTAGTTAAAGTATATGAAAGGGGAGGGGAAATCTGTCAGTTAGGTCTGTAAACAGGCCCGACAGGGCTAAGAGATGCATTTTATGGCGCACCTTTTAATTGGAAAGGTTCGATTTGCCATTTCTTTTTTATTCGTTGGTATTGTTTTATACAGGCCATTCTAGAGGCAGAACGACAGATGAACTATACACTCCAAAGAATTCTGAAGTCGATAAGGGAAGCTCAAGCAGCAGAAAGTGCCAAATTAAGCAAACAACAGATGGTTGCTGTACTTCAAGGAATCACAGGATTTTCATCGGCGATATTTACAAGCAAAACATCGGAAGAACCACAGGGTCCATTCGCTTACATCGAAACAGCACTCGTAATTATAGATTATGATACCAACAAACAATGCCGAGCAGCACTTGATTCAGTAATTAAAAGTGCCGAAAAATGGTTAACGTTTGGGCAATACAGGCCACTAGAAGATTCCAGTGATCTGAACTTTGATCTCATAGATGTCAGTTCAGTTACCGACATTATGCAGGTATGGTTCATGGTTTTAAATTCATTCGGTAGATTATTGTTATAAGTTTGTTCCACTGTCACTGTTATATTATTCTTCATTTTCACTTCCGTTTTACTTCCATTTTCGTTTTCATTGTCACTGTCACCGTGACGCATATGGTCTTCGAGCAAGCTCTCTGGGGTGCTCTGGCGGCGGGGCGGGAAAAAGAAAGAGAACTTGCAAGTACGTCTCTGGAATTTGACTATCTGCATTAAAAAAGTCGATGCGAGATGTTGATTGGCGGAGATGACATTAGTGGTGACTTCATTAACCTCGGCACGTGTTTTTTAATGTCCGTTTACATTCGCGCTCGTTTCTGCTTCGCGTTGACTGGCGGAAATCTGACAGTTCAGTCGACGGGGAGCCACAGGGGAATTGAAGGTGGAATTCAAATTCAAGAGGCATAGTTGCAAGCTCTCCTTTGTTTTTTTCTGCTCCGTCGCCGCCAGAGCGCCCTGGAGAGCTTGCTTGCAGGCTATGACGCACAACAAACCTGCCAAGTTTCATTGCAGCAGCGTTAATAATTGCATCCAACTCAAATAGGGCCAGGCAAAATAGGATTAATGACCCATTCGACCTATCGTACGTGCTGTTCTTTGACATTTTTTTATTTTTATCTTTTAAAGGCCAACCTAGAGATAAACAAGGAGGAGTTTGCAGCTGACCTTGTATGCCTGTTGGAAGAGGGTACGCCCCGTAACGTGGCACAACTGAAAGCGGAAATTGAGAGTTATTTTGTTTTAGGAGCAGCTCGTATTGATATGATAGCCAAAGTTATGGACCTTGACAATTCCATTGGAGGACACAATTTTGATATCCCACTCCTTCATCAGACTGAAATGGCTATTGCTGAGTTTAGCCAAACAGAAGGTATGAGATTAAAAATGATCAATTTCTAGTTATGAATAAATTGATCACAGTGCTATATTTTTTCAAGTCAACTGACTGATAGTTATGCATTCGTTTTGAATTGCAATTGAGTGGAACCTCGATATAACGACCCTCTCTATAACGAAGTCCTCGGTATAACAAACGACGTCCTTTACCTTAGTAATAGTAAAATATGTAAAAAGAACCTAAATATAACGAAACCTCTTTATTTCGAGCAAATTTAACCAATCCCTTGGCCCTCAACTATGTCGAGGTTTCACTGTGAAAATAATAATAATAACAATAATATTAATAATAATGATAATAATAATAATGATGATGATGATTATGATCTTTAAGTTGATAACGATAATGATAATAATAGTAATAATGATAATTTTATTGAACTTTAAAAAATATTTACTTAATTTACAGAAATATTTGGAGTAAGAATTAGGCACTATATAACAAGGATGGTATAAACAATAAAAATAGCAATCACTGTGTCAATAACGATTTCACAAATACATTTCTTGCGGCTCAGATGCGGTCACTAACTCTTGCAGGCGATCCAGAGTTTTAAATTAAGTCATTATTACCAATCCGTCTCTGATATTAAAAAGAAAACAATAACAATAATAATAATGATAATAATGATGATGATGATGATGATGATGATGATAACGATAACGATAATGACAAGGACAAATGGCAGTAGTAGAAGTGGTGACAGTGATCATGATTCATAAGAAGAAGAAGAAAACGAAATAGAAAAAATTATGCTTACTTATCTTTCTTGACGAAGGGTTTTAAGCTGTATTTTTGCGTATGGACTTTACTACAGTATACCCGTTGTATACAAAGACTGGGAAGGAAAAAGTGCCCACCTACCCCTCCCCTAACCCTACGTTTTGCCCCAAGTGAGACGCAAATGATAACGTGGAGTTAGGGGAGGGATGGGTGGGCAGTTCCCCAGAAAGCTTAATTGATCCAAAATCAAATTAAGTTGGCAAATTTACCCACCAACCTCGTTGATAAAACGTAATCTTTGCATTCTCCCTGATCACGTCAAAACATAAAATTTCGAGACCAGTGCTTTTTCAAAGCATCGAATACACGTAAGAGTTATTGTTTGTTCTGATGTGACGATGTAAAGGTAGGCAGGAAATTCCAGTGGCAAAATCCTGACCACATTTCGTTTTGTCGTTGAATAGAAGCCATAACTGAATCTCCGTCAACATGTTTGGGCCACGAATATGCCATAAAAGGGACTGGTTTTTCTCCAAGGGTCTTTGACGGTTGTAAACTCTCAAATTCAGAGTGGCAGAATGGATTAATAATGGTAAAAGAACTGTGAGTGAAGTGCAATTTTGTATGAAATCATACGCTTGCAGTTTTAAGATCGAAGGAGCACTTAGCGCGAGATAGATTTGAAATCCTAGGAATTTTAGTGTGATTTCAGACCAAATTGCCCGACACGAAGTTCAATTACCACTTTATTACAGTCATTTTGAAATCGCAGAATTCAGTCAGTAGCAATACTGTTAAAACAGTTCTAGAAGCCGCTTTGTTGAAAAGTGGAAACAAAAAGGCTTTACATCTCATTTACATTTCTTATTTGAAACAGAAAAGACCAAAAATGGTGCGACCCAGAACAAAATTGGTGCGATTTAGAGCAGAAATTATGCTATTTAGAACATAAATGATGTGATTTAGAGCAAAATCATTGGGATTTGCGAATAAATCACAACTGCTGAGAGCCATTCAGATAGCAGAAATCATCAGTGATTTCATGGATGGATATACAGTCGACTTCCGATAATTCGAACCTTCAAGGGAAATAGAAAAAAGTTCGAGGGCGCGATCCATTCAACCAAAATTCAAACTGGTCCTACCGGGAAAAGTGGTCCACCTCAAAAGGTGGACCCGTTTTTTCGAAACTTTTCCGGTTGGACCGAACCGATCCATTGAGTTTTGGACCGAAATTTCCGGAAATTTTGGTTGAATGGATCGCGCCCCGAGTTATCAGAAGTTAGAGTCATCGAGGGTAAAATTATATGGGAAATGATCTGAAGGAAAATGAAAATTGCTTCGAGTTAACGGGAGGTTCGAGTTATAGAGGGTTGAGTTACCGGGAGTCGATTGTAATAAACATCAAACATTTAGGTCATCGCGTTTTGCTTTAATTACAGAAGCTACCATTAGCAATCAACTCAGACAAACCTTCTTGGAAAACCTGCTTGGGACATACGAGGAACTAGAGCAGTCTTTTATGGAGAATGTATATCAGCTACAGAAGGCCCTTGGCTTCAGTACACTTTGGGTGTTAGATGACGTCATGCGTTCATTTCAGAGGATCGCCTCTGAAAGTGCGTTTGGTACTGGCAGACTTAACGGGGTACTGGAACTCACAAAAGTACTTCAGCAGTTGTCTGATATAACGTTTAAGGCTGAAAAGTGTTTTTCAAGACTACGATATAGCAAAGGAGTGCAGAAGTGGAGTTTTGATAACGAGACAGACACACAGGTAATTTTCGGTTATCCCCAGTTCAAATGTCGAACTTTTCATGTACCTAACTTAATAGCTCTTTAGGTCGACCCAAATGATACAAGTCTGACGGTTGATTCAGACGTCGAACTTAATTAGTCGGACTCAATTTATTTTCACGATCGATGTGCAATGGTCTACAATGCTTACCAGTGAAAATAAATTACATAATAGTAATTTATGCATTAGATTCCACATAACAGTCGAAATTCCTATGTGGGCCACTCGATCTTAATTCATGAGTCGACCTAAATTAGAAACGTCGGACTAAATTGATTCAAATGTCGATCTCGTCATGTACTTAATTGAAGGGATTAGGTTCGGGACATCAAAAGTTCGACGTTTGAACTGGTCCTATTTGGAATGGAGATTAACCAGGGGTACATACATACAAAAGCTGTATTTATTCATATGTATTTATTTATATGTACAAATAAGGTAATTATGCTTTTCCATCAACAAATAAAATAGTGCTGAAAATTACAGAGCTTTAATCTGAAAAATATAATTGAATGGATTTATTCCTTACTCTAAATAAATTGGTAGACTTCTCCTAGAATTAAAGCTTTTTCAGGGTATTGTTAATTTTACCGTTCGTGGTAAAACTTTACTGCCACAGTGTTCTTCGTTACTTGAATTTACTTAATTTTCAGGAGATTAATTGTCTGTTTTCACAATTTCTATTACCTACCTATCAGATGTTTGAAGAGATTAAAAATGGGTCCACAAGATTCAGTATAGGGGAGGATCAAATTTGTGAAACATGCCACAATGCGAGAATGATAAAGGTGTTTATCCATTATGAAAGTAATTTACACATTTTGTTGAGGTTGTTTTTGATTGTTGTTTCTTTATCAATGTGTCTTTTCAGTAGAACGGATATTTCTTTCTTTTTATACCTAAACAGCGCAAGCAACGTAGTAACAATCATCACAGGTATCACCCAATGTAAAGGAATCCGGATTCCGGAATCCAGGAAATTTGTGTTTGTGGAATCCGGAATTCGGGAAAATTTTGCTTGTGGAATCCTCAATTCTAGGCTATGGAATCCGGAATCAGCTCAACGAATCCGGAATCCCACTTAATCCAGAATCCAAGTTCCACTGACAAACACTGGAATGCAGTACCTGGAATCCGGAATCCACAGCGTGGAATCCACAATCCAAGACTGTGCTGGATTCCTTTACATGGGGCGACAGGAAGAGACCCAACAGTGGTACAAAAGGTGGGGAATAGTCTGGAACACTTTCCCCGTGAGTTTTTGTTGGGTTGCAAGAATTGCAACTATTCAATGTTTAATATTAATTAGCTTGTGACGATGGAGCTTCAGTGTAAATTGGCTGCCATTAATATATGGCATGACCGATGCATACTTTACTGTAATCATCTGGCATAAAAGGCAGATAATGAAATGAAGTGTAATATAAAACAGTCAAACAACTAAAAAAAAAACTAAAAAAAATGAACATTCAACATGAAATCTGGATGCAAAGATATTTAGTCTAAATTAAAAAAACACGTAGGCTGTATAATCGACAGTCAAAACAAAGAGGGCGGGTTAACAAAGATAGAAAAATAGCATTTGATAACGCACTCATTTCCGTTGATTTCCCGTTTTTTTACTTGTGGATTCCGAAAATTATCCAACGATCCAGTTTCAGGTTAAAATTGGCACAGGCGCAGAGCATCAGCCCTGGTTATTTTTGCTTCTTAGTTCATGCATTTTTGAAACTGTTATAAACATTCACTTACAACTGTTTTGTCAAGTCTAATCCCCCTCCACCCCACTCTTCCGCACTCGAATTGTTACTGAACCTGACAGAGAATTTATGTTTGTGTTTTATAAATTACAAATCTAACCATAAGCTTTTAAATGAGACGAAACAGCGCCCAATGTATATAATGATGATGCCGGGAGAAGAAACAAAAACTAACAAAGAAAACAGAGTTTTGTTGTTGCTGTTGTTCAACCTTTTATTTTTCAAACTGATTCAATTTATAGACAGGATAACTTTCATAAAGAGCTACAAAAAGAGTACGGTGTGTTCTCTCTATGAGTCAATAATTGGGTAAATTATCATTATAATTATTATTAATTATTGTTATTATTATTATTATTATTATTATAATTATCATTATTATTATTATTATTATTATTATTATTATTATTATTATTATTATTATTATTATTATTATTATTATATAGATAGCCAATTGATAGCCATTTATTATTGAGTATGGTTGAGGCGGCGGCTGCAGGTCGGTCGCTCGCTGGAAAACCGGGAAGGCTAAAATGGACTGACAAGATGAATCAAGATTTACTAGAATGCAGGGAAAAAGCCTTAAGCTTAAAAAGCTCAAGCAACCCGCCATGTTACCAGAACGGACGCAAGAAAGGATATATGCGCATTTTGAAAGATCTATGGGATGACGTGGGATACGTGAACTTGGGGTTATCAGCTCAGAATCTTCGCGACCACGCAGCAGCGATAACGGATGAAAACTCATAAATAAGCGTTAGAGGCGACTCTTCAACTGTTCTAGACGAAACAGAAGAGGTTGGTGCCTCTATGTTGTCACAAACCGAGGGTCTTGAACCCGCCCAATGCGAAGGTGAAAATTTATCAAACGTGAATGTGGTCGAAGGTTCGAATTTGCATATTTCTTCCGACATTGCTGATCAAAGAGCTCCCCAGGGACGGACCGCTACTTGCAAGGATCAAAACACCAAAAATCAAATCAAGCCAAATCTGCCTGATTATGATGTGATTCCCTCCGAAACAAAGAACAAAACTTGGGGCAGTATTAGTTACGCATGTTTCTGTAATACTGTCAACGATGTTTACGATGAAATCGTCCACTACAGGAGGAATATATTCAATGTTCCATCGGGTCGCGCAGGGAAGAGTTTCATTGAAGAATTAACCTTCTGGATTAAGCAATTTAATTCAGACTCTGACTTGAACTCGGTCGCTCTTAAAGCATTCTTGGTGCTCCCAACTTTGATTTTGCAAAAACCATCGGCTACTTCCAAAACAAAGGAGCATAGTGAAGCAATAGAGCGTCGATTAGCACTCTGGAAACAAGGGGACATTGATTTGTTGCTTAAAGAAGTGAGGTTCTTTCAAGGGAAATTTGTGAATTCCAAGAAACCTAGAAAGGTTGAAGACATATCCAAAGCCTTCTCAAAGCTGGTTCTGCAAGGAAAATTGACAGCTGCTATGAAACTCCTAGATAACGAGAGCTCGTCCGGTCTGCTCGACCTATCGCCAGATGTCCTGCAAGGGCTACAGGACAAACACCCACAGGCAGCTGATATCGCAGAGGAGAGTTTGTTACATGGCCCAATTGATTATATTCCGCCAAATGTTTATGACCTCATAGACGAAGAATCGATCTACAACTCGGCAAGTAAAACCAAGGGCTCAGCCGGACCATCTGGAATGGACGCAGAGCTGTATAAGAGAATCCTGTGCTCTAAGAATTTCAAGACCGAGGGCAAAATATTGAGAGAAGAGCTAGCCGTGTTCACAAGAAATCTGCTAAGGAAATCGTACCACCCATCCTTACTTGAAGCTTTCACGTCCTGCAGGCTTATCCCGCTGGATAAGAACCCGGGAATCAGACCAATTGGTGTTGGAGAGGTACTGAGGAGAATAGTGGGGAAAACGGTCAGCGGTTTCTTAAAGGAGGAAATAAAAGAAGCGGCGGGTCCCCTACAAGTCCGCAGGAGCGGAGGCTGCGATCCATGCAATGAGTCAAGTGTTTGTTGAAGAAGGAACAGATGGAATATTGCTAATTGATGCTAGTAACGCTTTTAACCAAATGAATAGGTCAGCGGCCTTACACAATATCCAGATCATGTGCAAAGAAATGGCGCTCTATGTGATTAACACATATAGAAGCCCATCTAGACTGTTTATTTGTGGGGGAGGTGAAATACTTTCTCGACAAGGCACCACACAAGGAGATCCGCTAGCGATGCCATGGTATGCACTTAATACATCCATAATGATACAGAATTTGAGAGATCATTGCCCATTAGTTAAACAGGTGTGGCTTGCAGACGACTCAGCTGGAGGAGGGAGTATAGTGCACTTATACAACTGGTACAGGCAATTGAGTAAGGAAGGACAAAAGTTTGGTTACCTTGTGAATGGGACAAAGAGCTGGCTTATTGTGAAGTCCAGGGAACTAGCGGAGGAAGCAAAGAGGGTGTTTGGAGAGGAAGTCAACATAACGACTGAAGGTCAGCGCCATCTGGGAGCAGTTATTGCGTCGCAAGAACACAAAGATCAGTATTGTGAGGAGAAGGTTCGTGCATGGAAAGAGGAAATCGAACGTCTCTCTGAAATAGCGAAGAGCCAGCCCCATGCGGCGTATATTGCTTTCACAAAAGGCTACAAGTCGAAGTTCATCTACTTCATGCGCACGATTGAATCGTTTGAAGATTATGTCGATCCAATCCAGGAAGTGATTGAAGATTTACTACTCCCTACTTTGTTCGGTCAATCAGAGCCTCTCCCTAACGAGGTGTGCAGACTTGCTACCTTAGCAACGGGTCAAGGGGGTCTAGGCATTCCTGATCTGAAATCCGAGGCATCGCAGCAGTTTGCTGCCTCGAGACTAATAACCACCGCCCACGTAGATTCTATTACATCACAGAGTTCCATCATGGTGCCAGGAGAAAGATCTACGGAGGAGCTAAAGAGGCATCAACAATCACTTAAGAGAGCAAGTGCCAAAGAGAAAATGGATAGCATTGATTCAAGCCTCTCCCCAGGCCTGCTGCGTCTGGTTAATCAATCGAGGGACAAGGGCGCAAGTTCTTGGCTGAATGCGATGCCTCTCGCAGACAAAGGTTTAGCCCTCAACAAGCAAGAGTTCAGAGACTCGCTACGCTTGCGTTATCAGACTTACCCTTAGTCGATTTACCAAGTCATTGCATATGTGGGGATAAATTCACCGTTAGTCACGCCCTCTCTTGTAAAAAGGGGGGTTTGTAACGCAGAGACATGATGGTGTACGGAACTTGTTAACGACATTCATTGACAAGATCTGCAATAATGTCGAAATCGAACCACGCCTTCAACCCCTGGACAACGAGCGATTTCATTTGAGGAGCGCTGTTACAAGTTCTGAGGCAAGGTTGGACATCAAAGTGGGAGGTTTCTGGGCAAGAGGAGTTACGGCATTTTTTGATGTTAGAGTTACGCACGTCAACTCCAAGTGTTACCAGAGCAAGCCAACATCGGAAGTGTTCAAAGAGCAAGAAGAAGAGAAGAAGCGCAAGTACCAGCAGCGGGTGTTAGATGTAGAAATGGGTTCGTTTACGCCTTTAGTGTTTGGAACCAATGGCGGAATGGGAAACGAGTGTCAGCGGTTCTTAAAGCATCTCACAGACAAGATAGCTCAGAAAGACACCGAGCCTTATCACGTTGTAATCACTTGGCTCAGGACACAGATCTCGTTTGAACTCTTAAGATCGGTACATGCATGCGTCAGAGGTTCGCGAACGCCGTTTCGTAGCAAGCTAGATCAATCATTAGACTGTAAAATAAATGTCGCTAGTGCGGATATCTGAAATACGTGTCTATATGCTTTTATACTTAGGGCTTTTTATGGACACTGGTTTAGCCGTCATTAGTATAATTCGATTGCAGGATCTTAATATCTCTGCATAATGGAATTCTTAATTTTATAGAATTTTGAACTTTTATTATTAATTATATCTATTTCCTCTTCTTTTATGTAAGGTTAAGTTACTTCTATTTTTTAGAATTTGTAAATGAATAGTTTTTTCTATCTTCACTTATAATATATAGGATTGTTTTTTTTTCTCTAATGAAGGACGAGGGGTTTCTTTTGTAACGGATGGAATTGTAGATAGTGTTTTTGATGAATTAATTAGATTTTTTGTAACAGCAGGTTGATTGTAAATAGGATTTTAATTGAGGTTTTGTAATAAAGATTCTTTTCTCTTTATTGATAGCCAATTTATTATTATTATTATTATTATTATTATTATTATTATTATTATTATTATTATTATTATATAATGATAATAATTTATAAATATGATTTTTGACAGATGTACATAGAGCTCTTTGGCCCCGAGAAACAACCTGAAAGCGTTTGGGACGAGGTCCGTCTCAGAGTCCGCCATCTTAGCCGGGCATATTTTCTTGCCGGTGATAGCCAGATCAAGCAATATCAACAGCCAATAACGAATTTCAGAGACCTCAAATTTGATCGTTTTCAAATCAGTAACGGAACGAAGTGCAGAGAGTATAAAGAGGAACCTGGCAAATGCAGTAAGTAACCAGTAACTATCAAGGTATAGTTCACGTGTTACGCGTCACGTGTACATTATGCTAAGCAGGTTAGCCCTTGCGTTGAGTGGCCATGTTGGAGTTGTGATTAAGTGTTAAGAAAGTAAAGCAATAATAGCTAAGTGGTTTTACAGGTGAGTAAAGGTAGTAAATAATAATAATGATAATAATAAGTAATACTGGTTTTAAAACCTTTCATAGATTGTTTTTCTCTTTATCAAGAAAGTATTTGATGCTTTTGGCTTTCCAGTTTACTAATTACATCTTCCATGCGTTTTACTAGCAGCGAAAGCAAATGAGCGAGAAACCCCGTGGTCACTGTTTGGGTGCCACCTGCTTAAAGTTGAAATTTGGCGGGCGAGGGTGATGTACTCTCCCCAGGTCTCTGCATCCACGACCGCCGTAGTAGAGGTTGCTTAAAGCCCCTATTGTCATGCGCGGGGTTACTTCCTTGGCGATGGAGCCGTTGACTTGTTCCCCCAATCTTCTCTCAGCTCCACCGTCAAAAAAAAAGAAATTGGCACGCTAATCTCGACGGTTACCCAGGCTAGATCACGACTTAAAAAAACCAAAATCCTTTTTCAGAGGCTCATTATTGTGTGGACGAAGACGACAAACGGTTTGAACCAATGTGCAGCCACCCATTGAATGGTCCAGGAGTTAATGGCTTGATGATGGGGAAGGACGAATGCACGAGTCCCTCTGGATTTTACGATTTGGAAATACCTATCAACAAAACTTTGCCATGTACAGACACCAAGATGCGAGACACCAACTGCAAAGACCTGGATGTAAGTTTCTGTTTTACGAGTCTCGCGCTAGTTGCACGAAAGTATCAGGTGAAAGAAAAAAAGTTGTTCTGTTGATGTTAAGTGACGTCTAAATTTCTCCGTGCGGCTTTGTTTGCAAACGCGGCGAACACGAGGATAGTTAATGTTAACGAAATTCGGGTTGAAAATGAGGCCATTTTGAGACTCCGACTCCGAAAAACGTATCTTCTTACTTTTCTCGAAAAAAAAACAAATTCAGATTACTTATTACTGGCCTAAGAGCTATAACAGAGAAAGAACAAGACCTCTGCCACTCAATGCTCCACGTTTCCTCGAGCACCATGCACGGTCATGGTAAATGAATTCAAAGTTATTATTGTTTGTTTGTTTGTTCCTTTCTCTAAGGTGCATGTGACCCTCACTTTTTTTTTCACTTTTAGCGAACAAAGTTCACTAAGATGAATGTCTGGGTGCATTACATTTACTGGTCAAAGAAATACCCTCAAAATCCAGACGATCCTATATGCAAAGCAGTGGTCATTGAATAGCAGACCGATGATCCTCGATATAAGAGAACATGAATTTTCTCGCTTTAATGTACTCATTGATTATAAATTTACTGCTGTATCGCAAGTCAACTGAACCAAGCCAGGAAGAGATTTTATCGTAAGTACTAATAAAACCTCTCTCAAAGCTCATACAAAAAATATCCGTTTATTTTTTCTTGTCTTGTGCATATGTGATTAGCATGATTAAAAGAGAGCCCAGAGGTCGCTCGCGGTTACACACTCTGTTGTGTCAATAGAAAAAAAGGGGCGGGGTGTATTTAAAAAGCACGAATCACGAAATCACCCTGTATTGAGTAGATCTAAAAAAGCTTATAAAATAAGGGGGGGAAGAAAAAGTGTCAAAATATAATATTCGAATACTCTGAAATTCCTTACTCTTTAATCATTCTTTTTCGGGTCGTTTTTGTATCGGTAAAATGGAATTTAATTGATACAATTATTTAAGTGATACAATTTGTACACAATTTTGTGTTGAGTGATAATTTTTTTTACTGATTTGGAATCAACTATGTAGTATCTGTTTTATCAACTTGATCATCAAGAGTTTTTACAAGCTACTTTAATGAGTAGTCTATGATATAATTTCTCTTTATTGCGGAACGTTAACAAATCATTCTCTACTGATCTTTACCCGGGTGCGCTATCCACTAGATAAACCTCTGTCTAGTGGATAACACAATTGGTTTCCCTAATACGTATATCAAGCGGATATATAGTGAATTATCCGGTGGACCGTACGTACTATAGAACTAGTCTTTTGAACCGACCGGGAGCCGGAAGACATTCGATTCTTGCGTCTTTTATATGAAGGCTCTTTATTCCGACGAAATGAAAGTCGCGACGATCGCTATTGGTTAAAGGACGATCTAAAAAATTAACGCGACGATCGCATCGCTATTCAGATCAAGTATGACAACGATAGTAGTGCAATGATGGCAAAGAAATCTGTCAAAAAATGTGTGCACTTTCAGAGTCTTTGTTTCGCTTATTTAACCTGTTTTATTATTATTATTATTATTATTATTATTATTATTATTATTATTATTATTATTATTATTATTATTATTATTGCCCCCGCAGGGATTTCGCCCAGAAGGCGAAATCCCGAGGATGCACTCTAGTAACTCGCGCGTATATTAAAGAAAGTACTTACAGTTGAAATATACAGTCATACAGTCAATATAGAAACAATCTCGATTTGCTTGAACAGGGGCCGTTAGGAATCGGTAGGTAATGATGACGTTTCTATTGTTTCCGCCCGCAAGTACGAAATGGTTAGGATGACGTAAAACACAAAAAATCCCGAAGAAACCGCTTACAATAGGTACGTTTTGTGACATTAATTGTGAGACTGCAAAACAGTCGTTTTTTTTTTTCTCAAAATCAGTAAAGAAATCGGTAAAGCGTGGCGTAACAGTCTTACGCGCTCGAAGCGCGCGAGCCTCACAGGCCCGTAAGGCTTGTGAGCGTCTCTGTTTTCAGCCTCGTTCCAGACCTTTTGTTTGACTGCTCGCGCGTACTTGAAGACGCAAAAATACGGACTGTTTTGCAGTCTATTGTGCAGTCATACTTCGATACTCTTTTGCGTTACGTGTTATCAGTGACATTCTGTGCAGCAGTTGTTATGAAAGTTATGGACCAAAAGACACTCGTTAAGCGCAGATGAAGTTATAAGGTGACTAATGTGCGTATAACAGTGTATATTTTAACACCAAGTGAGTATGCCAGACAAGAGGTCACAAATCTTTGATTGGAAACCTTGCCAGACACTCTTCCTCTTTCTTTGACCGGAATAAGACTCGGCCTCAAACAAGCAAGACGAGTGAATGATTCAACGGCTAGCTTATCACTAGCAGAACGATGGACGATTACAGAAATTCGCCGACCATCAAATTCTGTGCTGACTTATTCCCTGCTCACAGATGCCCTTCCACTATATAAGTTTAAAATAAGACTAGAATACGCGAGCGTGAATTGATCAAACGTCCTTGTAATTTTTAAGGCTTACTTTCCAGCAAATAAAATGAACTTAATGTAAAAAGTGAAATAGAAATAACGAAAAATTAAACTTCTGATCAAATCTTTTCTTATGGTTTAGAATAACTAATTCTCGAAACTGAAAATGTTTTGATCAAAGCTGTGTAAATCAAACCGAAACTGCGCATGGAACCTTGCGTTTATTTCCTGTATTTATCTCACCTATTGTATGGAATATTTGTGAACATCTTCATTATGAATCCGTATATTTCAAAGACGGCTACACAACGAGCAGGAATGCTATTGACCGACAATATAGAGAGCGGGGGCAGCTGTAGTGTTAACTATAACTAGTTATTATTATTATTATTACTATTACCGTAAAATTCCGAAAATAAGCCCCCCAAACCGGTAACGCAGAAAACCCTCCGTTAAATCGCCTCAACAAATATAAGCCCCCCGGGGGGGGCTTGTACTTGGAAAATTGCCCTCAAATACAAAGTAAAACAAAGCAAAAACGGTAAACTTACCTTCAACTCAGCCTTCAACTATAAGGCTACCCCAATCGATTTCCCTCCGTAGATAAGCCCCTCGATAAATAAGCCCCTTAAAAAGGGCCTTTGAAAAACGTAAGCCCCGGGGCTTATTTTCGGAATTTTACGGTATTTTCTGGTTTCCTTCGTCATCGGTGTGGTTGCTCAAGCTTGCTCTTGATATGCGACAGTTTCGTTGAAAACGAGGCGATTTGATGGAAAACTCGCCCCATATGCATGTAAGGCAATCGACCAAGGCAGTCTTGGATTCTGGCATAGACTACACGCCATGGATTCCGGTTCCTTTGTCAGTGGAACTTGGATTCCGGATTTCAATCGTTGATGGGATTCCGGATTCCAAAACCCAGGATTCTGAATTCCACAAGCAAAATTTTCCCGAATTCCGGAATCCGGGTTCCCTTACATTAGAGAGCTTTAGATTCTAAGACGAGTGCGACTACGAGTACGAGATTTTCTTAATACTAAGTAGTGCTTGCGCTAGCGTCATTTTGGCGGGAAAACGTGGTAGCCGTCGTCATTCTACTACGAGTTTTAGCGAGAATGTCTTAATGGCGGAGAAGACTTATCAAATGTTAGAAGTTTTATCATTTTGCGATCGAGAAAGCGCGTAACCTCCTTCACTTAAGATAACAGTGCTAACTTTTCGAGTGAAATATGGTAAACTAAAGCTTTCGGGAAGTCTATATATATTTTGAGAATACGCGAAAAAACTTTAAGTCACAACTCGTACTCGTAGTCGTCCTAATCCTCAAATCTAAAGGTCTCTATTAGTATAGGTAATAGCATGATTTGTAGTGATATTTGGCATAAATACCACGAGTGATATTTCGAAATTGTTATACGTAATTTCACGAGCCGTCAGGCGAGTGAAATTTGAGACAATTTTGAAATATCACGAGTGGTATTTATGCCAAATATCACGTACAAATCATGCTATTATTTGTTTATACTACTACCCGCAAAGGTTTTGTAATTTTCACATGTAGGTATTTCAAATTAAGCTGAAATACCACTGCTCTAAGCCAATCAAATTGCAGAAATTTCTCGTGTAGTAGTATAATGGAGAAAAACACGCGACGAAAGTTACTTGGTCTCCATAGAGGTGCTCTATATTACAGTATAAACATGATTGGCCCAAGGTCCACCTTCGCCATCAGCTCCACAGTCGTTAGATTCCCCATATTTGTCAAAAGTCTGTGGAGCTGAAGCATTGGATGCACACCAGCCGCTAGCCTGAACACCAAACATACTGTAACCTGCTCTTATTGCAGCAACCGCACACTTGGCAATAGCATTTTTTCTAACGTGGAACTCTCCGTCCAAAATAGGATCCATCTCCTCCAGGGGTGAAATTGCTCGATCGCTGGTATCTCTGTAGCATCCAACGCTGTCATATCCTGAAAAATTGAATTTGCGATGGTACTAGTTAATAACCAAAAAATACGAAAGGAATGCGCAACCGAATTTATGACGCTGGCTGACTACGTTATCCCGCGTAATTAAGCCCCGTCCACACGTGTTCAGGTTTTATTTAATTCGCTACTTCACAGAAACCTTGCTTTGTTACATCTTCGCGTTTCGTTATTACCATTTATTGTTTTGTTGCAAAATAAACATACTACACTTGTTGAAAATGGTGAAAATTTAATAAGCGCCCAGCCTCGAATAAGTGCCCACTCTCAAGGCCCAAAAATTTAATAAGCGCCCAGGGCGGTTAATCGAATAAATACGGTAAGCAAAACTTTTGCCGTTATACAGAAAGAGATCTGGTCCCAGTTGCGGTCAAAAAGGTAGAAAGTGCTATCCAATGGACAAATTACTATCCAAAGGATAGCGCACAATTGGTTCTCGTAATACTTTTCAACCGAATAGCAATTTTCCAGGTGGAAATTGCTTTCCAACGTTTGACGATCAGCTTCTGCAGTATGTTTGAGATCTTGTTTCCCACCTACTATCCCGCGATTTCTATTGTTCAGTGCGACTCTGGTTGTGTCGCGAAATTCTCTCAACTGCTTCATTCCGTAAGATGATTGTTGCAGTCTGCAAATCCTAAGGTGCTACTTTAGATCGGGGATATACTACTAAGACCGTGGAACCCTTATAGTCTATAGCAGATCAAGAGATCCTCTCTTGACTCTTACCAGATTTAGTTTAGCTGACTTTTGTTACCCTATACCTGACTATTAAAACTCCCAAAATCCTTCCCATCCTTGAGTCGCTATTTCCAGACAATACCAAAGTCGACGCTTTTGCTATTAAACTGAGTTGTCAGCAAATTTGAATTTTCTGATTTCATCTTTTAGGTGTCAATTCGCAGTTTCCCAAGTCCAAACTAAAATCATCAACCATTTGTTCAGTTTCCTGGAGAATGATACCCAGTTCTAGACCAAAACGCCCTGAATTCTATGACCCTATCCATGACTAAACTGCTTGAAACCACAACCCTCAGAGTGGTACATTAAACATCTTTATTGAATGAGGCTGAGGTTGATGTGAATAATTATGCGGGTCGAGAAGAATGTTATTGGCCGAGGTGGATAACAGCCTCCGAGATCAGCATAATTCTTCGCATCATACGAAAGCCCAATTCAATAATTATTTTATCATTCATTCAAAATATTTCTTAGTTCTAGTATAGTGAGCATAAATCCTCGTACACTTTGTTGAAAACTTAGTCTTTGGTTTTATGGAAAGCCGAGAACGCCGTTTATTAGTTTAGTATCACTTAAGCAGCCTCGTTTTCAGGCAAATATACCATCGAACAACCTAAATATACCATCGCATCGATGATACATTGCTCGCATCTTTCAAATATGATAAGCGCCAGTTGCTTATGAAAAAATGGCCAGAAGATTGGAGCCAATCAGAGACGGTGACATATTTTGGATGAACAATAAACCTATGTAGCCCATATATGGCAATGCTCCTCCCCGGAGCGGTATTTTTTTTTTTTTTCTACGACCATTATATCGTACCTTTGATGTAATAAACGTGATTGGCCATCACTCCTCCTTCCCCATCAGACTGACAATCATTTGATTCTCCATATTTGTCAAACGTTTGCAGTGCTGTGGCACTAGAGAAACACTAACCACCATCCTGAATTGCAAAAATAATGAAACCCGCTTTGATGGCAACTGACGCGCATTTGGAAATGGCGTTTTCTCGTTCCGTGAATGGTCCATCTAAAATTGGGTCCTGTCCTTCTAGACTTGAGATTGTTCGATTTGTGGTGTCCTTATAACATCCAACGGTTTCGTAAGCTGGAGGAAATGAGCTACAGATTATTTAACAAATAATAAAAAATATGACGAAATGTGTGCCTGCTTATATTATTTAAAGGCAGCAAAATCAAACACACGATTAACAGTAATTATATAAATTCTAGGTGGCGTCTCGGAAACTCGTTAACAACACATGGAGGAGAAAGAAAGAAATGGAATATTGATCGTCATAGCATTTTTCGAACTTCGAAGAACGACTTTCTCTAAAACTTGAATAGAGCTGATAATTTGAGGAACTATATCAAAACGCGCCTGCTATTAATGACGTGTTTCAACCAATATTTCGAAACATCGAAATCGACGAGGAAAATGGGTCGCAACTCTTTTTAAAAACTTCTTTGTGTCTTGATATCTGTTGAAACACTCCCACTCGTGTTTTGTATATTTCCACTGGTGGCCGGATATTGGATGAAACACTCCCACTGGTGATTCGTGTTTCACTTTTCATTTTTTCCTGATATCAGACGAAAAGCTCCTTCATCTGTTTGGTATATCACCTCTGAGAGTCACACGAGATTCTGCCATCCGTTTTTGAACACACGCAGTCAGTGCTAGGATATCGTGCGTGTTTGTTAAATCAGACGAAACACTCCCATCTCTATAGATAATCTGTCAATGAGCGTCTCGATGTCAGACAAAACACTTTCAGACATGTTTGAAATATTTGCAGATGGTTAGTTTTGTTTTCACTGGCTTTTTAAATGTTTTGCAAATCTAGATCTTTTCAACCCATCTACCATGCATATTCCTACATTGATTTTTCCCTCTCCCTACTTTTCCTCTCAATTCTTGATCTAACATGTATGATTCAATCAGTCTAGTTATTCCTCAATAGACACACGTATAGTTAAGAATTGTTTATAGTAGAACTACACTTTTGTTAAATAGGTTATTATACTTTTAATAGGTTAAGGGTTACCTTACATGAACATAGGTAAGATCCTTCACTATTCCGACAGATAGCATTTATATCACAGATGGAGGGAAAGACACTACATTCGTCAATATCTGGGCAAATTGAAATATTTGAGATAAGGAAAAAACTCTGTATAATAATAAACGACACAGGACTAAATTTGAAAGAAGTTGCTCGCTTAAAGATACCAAGCAAACAACAGCCAAGCGATCCCTCTGAATTGTCTCAAAACAACGCCTAATGCATAGTCATGTCAGTCTGTGAATCAAAATATTTCTGAACCAAGAACAAATAATCATAGTTTCATTTGTTTTGTCATGAAAAAAGTACTTTGTCAACTGTACTCTTCTAACAAAAAATTGCGTGTGTAGCTAAAATCTGTGTTTGAAGTCAGGGGAAAAGGATTATTTAAGTTCCCCTTTACCTCGGTTGCCAAGTAAACTAGGAAGGTCATGCGCGCTCTTTTTGTTCTTTCCATAAAGCAATATTATACCCCTTTAATTGTCCCCGGGTGCGCTTTCGTTCGTCCTGACGACCTCACAAAGTTGTTATCAAGGGTTCATTAAGAGTACTCCCTAGCTTTATTTTACTTCTTTTGTCTAACAAAAACAAATGAAATCAAAGCTGGCTCTTAAAATAATTCTTAATCAGCAGCATCCTTCAGTTAATGGTGTTAGAAGGAATGGTAGAAAAACAAAATCGTTTTCAATTCATTTATTCTTACCCTGTCCACAATCTTCGCCGGTAAAACCCGGAGCACATACGCAGCGATACCGTTGGTCTGTAAATCCCGACTGGCAGATAAACTTGTTATGGCATGGATTGACGTCACAAGCACTCTTTCAAGAAACAAATGAACGGTGAATGAGATGAAAAGGTATTAAATGATGTAGCAAATCTAAGTAATCAAAGCGAAACTTGTTTGTGTAAGACATATCCCCTCCGTGCAATGTTGTGCCCTTGTTCTGGGCCACTATTCTAAACGAATGTTTGCATGTACAATGTGACGACAGTGACATAGGCTCGCGCAGATCTAAAAACCGCAATGAGCCATGGAAGAGAGGCTAATTAAAGCTCTGCAATTCGCTTTCACCTTTCCGCGCTCTATCATGTTCGCATTTGCCGTTGTGTTGACTAAATCTGCCGAGTAGACATGCTTTTATCTATTTCTGCATCCGATCTGCGTACGGGAAAGAAAGTGTGGGTATTAAGTGGAGCACTTTTTCAAAAAAGTCTCTCCTAATTTTTTACATGGCTACAATAGTATGCGCGCTCTGATTGGCTGTTTTCTTGTAAGGACTGGGCATTACTAGCTAGGTTTCCAAGGCATATACAATAGTGGACATCCCTATGGCCATATACACAGCTGTCAAAAGAGAGCATCCGCTGACCATTGTCACCTGACTGTGTCTCGGGTTCAAGTGTACAACTCATTAAGGTGACGTGTTATCTGCTGTTGGGTTTAATTGATCGCATGCTGATTGAGGCGGTCCATAATGAAAAGGCCATATAATAAATAACTAATTGACCTCGTCCGTTTGGTCATTACAGCGAAATCTCAGACCTCGGCCTTGATGTATTGCCCTCGCTTTCGCTCGGTCAATACATCAAGGCTTCGGGGTCTGAGATTTGCCTGTAATGACCTCAATCTTCCTTTAATAAGTAATATATATTTTCAGTTGAAATCGGAAGGGTGAGGCCAAACCTCTCATGCAGGGCTTTGCCAAGCGTTCCTGTCGGCCCAAAGTTCTAGGACCAGTAAATATTTTACAGTTGAATCTTGTGGCGTATGTGATAGTGCATCTTTGGTTGTTTGCCATTTACATGGGCAAACCAGTCGGTCCACAGTTTAGGCAAATTGTAAGCAAAATTCAGGACTTGGAAATTTCGTCCCGGAACCGCTTTACCGTTTGTACAAATCAGTTCCGTTCACTGAAAAACGACCGTGAAGCTGGTATCAAGGATAACTTTTAAGAACTGGAACACGAATTTCCGTTTGGAATATTCCGTCGGGAAAAACAGGACTACCTTTCCAGATGTTCCGTTGCTCCTGCAAATTTTCCACAGGAACTATCCAAAACGTTTTTTTTTTCCATTTACTTTATCCAACCGGATTTTCTGGAAATTTTTTGTAAATGGTAAACATGCAACCTATGCATCCAAGAAATTTGGTTCCGACAAAATCTTCCGTACGTACGTCCGCTTGTTCATGTTAGCGGATGTGAAATGCCTTACTTACTAGCATCCATGTTATGATCTATTGTCAGCTGTCACAATAGGGTATCTGCTAACCAGTTTCACATGACTGTATCGAGGGCTCAGGTGAAAAATTCGTTGAGGTGACGTGTTTTATTTAATTTTTCTGCTGCCCGGTTATGGTATTCAACTGATCGCAGGCTTAGAAAACTTAACTTCAGAAAGACATTTCTTCACAGTTCACACGAGAGCTTCGTTTTTGGCTTTGCTAATCTAAATCTAAATATAAATGTTATGATGTACTCTTACATCTGCTCCATGGTATACGTAGTCGGCATCGTCCACAAGGTGATAATCATACCCTCGATGAGTTGCATTGTTCAACTCACAGCTCCCTGTTTCCTCTTTGAAATTAATACTGACGCAGTTAGATTCCCAGAAACAAAGGCGCTCGCAGCTATTTACATCTGGGACCTGCTGAGTTCTTATTGTGTGGTTCTGCAGACGTTTAGCTGTAAAGGAGAAGGAAGCTCGAAACGACAGTTGTCGACAGTCACCTGAAACAGTCAACATCCGTCCTCTCACATGAACAAAAAACTGCACAAAAAAATAGATCAAATTTGCTGTGGACAAATATATGTTACAAAAAACGGGAACAAAGATTGTAAATACTGTATTGGTATCCTTAATTTTATAGGGTTCTAAATCGGGGATAAAAGGGGTAGTTAATCGTGAAACATTTATGTACGTTTGTTTTGTTGTACACTGAAACGAGAGAGTCAGTTTATGTTGAAACTGGTTTACTTTGGCACCAGAAATGACTTCAAACGGCGGAGAATGTATGAAAATACAAACACTAAGCCGTGGAGAGAGGAGAGAGCATAGCGTAGAGCTCATGTTACTCTGCTGAATGGATGACAACTCTTTTGTGACGAGAAATTAAAGAGCGGAATTTTTTCAGCAGCGTTATATCTGATCAAGAGCAGGACAGATTTTGAAAGGTACTTATTTGGAAGCGTTTGGTTTTCAATTGAAAAGTAGCTTACATACCTGTATGTTATTAAATATATGTTTATCATTTATTAAGTGATTTTAGATTCTTAGTTTTTATTGATGTACATCTCATGTTTTAAACTTTTATCATGTAACTTTTTTTAAAACTTTTACCATTTTTTAAACTTTCAATATCATGTAAATTGTTATTTTCTTTAATGATTTTAGTCTAAGAGGACCCGCTCCTGTTACGTCACGTTACCATGGTAGCAAAATTTCTGGATGACAACAAACCGGAAAACCTCACGTAAAACTGTTTCAGACCTCATCGATCTCGTTCAGTTTCAATTGATTTGACAAATGTTGGCTAAATTTTCTGGGGTTAAATCCGAAAGGACATTATTTAAGCTAGAAAAAGAAATCGTGTTGTGTTCACCTAGTTTATGAAGCGGGCGCGTGAAATTAGAAAGTTTCACGTCGTTTTGTTTATAGTCATGCTACGACGGCTAAAAAATGTACAAAAAAGCGTGATGCAGGTGCAAAGTTGTTGTTTTGCTATTCTAAACTTATTGCTTTTTTACCGTTCTCGTTGCCGTCGCCGTCGTTGTTGCTTAAGCTCGCTATTGTTGTGATCCAAATATTTTGCTACCATGGTAACATGACGTCACACTTCTCCTCTCTATTTGTTTGATATTTTCTTTACCAGTCTATACAACTGTCTATAGGAGTATTTTGTGCTTGAACAAATTTTAAAAAGCACTAAGCAATGGCTTCAGCATCACAGAATTCATCATGACATGAAACAGCAATATCCTTGTGACGTACGTAACCCCTTTGGGTAATAAATATATATTTTTTTATCTTAGAAATTCAGAGAGCATTCATGCACAACGTAAGCGTTTCATGTGATAAAAGAGTGTTGAAACCCAATTGTGCAGAAATTGCAACATTTATAAAAGAATAAATTAACAGCTAAGTTAAAGAAGGAATGTGACAGAAAATATTTAAGTTGAAAATAGGTGCATATGAATTTAAAATCTGTTTATATCTATATATTATTTCATAGTTGAGAATGGTTCAAAAAGGGGCAGACTTAAAAGAAATAAGCCAAAGACACGTGCAGTGGATGAAAATGAAAACCATGCTCGTTCCATACTGTGAAAATTAGAATTTGTTCATATAACCAAGACATGATATAAAGTAATCCAAAGATATTTAAATGGAAGCGTTTAACTTAAAAGAACTAAAATCGCAGAACTAACCTTCCACGTAAGCTAAGTAAAGTTCTAATGACAAGAACAAAATGGTAACGCTTTGACCGCGAAGAAAGGAGTCCATCTTTTTTGCATGTCAACTCATCGCTTTCTGAACCGATCAGCGCACATCATCACTTAAGCAGCCAGAACTGGTGAACGGAAGTTGAAACTCCAATATATAATGAAAACGCCTATCTAATAATGCTTAAGTAATGGTCCGTGTAAAAGGTAGGCAGGCGAACGGCAAAAGTGATTAAAAGGTGCTAACTTTTAATCATTAATTTCAATTAAATCAAGCGTTCTGATTGGCCGAAATCCAAAAATCGCCAAAAAAACAGTCAGAAACGTGACAAAAACACCTTTTTTTAGCTTTATTTTCCCCATTCCCCTGTCTTATACCTCACGGCCAAGTTTCAGCATTGTTCTATGCGCCAATCAAAAGTTAGAGCGGAAAACGTGCAACACACGCGCGACCTTGTTGTGACCCCATCTTAGTGTGACACTTGAGATGTTAGGAAATTTGTCTTTTACCCGAAGAAATCTCGTCAATTTCTTCGTGAAAAATCTGCATTTTTTCTTTATTGAATATTTATCTCAAATTTACTGTATTTTATCATCGGAGTGATCGTCAAAATGCTCTTAAACATGGTTTGCTGCCGTCCTCGACATGCCGAGTCGCCATGTGGGAATTTGGGCCCGGCGTAGTTGTTTTCGTTGTCAGGCCGGATCAGGAGGAGATCAGAATAATTGTGGCACTAGAAATTGGAGTACAGCTGGGCATAAAAGGAGAAAGCGAAAGATTTGTTGTTTTTACAGGGATGAATTTATTTCTCGAAGAGATGTAGAACACTTGAGCTTGAGGTAAGCTGAATTCAATAGATTTTCGCACCTCCGCGCCGTTATGTGTTATTCATGTGTTTGCCCCTTTCGAAACTTCCATATTCCGTGTATCTTTACCCATCTTTCATTCGATTTTTTTTCTCTCTAGACTGCTTCATCAAGCGAAATGGAAGTTTAAAATGAGCGAATTGAAATTTGTGACACGTTTGCATTTTGTACCTTTGAGTTCTGAGACGGAGAATACCGACACGGAAGCCACTTAGGTATCATAAATAGCTGTCACTGGTGTTTGAGTTTCTCTTGGTACGGAAGATCTAGCGAGCATGACTGTAGCTTGCCTTTATTTTTTCCAAGGACGAGAGAGATTGTAAGAAGGATTTTTATAGAGTAATATCAAAACCTTGAAAACAGATAAACTGTAGGAGAGCTTTTTCTGAAACCCGATTATCCGAACATGCAGGAATTTTTTCTATCTGGGCAACATCCTCTTTTTTTCCAAACGCAGAACATTTAGATAACATTTAGATTTGATTTTGTGTACTTGTTGTTGTTCTGTATGGTGGCCGAATATGAACGCGCGACATTGGCGCGTTCGCCAGATTCGCCACGTGAGAGTGAATTGCTGCTGTTTACGATCATGGTTTTGACATTTCTTTTGTGAGAGCCGACGTAAATGTTGTTCCCAACGTCGCTGATTGATGTGACACTGTGCTCATCTTCGTGTAATGTCATATCAGTTTAACTTCCTCGGGTTTGGCGCATAGAAATCTTTTAAATTTTAGATATGTTATATTTTTCAACATAACAAAGCAATAGACGAAATAAAAAGTTGTTCGAATGAGTCTTAAGCTATCTTAATTCAACTTTAAAATTCAAATTTCGCGCTTTTAGCTGTATTGACCAATCAGAGCATTCAGATTTAATTTGATTAGAGAAATTAGCGCCTGAAAAATAACTGACGCTATTGCCGCGGGCTATTGTTTTTCTGCCTGCTTCTTAGCTGGACCATTACTTAATAATGCTTCTAAATCCACCTGCTGTGGACACACGTTAAAAATTAAACAGCTGCATGCTATTATCTACATAGTGTTGTACCGAAGTTCGAATTCAGTTTGAAAATTAAATCAAACATGTGTTGAAACAGTTAGACAATTTGTATACTGAAAAGCCTTTGCAATCCTCCTATAGTTTCTAAGCACGATACCGCGGTTTTCTGACTATCTTTTACAGTGTAATTTAAGACGCTATGGGAATCCGAGCTAATATCACTCCGCGAGAAATGCAGCGTGTTTGTTAAACCATGGTTTAAAAAAATGAAACATCTTCAAATATTATTAATAGACTGATTTTAAAATCAGACATTTGCAAAGAGGCTGAAACGAGGCGTACTATTTTAACATAACAGGCATTCAAGACGAAAAAATGCGTGACCAGGGGCTACAAATCGACCGAAGACGGTCGGCAAGGTTTTAAAGCTTAATTGAAGTTTATTAATATTCATTACAGAAAATGCCCCAGCTGTATTCTTTGAAAATTACTCAGCAGAAAAGAGGTGATCTGGCTTTTCTCCATATCTGCATGTTCAGCTTATTTTCTCAGTTAATAGGCCGATCCTTCGGCAAATGAACCGGGATTTTGCGGTCATGATTTTCTACGTGCAGAGAAAGTTTGTTTGGCTATTCAGGAGCTAAATGCTTTTGAAAAGGTAAGAACAATATTCTTTTGTGATGGTTTTATCTTGGTCGCTGGCAGAGTTTCAAAATATGCATGGGGTGCAAATTGATAATGTTTTTTTCAGGAAGTTCGATTCATTAAGGGTCCGCACGCGGCAGTCTATAAGAGTCTGAAACATTCACTAATGTTTTTAATTTATACGCATGGAGAAAATAATTAAGACACCAAATTTGGCATGATAAAGATGTTCATGATAATAAAATACCGTAAAATTCCAAAAATAAGCCCCTCCATGTATAAGCCCCTCCAAATATAAGCCCCCCAAAATCGTAACGCAAAAAACCCTCCGTTAAATCGCCCCTCCAAATATAAGCCCCCAGGGGCTTGTACTTAGAAAATTACCCTCAAATACAAAGTAAAACAAAGCAAAAACAGTAAATTTACTTTCAGCTAAAAGGCTAGCTCAATCGATTCTGAAACGCAAATTTCCCTCCATAGATAATCCTCTCCGAATATAAGCCCCTCCAAAAATAAGCCCCTCAAAAAGGGCCTTTGAAAAATGTAAGCCTCGGGGCATATTTTAGGAATTTTACGGTATAACAGACTAACGTAGCGATATAGTTAAAGATGCGAAAAGAAGGGCCAACAGTATTATCACATGTTGCAACTACACAAATAACAGTCTGTGACTTGAGTAACGAAAGTTATTGACCTGTCAACTAATCTGACTAATATTTTTTCTCACGCGGGAGAAAGTTGTTTTTCCAGTTCAGGTTCTAATTTTCAGTTTCACCAAAGAAATTTTCCAAGGTTCTGAAGGCATCAGAGTCGTTTCTGGGTAAAATCAGTTTAGTAAAACTTCACATAGGAGATTATATTATCATAACCGGTTGTCCTATGGCGAGTGGCAAGTTTATGAATTCTGTTAAACAGGGTACTTGATTTTTGCTTATTCAGTTTTTTTCTTTAGTATTTACAAAAAAAAGACACTTATGTCATTGGTTCTTGACAGCACAGTTCATAAAATTTTTGCAATCAAGTTTCAATAGGTCATTTTCACGATGACGATGTTTGACTTCAACTACCAAAATTCATTTCGTCTTTACTTTCTTGTTTAAATTTGTCAATTCCACTGAGGTTTAAAGAACAAAAGCCTCAATTTGCACAAGAAAACAGCAAACTGAAGGATTCTGGTAGTTGTAGTAAAATGACGTCATCATGCAATTGTCCTATTAGGGCTTAGAAACACCTCTAAAAGGCTATTTCAGGATAATCAAGGAGAGTAAGTTAATTATTAGAGAACTAATTTCTTTCCTGGAAAGGTGTTTGCATTTGCGATATCGAAACTGATAAATAATTTTGGCAACAAGCTTCGTTTGTTCAAGTGACTAGTTCGTTCACACCAGCCTCTACTCTGAAGGTCGCACAATAACCAATTTCGCTGGTCTCATTAGAACCGTCCTAAATTTAATGCCACACGCCCTGATCATGACACCTTTTAACTTATTTTTGGGTGAGCTATTTTCAGCCGAATTTCACGGCTCACTTTCCCGACTGTAAACTGGAATCTCGACTGCATGCTTTGAAATAATCTTAGTACAACTTAGTTCATTTCTAACTAACGATTTGTTTCTTAAATATGACTTAAGTCAGCAAGTTTTTTTCCATTTTTGCAAAATTCTCCACTGCTAAAAAATTCGTCACCTTTAATAACAGCTCCACAAATAGTAAAATACTTCATGAGTCCAGTTAGTAACTGAAACAGTGACTTATACAACATACTAATCAACAATAGCAGTGAGCTGGCTACACTAATTAGAGTACACGAAAAGAAGAAAAAAGAAAAAAAGTAAATGACTAACAAATCAAAACACATGAGAATGAAAAGGAAAGCTAAAAATATGAAAGCTGTTAGTTGAACACGATTCCCCTAATGGACTCTTGGAAATTAGCGAGCAGGATCAAGGAAGATCACAGGCAGCCCAAGCTCACGTCACGTGAAAGGATTAGATTAATTATTAGCGGTGTGCGAGCCGGGACGTGACTGTTCAACGAAAGCGGTATTGGGTTACATGGCGGCCGTGAATTTATAAAGGATTTGTATGGGAATCCACGTTATAGATTAAGGAAGATAAATACTCGTAGAAATTCTCAATAAAAAACGTCTTACCTTATTTACATGGTGTGTTCTTGCTTGCTGTGTGGTTATTTTCCCGATCCGGTGCGATTTTTACATGAATTTCTGTTCTCATCCTGGGTCCCCTCGGGTCGAATCTTCTTACATCGATACGAGCAAGCGAATATTATGAGAAGCTTACAAAATCCGCGTAAAGGCGAATACTTACCATGACTTCCACTTGAGCAATGCCTTAATCTCCTCGTTTTCTCCTGAGCTTTCACTTTCGATCGGACGTTTCCTCGGCCTTGCAGCCATTTCAGAGAAATGTGTGTAGTGTACAACAGAACGGTTTTCAAAATTTGTAAACACGACACGGCGCGATTTTGATTGGTCGATTGAGACAATGCGGTATTGTCGATTCGACCCGAGGGGACCCAGGATGAGAACAGAAATTCATGTTGACAATTTGCGTTAGTGTACCCCGTGAGTCTCTGTTTGTCAACGTGACGAGGTTACCAAGCCGATTTCAACGGTCGTTGTGTCGTGGTGGATTTGTACGCGGTTCTGGCCCAACGTTTTACTGTTTCATCGGGGAAACAAACTGCCGCCTGGCGTCACTCGCAGGGATGCGATTGCGTGGCTAGAAAGTTGAAATGAAAGTTTAACCTTTGTAGTTGGATTCTGCGGTGGAATTTTGGCCGTGGGGATATTTTAACCTGGAATTTTTGGCTTCGTTCGGCGGGCTGTCCAGATTGGAAGTGTTCGGCCTTGCTCTCTCTTTAGTAGTGGAAACTCAGAAATGAAAAAAATCGCTAAAATCGCACCGGATCGGGAAAATAACCACACAGCAAGCAAGAACACACCATGTAAATAAGGTAAGACGTTTTTTATTGAGAATTTCTACGAGTATTTATCTTCCTAAATCTATAACGTGGATTCCCATACAAATCCTTTATAAATTCACGGCCGCCATGTAACCCAATACCGCTTTCGTTGAACAGTCACGTCCCGGCTCGCACACCGCTAATAATTAATCTAATCCTTTCACGTGACGTGAGCTTGGGCTGCCTGTGGGAAGATTGGTCCATCTTGTCCGCCAAAGTTACCAATCAAAACACAGGATTCGATTAATGAACCAGCCTTCTCGCTTAGGCAGCCATAAAATGATCGACTTAAGGAGGCCCGCCAAGACTTTTTAGGACAATACCTCCCAAGTTTTATTAACTGCTAATTTTAAAGGTCTTTGAGAACTTGTACGCCAGTAACAAAGCCTTAAAATATTTTGTCGCAAATCTCACATTACAAGTGCATGAGAGGGATGGTCTTTGTCTACAGCATTAACTAAATGCAATACCTCCCAAGTTTTATTAACTACTAATTTTTAATGTCTTTGAGAACTTGTACGCCAATAACAAAGCCATAAAATGTTTGTCGCAAATCTCGCACTACAAGTGCATGAGAGGGATGGCTTTTGTCTACAGCATTAACTAATGCATGGCAATAAATTTCAAATTATCAGAAACATTGAACGATCGCTGGTGATGCTCAATAGACCAGTTCCGATATATCAAAATTCAGGCTCAAAAATGAATAATACATTCCTTTTGCTTTATTTCCCCAAACCTGAAAGCCAAGTATGAAGTTTTATATGTCGAAAATGGTCTATTGACTGTTTACGCAAGTACTGTAAAAATACGGTCAAATACTGGGTGCTAGCGGTTTTTTCTGGTGGCGAAGATGTCGGCTATAGAGTGTTTTCACTCACGTGGCCAGCATCTATGCAAATTTATTGAAACAAAAGAAGGCGTTTTCATAAGAAAGGAATTCAACTCCCACAGGACTGGTTTGGGACACCAACATGGCCGCCGTTTCATTGTTTTGGGACACCAATATGGCCGCCGTGACGTCATGTGAAAACACTCTATAGATGGTTTTCACAGTGACGTCATCAAACTGTAAAGTCAAAATAGCGAAGTTTCACGAATTCTTATTTACACTAGGTTAAAGATAAACAAAAATAAATCTTTGCACAAGTTTTCATTCCCGTAGCATGTTTCATTTCGAAAATACCGCAATTTGAACTTCCGAATTTTCACAGTGCGTGACAACAAAATAGGAATGCTGTCTCGTTGAAAAAAAAGTCTCTCCTCTTGATTTTCAGCGGTATAACCATCTCAATTATTAAAAGATATGTATATACTCTCGTATGCTAGTTTTCGAGTGAAAAGAAAGAGTTTTTATAGAAAAAGTGAACTGCATATGTTTTTGTTGATTTCCGGCGGCCATATTGGTGCACCAAAACTGTACACCATGTGGCGTCTCCTTACAAAGCTCTACTAAGGTGTGTGCCCTGGGTGTGTGAAACGTTTTGGCAAATTACTCGGAAAGTGTGGGCCACAAAGACCTGAGACTATTATTCTTATTACTGTTATTATTATTATTATTATTATTATTATTATTATTATTATTATTATTATTATTATTATTATTATTACTTATTACTCATTATAACAGCAATTGGCCGCCCATTCTTCAGTGCCTCATTATATATTAGGTAATTTTACTTTCTGTTCAAACAAGGAAATGCTAACAGAAACGTTATTTGATGACTTTAAGATATCTTCTTATGATTTATCCTATTATGATTTTATGAAAATAACGATTAATAAGTATTATGATTGTTTATAATTATTACTATTAAATTATTATTATTGTTTGTTTGTTTGTTCCTTTCTCTAAGGTGCATGTGACCCTCACTTCTTTTTTTGTTTTCACTTTTAGCGAACAAAGTTCACTAAGATGAATGTCTGGGTACATTACATTTACTGGTCAAAGAAATACCCTCAAAATCCAGACGATCCTATATGCAAAGCAGTGGTCATTGAATAGCTGACCGATGATCCTCGATATAAGAGAACATGAATTTTCTCGCTTTAATGTACTCATTGATTATAAATTTACTGCTGTATCGCAAGTCAGCTGAACCAAGCCAGGAAGAGATTTTATCGTAAGTATTAATAAAACCTCTCTCAAAGCTCTTACAAAAAATATCCGTTTTTTTTTTCTTGTCTTGTGCATATGTGAGTAGCCTGATTAAAAGAGGGTCCAGAGGTCGCTCGCGGTTACACACTCTGTTGTGCCAATAAAAAAAGGGAGGGTATTTAAAAAGCACGAATCACGAAATCACCATGGTATTGAGTAGATCTAAAAAAGCTTATAAAATAAGGGGGGAGAGGAAAAAGTGTCAAAATATAATATTCGAATACTCTGAAATTCCTTACTCTTTAATCATTCCTTTTCGGGTTATTTTTGTATCGGTAAAATGGAATTTAATTAAGTGATACAATTTGTACACAATTTTGTGTTGAGTGATAATTTTTTTTACTGATTTGGAATCAACTATGTAGTAACTGTTTTATCAACTTGATCATCAAAAGTTTTTACAAGCTATTTTAATGAGTAGTCTATTATTTAATTTCTCTTTATTGCGGAACGTTAACAAATCATTCTCTACTGATCTTTACCCGGGTGCGCTATCCACTAGATAAACCTCTTTCTAGTGGATAACACAATTGGTTTCCCTAATACGTATATCAACCGGATATATAGTGAATTATCTGGTGGACCGTACGTACTATAAAACTAGTCTTTTGAACCGACCGGGAGCCGGAAGACATTCGATTCTTGCGTCTTTTATATGAAGGCTCTTTATTCCGACGAAATCAAAGTCGCGACGATCGCTATTGGTTAAAGGACGATCTTAAAAATTAACGCGACGATCGCATCGCTGTTCAGATCAAGTATGACAACGATAGTAGTGCGATGATGGCAAAGAAATCTGTCAAAAAATGGGTGCACTTTCAGAGTCTTTGTTTCGCTTATTTAACCGGAACGAACAAGAAAAAATTTTATTGACAACAATGCTAACTATTAAAATTCGCTTATTTAACCTGTTATTATTATTATTATTATTATTATTATTATTATTATTATTATTATTATTATTATTATTATTATTATTATTATTATTGCCCCCGCAGGGATTTCGCCCCAGAAGGCGAAATCCCTAGGATGTACTCTAGTAACTCGCGCGTATATTAA
Source organism: Porites rus (assembly GCA_964035705.1). Classification (NCBI taxonomy): domain Eukaryota; kingdom Metazoa; phylum Cnidaria; class Anthozoa; order Scleractinia; family Poritidae; genus Porites; species Porites rus. Next base: position 6,774,214 of record OZ038004.1, on the reverse strand, counting down.
GGAAAGTACTTACAGTCAAAATATACAGTCATACAGTCAATATAGAAAAAATCTCGATTTGCTTGAACAGGGGCCGCAAGGAATCGGTAGGTAATGATGACGTTTCTATTATTTCCGCCCGCAAGTACGAAATGGTTAGGATGACGTAAAACACAAAAAATCCCGAAGGAACCGCTTACAATAGGGAGATTTTGTGACATTAATTGTTAGACTGCAAAACAGTCGTTTTTTTTTCTCAAAATCAGTAAAGAAATCGGTAAAGCGTGGCGTAAGAGTCTTACGCGCGCGAAGCGCGTGAGCCTCACACGTCCGTAAGGCTTGTGAGCGTCTCTCCCCAGTCTCGCTCTCTGTTTTCAGCCTCGTTCCAGACCTTTTGTTTGACTGCTCGCGCGTACTTCAATAGGCAAAAATACGGACTGTTTTCCAGTCTATTTTGCAGTCATACTTCGACACTCTTTTGCGTTACGTGTTATCAGTGACATTCTGTGCAGCAGTTGTTATGAAAGTTAAGGACGCAGATGAAGTTATAAGGTGACTAATGTGCGTATAACAGTGTATATTTTAACACCAAGTGAGTTTGCCAGGCACCAGGTCACAAATCTTTGATTGGAAACTTTGCCAGACACTCTTCCTCTTTCTTTGACCGGAATAAGACTCGGCCCCAAACAAGCATTATCACTAGCAGAACGATGGACGATTACAGAAATTCGCCGGCCATCAAATTCTGTGCTGACTTATTCCCTGCTCACAGATGTCCTTCCACTATATAAGTTTAAAATAAGACTAGAATGCGCGAGCGTGAATTGATCAAACGTCCTTTTAATTTCTAAGGCTTACTTTCCAGCAAATAAAATGAACTTAATGCAAAAAGTGAAATAGAAATAACGAAAAATTAAACTTCTAATCAAATCTTTTCTTATGTTTTAGAATAAACTATTCTCGAAACTGAGAATGTTTTGATCAAAGCTGTGTAAATCGAACCGAAACTGTGCATGGAACCTTGCGTTTATTTCCTGTATTTATCTCACCTATATTTATATTTATTTCCTGTATTTATCTCACGGCTACACAACGAGCAAGAATGCTATTGACCGACAATATACAGAGCGGGGGCAGCTGTAGTGTTAACTATGACTATTATATTATTATTATTATTATTATTATTATTATTATTATTATTATTATTATTATTATTATTATTATTATTATTATTATTATTATTACTATTACCGTAAAATTCCGAAAATAAGCCTCCCAAACCGGTAACGCAGAAAACCCTCCGTTAAATCGTCTCACCAAATATAAGCCCCCCTGGGGGTTTGTACTTGGAAAATTGCCCTCAAATACAAGGTAAAACAAAGCAAAAACGGTAAATTTACCTTCAACTCAGCCTTCAACTATAAGGCTACCCCAATCGATTTCCCTCCGTAGATAAGCCCCTCCAAATATAAGCCCCTCGATAAATAAGCCCCTTAAAAAGGGCCTTTAAAAAATGTAAGCCCCGGGGCTTATTTTTGGAATTTTACGGTATTTTCTCGTCTCCTTCGTCATCGCCGTGGTTGCTCAAGCTTGCTCTTGATATGCGACAATTTCTTTGAAAACCAGACGATTTGATGGAAAACTCGCCCCATATGCATGTAAGGCAATCGACCAAGGCAGTCTTGGATTCTGGCATAGACAACACGCCATGGATTCCGGGTCCTTTGTCAGTGGAACTTGGATTCCGGATTCCAAAACCCAGGATTCTGAATTCCACAAGCAAAATTTTCCCGAATTCCGGAATCCAGGTTCCCTTACATTAGAGAGCTTTAGATTCTAAGACGAGTACGACTACGAGTACGAGATTTTCTCAATACTAAGTAGTGCTCGCGCCAGCGTCATTTTGGCGGGAAAACGTGGTAGCCGTCGTCATTCTACTACGAGTTTTAGCGAGAATGTCTTAATGGCGGAGACGAGTTATCAAATGTTAGAAGTTTCATCATTTTGCGATCGAGAAAGCGCGTAACCTCCTTCACTCAAGATAACAGTTCTAACTTTTCGAGTGAAATATGGTGAACTAAAGTTTTCCGGGAAGTCTATATATATTTTGGGAATACGCGAAAAAACTTTAAGTCACATCTCGTACTCGTAGTCGTCCTAATCCTCAAATCTAAAGGTCTCTATTAGTATAGGAAATAGCATGATTTGTAGTGATATTTGGCATAAATACCACGAGTGATATTTCGAAATTGTTATACGTAATTTCACGAACCGTCAGGCGAGTGAAATTTGAGACAATTTTGAAATATCACGAGTGGTATTTTTGCCAAATATCACGTACAAATCATGCTATTATTTTGTAAACATGATTGGCCCAAGGTCCACCTTCGCCATCAGCTGCACAGTCGTTAGATTGCCCATATTTGTCAAATGTCTGTGGAGCTGAAGCGCTGGATGCACACCATCCGCCATTCTGAACACCAAACATACTGTAACCTGCTCTTATTGCAGCTACCGCACACTTGGCAATAGCATTTTTTCGAGCATGGTACGCCTGTCCGCCCAAAATAGGATCCATCCCCTCCAGGGATGGAATTGCTCGATCGCTGGTATCGTTGTAACACCCAACGCTGTCATATCCTGAAAAATGGAATTTAAGTTGGTACTAGTTAATAACCAAAGAATACGAAAGGAATGCGCAACCGAATTTATGACGCTGGCTGACTACGTCATCCCGTGTAATTAGGCCCCGTCTCCACGTATTCAGGTTTTATTTAATTCGCTACTTTTCTTTAAACATACCGTATTTATTCGAGTAAGCGCCCAACCTCGAATTAGCGCACACCTCAAATAAGCGCCCATCCTAAAGGCGGAAAAAGTTAATAAGTGCCCACCCCCATCCCACCCACTTGGATTACAATGACATTGAATAAGTACTAACATAAAAAGACTTCCCCGAAGACGGAGTTTTCTTCAGAGTAGGTGTGGTTTACAGAAACCTTGCTTTGTTACATCTTCGCGTTTCGTTATTAAAATTTATTGTTTTGTTGCCAAAAAAAAGCATGCTATACTTGTTGAAAATGGTGAAAATTCAATAAGTGCCCAGCCTTGAATAAGCGCTCACCTCGAATAAGCGCCCACTCTCAATGTCCAAAAATTTAATAAGCGCCCAGGGCGGTTAATCGAATAAATACGGTAAGCAAAACTTTTCCTGTTATACAGAAAGAGATCTGGTCCCAGTTGCGGTCAAAAAGGTAGAAAGTTCTATCCAATGGATAAATTACTATCCAAGAGATAGCGCACAATTGGTTCTCGTAATACTCATCAACCGAATAGCAATTTTTCAGGTGGAAAGCGCTATCCAACTTTTGACGATCAAGTTCTGCAGTATGTTTGAGATCTTGTTTCCCACTTACCATCCCGCGATTTCAATTGCTCAGTGCAACTCTGGTTGTGTCGCGAAATTCTCTCCTACTGCTTAACCCATTCACCCCCTCAACCGCCCGTAACCGCCTGTGCGGATCCACGTCCTTTCTACCCCTTGTGACTTCATCAGTTTTAACGCTCAAGGACAACTTTGTCCGCTAACTTGTGCAGAGTGAAGAGATCTTTCAAACCATACCAGAATGAGCACAATTCAGTCAAGGACACAGGAGAAACAGGCAAAAAACCATGTAACATTGACCTGAAAATCTCCATGAAAATCTTCTTCCACTGCCCACCTACCTTTCCTTCCACCTAATCCTAAGATCCTAAAAGCTTTCCTGAAAACTCTTCCCACCAAAACGAAACCTGCTAAATACCCAGCAAGCGAAAAAAAGAAAGAGGCGAGAAAACCGTAAAAAGAGGGGAATTTTGCTTGCTGCGCATGCCCGAACTTCGCAAGCTGATATTTTGCATCTGGATCAGAAGGCCGTGAAGTGTACGACCTGTAAACCGGTTTGTGGTAAGTTTTAGCTCTTTATAGCACGACAGTGACCAGAAAGCCACTCTACTATTTTCAAAACGCGTTTTTCGGCAAAATCTTCAGGAGCGAATGGGTTAATTCCATACGATGATTGTTGCAGTTTGCAAATCTTAAGGTGCTACTTTCGATCGGGGTATATACCGCTGGGACCGTGAAACCCTTATAGTCTATAGCAGATCAAGAGACCCTCTTTTGACTCTTGACCAGATCTAGTTTAGCTGACTTTTGTTACCCTATATCTGACAATTAAAAATCCCCAAATCCCTTCCCATCCTTGAGTCGCTATTTCCGAACAATGCCGAGGTGGACGCTTTTGCTATTAAACTGAGTTGTCAGCAAATTTAAACTTTCGGATTTCACCTTTTGGGTGTCAATTCGCAGTTTCCCAGGTCCAAACTAAAATCATCAACCATTTGTTCAGTTTCCTGGAAAATGATACCCCGTTCTAGACCAAAACGCCCTGAATTCTATGACCCTATCCAAGACTAAACTGTTTGAAATCACAACCCTCAGAATGGTACATAAAACATCTTTATTGAATGAGGCTGAGGTTGATGTGAATAATTATGCAGGTCGAAAAGAATGTTATTGGCCGAGGTGGATAACAGCCTCCGAGATCAGCATAATTCTTCACATCATACGAAAGCCCAATTCAATAATTGTTTTATTATTCATTCAAAATATTTCTTAGTTCTAGTAAAGTGAGCATAAATCCTCGTACACTTTGTTGAAAACTTAGTCTTTGGTTTTTTGGAAAGCCAAGAACGCCGTTTAATAGTTTACTGTCACTTAAGCAGCCTCGATTTCAGGTAAATATACCATCGCACCGATGATACATTGCTCGCATCTTCCAAATATGGTAACTGCCAGTTGCTTATGAAAAAATGGCCTGGAGATTGGAGCCGATCAGAGACGACGAAATATTTTGGATGAACAATAAACCTATATAGTCCATATATGGCAATGCTCCTACCCGGAGCGGTATTTTTTTTTTTTCTATGACCATTATATCGTACCTTTGATGTAATAAACGTGATTGGCCATCCTTCCTCCTTCCCCATCAGACTGACAATCATTTGATTCTCCATATTTGTCAAACGTTTGCGGTGCTGTGGCACTTGAGAGACACTGACCACCATCCTGAATTGCAAAAATAATGAAACCCGCTTTGATGGCAACTGACGCGCATTTGGAAATGGCGTTTTCTCGTTCCGTGAATGGTCCATCTAAAATTGGGTCCTGTCCTTCTAGACTTGAGATTGTTCGATTTGCGGTGTCGTTGTAACATCCAACGGTTTCGTAAGCTGGAGGAAATGAGCAACAGATTATTTTCATCTTATTGCATTTAAAAAATATGACGAAATGTATGCCTGCTTATATTCTTTAAATGCAGCAAAATCAAACACACGATTAACAGTACATTATAAATTCCAGGTGGCGTCTCTGAAACTCGTTAACAACACATGGAGGAGAAACAAAGAAATGGAATGTTGATCGTCATAGCATTTTTCGAATTTCGACGAATGAATTTCTCTAAACTTGAATAGAGCTGATTATTTGAGGAGCTATATAAAAACGCGCCTGCTAAAATGACGTGTTTCAACCAATATTCAGAAACATCAGAATCGACGGGAAAAATGTGTCGCGACTCTTTTTAAAAACTTCAATTGTGTCTTGATATCAGTTGAAACACTCCCACTCGTGTTTGTATATTTCCACTGGTGGCCGCGGGATATTGGATGAAACACTCCCACTGGTGACTCGTGTTTCACTTTTCATTTTGTCCTGATATCAGACGAAACGCTCCTTCATCTGTTTGGTATATCACCTCTGAGAGTCTGGATATCACACGAGATTCTGCCATCCGTTTTTGAACACACGCAGTCACAGTGCTGGGATATCGTGCGTGTTTGTTAAATCTCGGTGATTGAATATCAAGCGAAACACTCCCACTCGTCTTCTTTAGATAATCTGTCAATGAGCGTCTCGATGTCAGACAAAACACTTTCAGACATGTTTTAAATATTTGCAGACAGTTAGTTTTGTTTTCTTTTTAAATGTTTTGCAAATCCTTTCAACCCATCTACCATATCCCTACATTGATTTTTCCCTCTCCTTATTTTTCCTCTCAATTCTTGATCTAATGTGTATGATTCAATCAGTCTAGTTATTCCTCATGAGTAAAATCCAACTAGTGGTCTATTATCAATGCTGCGTTCTGATTGGTTGAGCTACTACTAGGTTATATGTTATAGCCCAAAAGTAGCGAAAAGCGCGGGCTTTTTGACAGCAAAAAGGGATTAAACTCTAGCTTTAACTAGCTAAATTTTTTTTATTCTCGACATTTTTGACCAACTAGTTGTATTTTACTAAAACAATTATTCCTCTCGCCCTTATGGCCTCTGAGTCAATAGCCCATTCGGCCTTCGGCCTCATGGGCTATGGACTCAGAGCCCACTCGGGCTCGAAAAATAATTGTTAAATAGACGCACGTATAGTTAAGAATTGTTTATAGTAGAACTACACCTTTAGGTTATTATACTTTTAATAGGTTATAGGTTATTCGTTTTACGTTTGCAAGCCTTGCCATCACCAGCAAACCCCTCCTTACATGAACATAGATAAGATCCTTCACTGTTCCGACAGATAGCATTTATATCACAGATGGAGGGAAAGACACTGCATTCGTCGATATCTGGGCAAATTGAAATATTTGAGATAAGGAAAAAACTCTCTATAATAATAAACGACACAGGACAAAATTTGAAAGGAGTTGCTCGCTTAAAGCTACCAAGCAAACAACAGCCAAGCGATCCCTCTGAATTGTCTCAAAACAACGCCTTATGCATAGTCATGTCAGTCTGTGAATCAAAATATTTCTGAACCAAGAAAAAATAATCATAGTTTCATTTGTTTTGTCATGAAAAAAGTACTTTGTCAACTGTACTCTTCTAACAAAAAATTGCGTGTGTAGCTAAGATCTGTGCGTGAAGTCAGGGGAAAAGGATTATTTAAGTTCCCCTTTACCTTGGTTGCCAAGTAGGTCATGCGCGCTCTTTTTGTTCTTTCCATAAAGCAATATTCTACCCCTTTAATTGTCCCCGGGTGCGCTTTCGTTCGTCCCGACGACCTCACAAAGTTGTTATCAAGGGTTCATACAGAGTACTCCCTAGCTTTATTTTACTTCTTTTGTCTAACATAAACAAACGAAATCAAAGCGGGCTGTTAAAATAATTCTTAATCAACAGCATCCTTCAGTTAATGGTGTGAGAAGGAATGGTAGAAAAACAAAATCGTGTTCAATACATTTATTCTTACCCTGTCCACAATCTTCGCCGGTAAAACCCGGAGCACATACGCAATGATACCGTTGGTCTGTAAATCCCGACTGGCAGGTAGAATTGTTATGGCATGGATTGACGTCACAAGCACTCTTTCAAGAAACAAATGAACGGTGAATGAGATGAAAAGGTATTAAATGATGTAGCAAATCTAAGTAATCAACGCGAAACTTGTCTGTGTAAGACATATCCCCTCCGTGCAATGTTGTGCCCTTGTTTTCTGGGCCACTATTCTAAACGAATGTTTGCATGTACAATGTGACGACAGTGACATAGGCTCGCGCAGATCTAAAAACCGAAATGAGCCATGGAAGAGAGGCTAATCAAAGCTCTGCAATTCGCTTTCACCTTTCCGCGCTCTATCATGTTCGCATTTGCCGTTGTGTTGACTAAATCTGGCGAGTAGACATGCTTTTATCTATTTCTGCATCCGATCTGCGTACGGGAAAGAAAGTGTGGGTATTAAGTGGAGCACTTTTTCAAAAAAGTCTCTCCTAATTTTTTACATGGCTACAATAGTATGCGCGCTCTGATTGGCTGTTTTCTTGTAAGGACTGGGCATTACTAGCTAGGTTTCCAAGGCATATACAATAGTGGACATCCCTATGGCCATATACACAGCTGTCAAAAGAGAGCATCCGCTGACCATTGTCACCTGACTGTGTCTCGGGTTCAAGTGTACAACTCATTAAGGTGACGTGTTATCTGCTGTTGGGTTTAATTGATCGCATGCTGATTGAGGCGGTCCATAATGAAAAGGCCATATAATAAATAACTAATTGACCTCGTCCGTTTGGTCATTACAGCGAAATCTCAGACTTCGGCCTTGATGTATTGCCCTCGCTTTCGCTCGGTCAATACATCAAGGCCTCGCGGTCTGAGATTTGCCTGTAGTGACCTCAATCTTCCTTTAATAAGTAATATATAATTTCAGTTGAAATCGGAAGGGTGAGGCCTAACCTCCCATGCAGGGCTTTGCCAAGCGTTCCTGTCGGCCCAAAGTTCGAGGACCAGTAAGTATTTTACAGTTCAATCTTGTGGCGTATTTGATAGTGCATCTTTGGTTGTTTGCCATTTACATGGGCAAACCGGTCGGTCCACAGTTTAGGCAAATTGTAAGCAAAATTCAGGACTTGGAAATTTCGTCCCGGAACCGCTTTACCGTTTGTACAAATCAGTTCCGTTCACTGAAAAACGACCGTGAAGCTGGTATCAAGGATAACTTTTAAGAACTGGAACACGAATTTCCGTTTGGAATATTCCGTCGGGAAAAACAGGACTACCTTTCCAGACGTTCCGTTGCTCCTGCAAATTTTCCGCAGGAACTACCAAAACGTTTTGTTCCATTTACTTTATCCTACCGGATTTTCTGGAAATTTTTTGTAAATGGTAAACATGCAACCCATGCATCCAAGAAATTTGGTTCTCGGACAAAATCTTCCGTACGTACGTCCGCTTGTTCATGTTAGCGGATGTGAAATGCCTTACTTACTAGCATCCAGGTTATGATCTATTGTCAGCTGTCACAATAGGGTATCTGCTAACCAGTGTCACATGACTGTATCGCGGGATCAGGTGAAAAATTCATTGAGATGATATGTTTTATTTAATTTGTCCGATGCCCAATTATGGTATTCAACTGAACGCAGGCTTAGAAAACTTTACTTCAGAAAGACATTTCTTCAAAGTTACCAATAGAGCTTCGCTTTTGGTTTGGCTAAATGTAAATGTAAATCTAAATCTTATGATATACTCTTACATCTGCTCCATGGTATACGTAGTCGGCATTGTCCTCAAGGTGATAACCATACCTCCGATGAGTTGCATTGTTCAACTCACAGCTCCCTGTTTTCTCTTTGAAATTAATACTGACGCAGTTAGATTCCCAGAAACAAAGGCGCTCGCAGCTATTTACATCTGGGACCTGCTGAGTTCTTATTGTGTGGTTCTGCAGACGTTTAGCTGTAAAGGAGGAGGAAGCTCGAAACGACAGTTGTCGACATTCACCTGAAACAGTCAACATCCGTCCTCTCACATGAACAAAACACTGCACAAAAAAATAGATCAAATTTGCTGTGGACAAATATATGTTGCAAAAAACGGGGACAAAGATAGTAAATACTGTATTGGTATCCTTAATTTTATAGGGTTCTAAATCGGGGGTAAAAGGGGTAGTTAATCGTGAAACATTTATGTACGTTTGTGTTGTTGTACACTGAAACGAGAGAGTCAGTTTATGTTGAAACTGGTTTACTTTGGCACCAGAAATTACATCAAACAGCGGAGAAATGTATGAAAATACAAGCGCTAGGCCGTGAAGAGAGGAGAGAGCTTAGCTTAGGGCTCATGTTGCTCTGCTGAATAGATGACAACTTTTATGTGACGAGAAATTGATGAGCGGAATTTTTTCAGCTGCGTTATATCTGATCCAGAGAAGGACAGATTTTGAAAGGTACTTATTTGGAAGCGCTTGGTTTTCAATTGAAAAGTAGCTTACATACCTGCATGTTATTAAATATATGTTTATAATTTAAGTGATTTTAGATTCTTAGTTTTTATTGATGTACATCTCATGTTTTAAACTTTTATCATGTAACTTTTTTTAAAACTTTTACCATTTTTTAAACTTTCAATATCATGTAAATTGTTATTTTCGTTAATAATTTTAGTCTAAGAGGACCCGCTCCTGTAAACCACTAGTTAAGTGAAGTTGGCATCCTCAATAAAGATTATCAGTAATCATTCATCATTCAATGCTAAGCAATTACAGGGTTGACTTCACGCTATCTGCTACCCTTTTAAAACCTGGTATAAAATGTGTATTTAGTTTTAGGCAAACTTTTTCCTGTCGTCTCTTGCAACGGATGGCAAGGATGGATATTGAAACTTGAAAGTGATAGGATTTTTGAAGTTTTAAACCTATGCATGGAAAAATGACTAAGAAAGTGATTAGACAAGTGATCCCTGCTGTAATGGAGAGGAGAAGTCGTTACGTCACGTTACCATGGTAGCAAAATTTCTGGATGACAACAAACCGGAAAACGTCACGTAAACTGTTTCAGACCTCATCGATCTCGTTCAGTTTCAATTAATTCGACAAATGTTGGCTAAATTTTCTGGGGTTAAATACGAAAAGACATTATTTAAGCTAGAAAAAGAAATCGTGTTGTGTTCATCTAGTTTATAAAGCGGACGCGTGAAATTAGGAAGTTTCACGTCGTTTTGTTTATAGTCATGCTACGACGGCTAAAAAATGTACAAAAAAGCGTGATGCAGGTGTAAAGTTGTTGTTTTGCTGTTCTAAACTTATTGCTTTTTTACCGTTCTCGTTGCCGTCGCCGTCGTTGTTGCTCAAGCTCGCTATTGTTGTGATCCAAATATTTTGCTACCATGATAACATGACGTCACACTTGTCCTCTCTATTTGTTTGATATTTTCTTAACCAGTCTATACAACTGTCTATAGGAGTATTTTGTGCTTGAACAAATTTTAAAAAGCACTAAGCAATGGCTTCAGCATCACAGAATTGATCATGACCTGAAACAGCAATATCCTTGTGACGTACGTAACCCCTTTGGGTAATAAATAAATTTTTTTTTATCTTAGAAATTCAGAGAGCATTTATGCACAACGTAAGCGTTTCATGTGATCAAAGAGTGTTGAAACCCAATTGTGCAGAAATTGCAACATTTATTAAAGAATAAATTAACACTAAGTTAAAGAAGGAATCTGACAGAAAATATTTAAGTTGAAAATAGGTGCATATGAATTTAAAATTTGTTTATATCTATATATTATTTCATAGTTGAGAATGGTTCAAAAAGGGGCAGACTCAAAAGAAATAAGCCAAAGACACGTGCAGTGGATGAAAATGAAAACCATGCTCGTTCCATACTGTGAAAATTAGAATTTGTTCATATAACCAAGACATGATATAAAGTAATCCAAAAATATTTAAATGGATGCGTTTAACTTAAAAGAACTAAAATCGCAGCACTAACCTTCCACGTAAGCTAAGTAAAGTTCTAATGACAAGAACAAAATGGTAACGCTTTGACCGCGAAGAAAGGAGTCCATATTTTTTGCATGTCGACTCATCGCTTTCTGAACCGATCAGCGCACATCACCGCTTAAGCAGCCAGAACTGGTGAACGGAAGTTGAAACTCCAATATATAATGAAAACGCCTACATAATAATGCTTAATTATGCTTCTAAATCCACCTGCTGTGGACACTCGTTAAAAATTAAACAGCTGCATGCTATCATCTACATAGTGTTGTACCGAAGTGTTACAACAGTCGTGTTACAACAGTTAGACAATTTGTATGCTGAAAAGCCTTTAAACAGTTGTCTACAATCCTCTTATAGTTTCGAGGCGCGATACCGCGGTTTTCTTACGATCTTTTACAGTGTAATTTAAGACACTATGGGAGGTCGAGGTAATATCACTCCGCGAGAAATACAGCATGTTTGTTAAACCAGGGTTTAAAAAAATGAAACATCTTAAAATATTATTAATAGACCGATTTTAAAATCAGACATTTGCAAGGAGGCTGAAACGAGGCGTACTATTTTAACATAACAGGCATTCAAGACGAAAAAATGCGTGACCAGGGGCTACGAATCGACCGAAGACGGTCGGCAAGGTTTTAAAGCTTAATTAAAGTTTATTAATATTCATTACAGAAAATACCCCACCTGTATTCTTTGAAAACTACTCAGCAGAAAAGAGGTGATCTGGCTTTTCTCCATATCTACATGTTCAGCTTATTTTCTCAGTCAATAGGCTGATCCTTTGGCAAATGAACCGGGATTTTGCGGTCATGATTTTCTACGTTGATTTCAGAGAAAGTTTGTTTGACTACTCAAGCGCTAAATGCTTTTGAAAAGGTAAGAGCGATATTCTTTTTTGATGGTGTTATCTTGGTCGTTGGCAGAGTTTCAAAATATGCATGGGGTGCAAATTGATAATGTTTTTTTCAGGAAGTTCGATTCAATAAGGGTCCGCACGCGGCAGTCTATAAGAGTCTGAAACATTCACTAATTTTGTAATTTATATGCATGGAGAAAATAATTAAGACACCAAATTTGGCATGATAAAGATGTTCATGATAATAAAATACCGTAAAATTCCGAAAATAAGCCCCTCCATGTATAAGCCCCTCCAAATATAAGCACCCCAAAATAGTAACGCAAAAAACCCTCCGTTAAATAGCCCCTCCAAATATAAGCCCCCGGGGGCTTGTACTTAGAAAATTACCCTCAAATACAAAGTAAAACAAAGCAAAAACAGTAAATTTACTTTCAACTAAAAGGCTAGCTCAATCGATTCTGAAACGCAAATTTCCCTCCATAGATAATCCTCTCCGAATATAAGCCCCCCTAAAAATAAGGGCCTTTGAAAAATATAAGCCCCGGGGCTTATTTTCGGAATTTTACGGTATACCAGACTAACGTAGCGATAAAGTTAAAGATGGGAAAAGAAGGGCCAACAGTATTATCACTTGTTGCAACTACACAAATAACAGTCTGTGACTTGAGTAACGAAAGTTATTGACCTGTCAACTAATCTGACTAATATTTTTTCTCACGCGGGAGAAAGTTGTTTTTCCAGTTCAGGTTCTAATTTTCAGTTTCACCAAAGAAATTTTCCAAGGTTCTGAAGGCATCAGAGTCGTTTCTGGGTAATATCAATTTAATAAAACTTCTCATAGGAGATTATATTATCATAACCGATTGTCCAATGGCGAGTGGCAAGTTATGAATTCTGTTAAATAGGGTACTTGATTTTTGCTTAATTCTAAAATTCTACAACTTGTTCATTTTAATCTAGTGAATGCATCAGTCAGTCCTTTTGCTCTTATGTAATCTCTTCTCCTTGTAAGCAGAAAAATTTATTCGTTTCCTAGTATTCAGTTTTTTTCTTTAGTATTTACAAAAAAAAAAACATTTATGTACGTTGGTTCTTGACAACACAGTCCATAAAATTTTTGCAATCAAGTTTCAATAGGTCATTTTCACGATGACGATGTTTGACTTCAACTACCAAAATTCATTTCGTCTTTACTTTCTTGTTTAAATTTGTCAATTCCACTGAGGTTTAAAGAACAAAAGCCTTAATTTGCACAAGAAAACAGCAAACTGGAGGATTCTGGTAGTTGTAATAAAATGACGTCATCATGAATTGTCCTATTAGGGCTTAGAAACACCTATAAAAGGCTATTTCAGGATAATCAAGAAGAGTAAGTTAATTATTAGAGAACTAATTTCTTTCCTGGAAAGGTGTTTGCATTTGCGATATCGAAAGTGATAAATAATTTTGGCAACAAGCTTCGTTTGTTCAAGTGACTAGTTCGTTCACACCAGCCTCTACTCTGAAGGTCGCACAATAACCAATTTCGCTGGTCTCATTAGAACCGTCCTAACTTTAATGCCACACGCCCTGATCATGACACCTTTTAACTTATTTTTGGGTGAGCTATTTTCAGCCGAAATTCACGGCTCACTTTCCCGACTGTAAACTGGAATCTCGACTGCATGCTTTGAAATAATCTTAGTACAACTTAGTTCATTTCTAACTAACGATTTGTTTCTTAAATATGACTTAAGTCAGCAAGTTTTTTTCCATTTTTGCAAAATTCTCCACTGTACTTTAAGAATTCGTCACCTTTAATAACAGCTCCACAAATAGTAAAATACTTCATGAGTCCAGTTAGTAACTGAAACAGTGACTTATACAGCATACTAATCAACAATAGCAGTGAGCTGGCTACACTAATTAGAGTACACGAAAAGAAGAAAAAAGAAAAAAAGTAAATGACTAACAAATGAAAACACATGGGAATGAAAAGAAAAGCCAAAAATATGAAAGCTGTTAGTTGAACACGATTTCCCTAATGGACTCTTGGAAATTAGCGAGCAGGATCAAGGAAGATTGGTCCATCTTGTCCGCCAAAGTTACCAATCAAAACACAGGATTCGATTAATGAACCAGCCTTCTCGCTGAGGCAGCCATAAAATGATCGACTTAAGGAGGCCCGCCAAGACTTTTAGGACAATACCTCCCAAGTTTTATTAATTGCTAATTTTAAAGGTTTTTGAGAACTTTACGCCAGTAACAAAGCCTTAAAATATTTTGTCGCAAATCTCGCACTACAAGTGCATGAGAGGGATGGCCTTTGTCTACAGCATTAAATAAATGCAACACCTCCCAAGTTTTATTAACTACTAATTTTTAATGTCTTTGAGAACTTGTACGCCAATAACAAAGCCACAAAATGTTTGTCGCAAATATCGCACTACAAGTGCATGAGAGGGATGGCTTTTGTCTACAGCATTAACTAATGCATGGCAATAAATTTCAAATTATCAGAAACATTGAACGATCGCTGCTGATGCTCAATAGACCAGTTCCGATATATTAAAATTCAGGCTCAAAAATGAATAATGCATTCCTTTTGTTTTATTCCCCCAAACCTGAAAGCCAAGTATGAAGTTTAATATATCGAAAATGGTCTATTGACTGTTTACGCAAGTACTGTAATAATACGGTCAAATACTGGGTGCCAGCGGTTTTTTCTCGCGGCAAAGATGTCGGCTATAGATGGTTTTCACAGTGACGTCATCAAATTGTAAAGTCAAAATAGCGAAGTTTTACAAATTCTTATTTACACTAGGTTAAAGATAAACAAAAAATAAATCTTTGCACAAGTTTTCATTCCCGTAGCATGTTTCATTTCGAAAATACCGCAATTTGAACTTCCGAATTTTCACAGTGCGTGACAACAAAATAGGAATGCTGTCTCGTTGAAAAAAAAGTCTCTCCTCTTGATTTTCAGCGATATAACCATCTCAAGTATTAGAAGATATGTATATACTCTCGTATGCTAGTTTTCGAGTGAAAAGAAAGAGTTTTTATAGAAAAAGTTAACTGCATATGTTTTTATTGATTTCCGGCGGCCACATTGGTTCACCAAAACTGTACACCATGTGGCGTCTCCTTACAAAGCTCTACTAAGGTGTGTGAGACGTTTTGGCAAATTACTCGGAAACTGTGGGCCACAAAGACCTGAGACTATTATTCTTATTATTGTTGTTGTTATTATTATTATTATTATTATTATTATTATTATTATTATTATTATTATTATTATTATTATTATCATTATTATTATTGTCTCTATTATCACAGTCTTTGCTGGTGTTCTTTTTGTGCATCAGCCGGGCGCAAACCATGCACCTAGAGCGTCAGTCACTCAAGTCAATCATTCTGTTCATACACTGAGCACCTTTCTAAGGATTCGTGCAGATCCCAACATGCAGATCTTTTGAATCTCTGTCATAGTAGCTCTCTCTGATACTTTCTTGATGTTTTCTACCATACCCTTCTTCACTGTACCAAGCGCACCAACAACCACAGGGATCACGACGGTTTTCATATGCCACATTATTATTATTATTATTATTATTATTATTATTATTACTATTATTATTATTATTATTATTATTATTATTATTATTATTATTATTATTATTACTTATTACTCATTATAACAGGAATTGGCCGCCCCAGGGGCCGCCCATTCTTCAGTGCCTCATTATATATTAAGTAATTTTACTTTCTGTTCAAACAAGGAAATGCTAACAGAAACGTTATTTGATGACTTTAAGATATCTTCTTATGATTTATCCTATTATGTGTTTATGAAAATAACGATTAATAATTATTATAATTGTTTATAATTATTACTATTAAATTATTATGTTTGTTTGTTTGTTTGTTCCCTTCTCTAAGGTGCATGTGACCCTCACTTTTTTTTTTTCACTTTTAGCGAACAAAGTTCACTAAGATGAATGTCTGGATGCATTACATTTACTGGTCAAAGAAATACCCTCAAAATCCAGACGATCCTATATGCAAAGCAGTGGTCATTGAAGAGCAGACCGATGATCCTCGATATAAGAGAACATGAATTTTCTCGCTTTAATATACTCATTGATTATAAATTTGCTGCTGTATCGCAAGTCAACTGAACCAAGCCAGGAAGAGATTTTATCGTAAGTACTAATAAAACCTCTCTCAAAGCTCTTACAAAAAATATCCGTTTTTTTTCTTGTCTTGTGCATATGTGAGTAGCCTGATTAAAAGAGGGTCCAGAGGTCGCTCACGGTTACACACTCTGTTGTGCCAATAGAAAAAAAGGGGGGGTATTAAAAAGCACGAATTACGAAATCACTTTGGCATTTAGTAGATCTAAAAGAGCTTATAAAATAAGGGGGAGAGGAAAAAGTGTCAAAATGTAATATTCGAATACTCTGAAATTCCTTACTCTTTAATCATTCTTTTTTGGGTCGTGTTTGTATCGGTAAAATGGAATTTAATTAAGTATTACAATTTGTACTCAACTTTGTGATGAGTGATATATATATTTTTTTATTGATTTGGAATCAACTACGTAGTAACTGTTTTATTAACTTGATCATCAAGAGTTTTTACAAGCTCTCTTTATTACGGGTGTTAATTAACAGATCATTCTCTACTGATCTTAAACTCTGTCCAATGGATATAAAAAACACAATTGGTTTCCCTAATACGTATCAACCGGATATAAAGTGAATTATCCGGTTGACCGTACGTACTATTAAACTTTTGAACCGACCGGGAGCCGGAAGACATTCGATTCTGCGTCTTTTATATTGAAGCTCTCTATTCCGACGAAAATGAAAGTCGCGACGATAGCTATTGGTTGGAGGACGATCTTAAAGGGTAACCCTTTAAGCCCTAAGAGTGATCAGCATGAAATTTCTCCTTGTCAAATTCAATGCTTTGTAAAAAAGAGTGGTTATGAGGATTACAGACATGATCGCACACTCCAAAATTAACTTATTTGATATTTTATCTACTTCTCGCCACTACTTCTGTAGGAAATGAATAGGGGTAACAAATGAGAATTTAAATTTTGATCTTAGGGTTTCGCGACGAAAGCAACGCCACAGGTACCCATAGAGGTGCTCTATATTACAGTATAAACATGATTGGCAAAAGGTCCACCTTCGCCATCAGCTCGACAAGCGTTAGATTGCCCATATTTGTCAAATGTCTGTGGAGCTGAAGCGCTGGATGCACACCATCCGCCATCCTGAACAGCAAACATACGGTAACCTGCTCTTATTGCAGCTACCGCACACTTGGCAATAGCATTTTTTCGAGCAAGGTACGTCCGTCCGTCCAAAATAGGATCCATCCGCTCCAGGGGCGGAATTGCTCGATCTTCGGTATCTCTGTAGCATCCAACGCTATCATATCCTGAAAAATGGAATTTGTGATGGTACTAGTTAATAACCAAAAAATACGAAAGGAATGCGCAACCGAATTTACGATGCTGGCTGACTACGTCATCCCGCGTAATTAGGCCCCGTCCACACGTGTTCAGGTTTTATTTAATTCGCTACTTTTCTTTTGACATACCGTATATATTCGAATAAGCGCCAACCTCGAATTAGCGCACACCTCAAATAAGCGCCCATCCTAAAGGCGGAAAAAGTTAATAAGCGCCCACCCCCACCCCACCCAACTTGGGTTACAATGAGATTGAATAAGTACTAACATCAAGGGAATTCTCCGAAGACAGAGTTTTCTTCAGAGTAGGGGTAGTTTACAGAAACCTTGCTTTGTTACATCTTCGCGTTTTGTTATTACCATTTATTGTTTTGTTGCAAAATAAACATGCTGCACTTGTTGAAAATGGTGAAAATTTAATAAGCGCCCAGCCTCGAATAAGCGCCCACTCCCAAGGTCCAAAAATTTAATAAGCGCCCCTGGGTGGTTAATCGAATAAATACGGTAAGCAAAACTTTTGCCGTTATACAGAAAGAGATCTGGTCCCAGTTGCGGTCAAGAACGTAGAAAGTGCTATCCACTGGATAAATTACTATCCAAGGGATAGCGCACAATTGGTTCTCGTAATACTCATCCACCGAATAGCGATTTTTCAGGTGGAAAGCGCTATCCAACTTTTGACGATCAGGTTCTGCAGTATGTTTGAGATCTTGTTTCCCACCTACCATCCCGCGATTTCAATTGTTCAGTGCAACTCTGGTTGTGTCGCGAAATTCTCCCCTACTGCTTAACCCATTCGCCCCTGAACCGCCCGTAACCGCCCTGCGGATCCACGTCCTTTCTACCCATTGTGACCTCATCAGTTTCAACGGTCAAGGACGACTTTGTCCGCTAACTTGTGCAGAGTGAAGAGATCTTTCAAACCGTACCAGAATGAGCACAATTCAGTCAAGGACACCGGAGAAACAGGCAAAAAAAACATGTAATATTGACTTGAAAATCTTCATGAAAATCTTGTTCCATTGCTCACCTACCTTTCCTTTCACCTAATCCTAAGATCCTAAAGGCTTTCCTACAAACCCTTTCCACCAAAATGAAACCTGCTAAATGCCGAAAAGCCAAAAAAGAGGGGAAATTTTGCTTTCTACGCATGCCCGAACTTCGCAAGCTGATATTGTGCATCTGGATCAGAAGGCCGTGAAGGGTACGACCTGTAAACCGGTTTGTGGTAAGTTGTAGCTCTTTATAGCACGTCAGTGACCAGAAAAACACTCGACTAGCTTCAAAAAGCGTTTTTCGGCAAAATCTCCAGGAGCAAATGGGTTAATTCCATACGATGATTGTTGCAGTTTGCAAATCTTAAGGTGCTACTTTCGATCGGGGGATATACCGCTGGGACCGTGAAACCGCTATAGTCTATAACAGATCAAGAGACCCTCTCTTGACTCTTGACCAGATCTAGTTTAGCTGACTTTTGTTACCCTATAACTGACTATTAAAACTCCCAAAATCCCTTCCCATCCTTGAGTCGCTATTTCCAGACAATGCTGAGGTCGACGCTTTTGCTATTAAACTGAGTTGTCAGTAAATTTGAATTTTCGGATTTCATCTTTTGGGTGTCAATTTGCAGTTTCCTAAGTCCAGACTAAAATCATCAACCATTTGTTCAGTTTCCTGGAAAATGATACCCCGTTCTAGACCAAAACGCCCTCAATTCTATGACCCTATCCAAGACTAAACTGCTTAGAACCACAACCCTCAGAATGGTACATTAAACATCATTATTGCATGAGGCTGAGGTTGATGTGAATAATTATGCAGGTCGAGAAGAATGTTATTGGCCGGGGTGGATAACAGCTAGGGACACCCAACGACTTTTTTCTGTAAAATATCTGTTCGGAGAAGCAAATATTGCCTAGAACATTCTATTGCTTGAATACGGCTAAAAATTTCTAGAAGAGCGTTCCATTCAGGTACAATTTTCGAAGCTTATCTAAATCCCTACTATTTTCTGAAGTGTAATTTTTAATCTTTTACCCCTTATGTTTGGCTAATTTTCGTAAAAAAAGAAAACCTAAAATTTTCAGATTCAAAAATGAGATGGAAAGAAGAACAAGAAAAATTCTCACTTTCGTAACACGTTCAACTGCATCTAAAATTTTCGGAAAAATAACACTGAAACCCTTGTAATTTCGAAAAGCCTCAAGTTCCCCTAGGATGACCGAACAGATGCAAATTTTATAGCGCTGCTAAGAATACATTTCTAGAGATCTAAAAGTACTCTGGATAGCATAAAAAGACTTTTCAATGCGTTTAGGAGGAAACCGTCCTTGGGTGCCCCTGAACAGCCTCCGAGATCAGCATAATTCTTCGCATCATACGAAAGCCCAATTTAATAGTTGTTTTATTATTCATTCAAAATATTTCTTAGTTCTAGTAAAGTGAGCATAAATCCTCGTATACTTTGTTGAAGACTTAGTCTTCGGTTTTTTGGAAAGCCGAGAAAGCCGTTTATTAGTTTATTATCACTTAAGCAGCCTCGATTTCAGGTAAATATACCATCGAACAACCTAAATATACCATCGCATCGATGATACATTGCTCGCATCTTCCAAATATGGTAAGCGCCAGTCGCTTATGAAAAAATGGCCGGAAGATTGGAGCCAATCAGAGACGGCGAAATATTTTGAATGAACAATAAACCTATCTAGTCCATATATGGCAATGCTCCTACCCGGAGCGGTATTTTTTTTTTCTATGACCATTATATCGTACCTTTGATGTAATAAACGTGATTGGCCATCACTCCTCCTTCCCCATCAGACTGACAATCATTTGATTCTCCATATTTGTTAAACGTTTGCGGTGCTGTGGCACTAGAGAAACACTGACCACCATCCTGGATTGCAAAAATAATGAAACCCGCTTTGATGGCAGCCGACGCGCATTTGGAAATGGCGTTTTCTCGTTCCGTGAATGGTCCATCTAAAATTGGGTCCTGTCCTTCTAAACTTGAGATTGTTCGATTTGCGGTGTCCTTATAACATCCAACGGTTTCGTAAGCTGGGGGAAATGAGCAACAGATTATGTTTATCTTATTGCATTTAAAAAATATGACGAAATGTATGCCTGCTTATATTCTTTAAATGCAGCAAAATCAAACACACGATTAACAGTAATTTTATAAATTCTAGGTGGCGTCTCTGAAACTCGTTAACAACACATTGAGGAGAAAGAAAGAAATGGAATATTGATCGTCATAGCATTTTTCGAACTTCGAAGAATGAATTTCTCTAAAACTTGAATAGAGCTGATTATTTGAGGAGCTATATCAAAACGCGCCTGCTAAAATGACGTGTTTCAACCAATATTCGGAAACATCAAAATCGACGGGAAAAATTGGTCGCGACTCTTCTTAAAAACTTCAATTGTGTCTTGATATCAGTTGAAACACTCCCACTCGTGTTTTGTATATTTCCACTGGTGGACGGATATTGGATGAAACACTCCCACTGGTTATTCGTGTTTCACTTTTCATTTTTCCCTGATATCAGACGGAACGCTCCTTCATCTGTTTGATATATCACCTCTGAGGGTCACACGAGATTCTGCCATCCGTTTTTGAACACACGCAGTCAGTGCTGGGATATCGTGTGTGTTTGTTAAATCTCGGTGATTGAATATCAAACGAAACACTCCCACTCGTCTTCTATAGATTGTCAATGAGCGTCTCGATGTCAGACAAAACACTTTCAGACATGTTTGAAATATTTGCAGATAGTTAGTTTTCTTTTCTTTTTAAATGTTTTGAAAATCCTTTCAACCCATCTACCATATCCCTCTCAATTCTTGGTCTAATATGTAATATATCAAACATTCTAGTTATTCCTCATTAGTAAAATCCAACTAGTGGTCTATTATCAATGCTGCGTTCTGATTGGTTGAGCTACTACTGGGCTATATGTTATAGCCCACTAGTAGCGAAAAGCTACCCATGATATCCCGCGCGCGCCTCAACCTGAACCCCAATCTTCTCTCACCCCAAAACACATATATAGCGTCTGGGTACGAGTCTGTTCTGCCCCCTTAATTGTCCCCAGGTACGCTTTCGTTCGTCCTGACGACCTCTCAAAGCTGTGAGCAAGGGTTCATACAGATTACTCCCTACCTTTATTTTACTTCTTTTGCCTAACAAAGACAAATGAAATCAAAGCTGGCCCTTAAAATAATTCTTAATCCGCAGCATCCTTCAGGTAATGGTGTGAGAAGGAATGGTAGAAAAACAAAATCGTTTTCAATTCATTAATTCTTACCCTGTCCACAATCTTCGCCGGTAAAACCCGGCGCACATACGCAACGATACCGTTGGTCTGTAAATCCCGACTGGCAGGTAGAATTGTTATGGCATGGATTGACGTCACAAGCACTCTTTCAAGAAACAAATGAACGGTGAATGAGATGAAAAGGTATTAAATGATGTAGCAAATCTAAGTAATCAAAGTGAAACTTGTCTGGGGAAGACATGCCAAAATTTCCTCGACAATCAAAGGACCGTCGGCAGATACGGCAAATTAGACAATGTGACGACAGTGACGTAGACTCGCGCAGATCTAAAAACCGAAATGACCCATGGTAAGAGGCTTATTAAGCTCTACAGTTCCCTTTCGCCTTTCCGAGCTCTATCATGTTCGCATTTTCCGTTGTGTTCACTAAATCTGCCGAGTAGACATGCTGTTGTCTATTTCTGCATCCGATCTGCATACAGGAAAGAACGTGTAGGTATTAAGTGGGGCACTTTTTCAAAAAAAGCCTCTGCTAATTTTTTACATGGCTACAATAGTATGCGCGCTCTGATCGGCTGTTTTCTTGTAATGACTAGGAATTACTAGCTAGGTTTCCAAGGCATATACAATAGTGGATATCCCTATGGCCATACAGACAGTTGTCGAAAAAGGACATCCGCTGACCAGTGTCACCTGACTGTGTCGCGGGTTCAAGTGTACAACTCATTAAGGTGACTTGTTATTTGCTGACCAGTTGTTGGTTTTAAATGATCGCATGCTGACTGAGGCGGTCCATGATGAAAAGGCCATATAATATATAACTAATTGACCTCGTCCGTTTGGTCATTATAGGGAAATCTCAGACCTCGGCCTTGATGTATTGCCGTTGCGTTCGCTCGGTTAATACATCAAGGCCTCGCGGTCTGAGATTTGCCTGTAATGACCTCACTCTCGGTTAATAAGTAATATATAGTTTCAGTTGAAATCGGAAGGGTGAGGCCAAACCTCCCAGGCAGGGCTTTGCCAAGCGTTCATGCCAGCCCAAAGTCCTAGGGTGCGTTCCTTTGAGATGATCCGGCTCAGGATCAGTGATCCGAGATCACCCAGACCATGGTAGATCAAATGAACCGATGAATCCACTCTGGACAAGGATTCATCGGTTCACTTGATCTACCATGATCCGAGTGATCTCGGATCAGTGATCCTGATATAGATCGTCCCAAAGGAACGCACTCCTAAGGACGTGCGTCAGAAGCCAGGTGTGGGCATTACCAGTAAACATTTTACAGTTGAATCTTGTGGCGTACTTGATAGTGCAGCACCATGGGTACGAAAATTTGGTTAGTGATTTATCGGTCGACAGTTTAGGCAATTGGTAAGCAAAATTCAGGACTTGGAAATTTCGTCCTGCAACCGCTTTTGCCATTTGTACAAATCAGTGCCATTTGCTGAAAAACGACCTTGAAGCTGGTATCAAGGATGACTCTTAAGAAAGGGAACACGAATTTCCGTTTGGAATATTCCGTCGTGAAAAACAGGACTACCTTTCCAGATGTTCCGTTGCTCCTGGAAATTGTCCGCAGGAACTATCCAAAACGTTTTGTTCCATTTACTTTATCCAACCGGATTTTTTAGAAACTTTTTGTAAATGGTAAATGTGCAACCTATGCATCCAAGAAATTTGGTTCCGTCAAAATCGTCCGTTCGCACTTCCGCTTGTTCATGTTAGCGGATGTGAAATACCTTACTTGCTCGCATCCATGTTATGGTCTATTGACAGCTGTCACAATAGGGTATCTGCTGACCAGTGTCACATGACTGTATCGCAGGCTCAGGTGAAAAATTCATTGAGGTGACGTGTTTTATTTAATTTTTCCCCTGCCCGGTTATGGTATTCAACTGATCGCAGGCTTAAAAAACTTTACTTCAGAAAGACATTTTTTCAAAATTCCCACGAGAGCTTCGCTTTTGGCTTGGCTAAATCTAAATCTTATAATAAACTCTTACATTTGCTCCATGGTATACGTAGTCGGCATCGTCCTTCAGGTGATAACCATACCCTCGATGAGTTGCATTGTTCAACTCACAGCTCCTTGTTTTCTCTTTGAAATTAATACTGACGCAGTTAGATTCCCACAAACAAAGTATCTCGCAGAAACCTACATCTGGGACCTGCTGAGTTCTTATTGCGTGGTTCTGCAGACGTTTGGCGGTAAAGGAGAAGGAAGCTGGAAACCGCAGTTCTCGACATTCACCTGAAACAGTCAACACCCGTCCACGCACATGAACAAAACACTGCACAAAAAAATAGATCAAATTTGCTCGGGGCAAATATATTCTGCAAAAGGGGGCAAAGATGGTAAATACTGCATTAGTATCCTTAATTTTATAGGGCTGTACAGTGGCGGATCTAGGGAAAGGGCCCCACCCCCCCCCCCCCCCCTTCCCCACCACCACTTATTTTTAGACCACACTGAGACCCGAAGGGCCGAAAAAATTTTTTTGGGAGAACGCGCCAGCTGTACTGCCGCAATTTGTAATACAGTCGACTCCCGATAACTCAAACCTTTAAGGGAAATAGAAAAAAGGTTCGAGTTATCGGGAGTTTGAAGAAAATAGCCGAGAGTAAGGTAAAAAACAGTTCTTACTGCACAGTGAACATTTTAATCACATTTGATTGTAGAAATGTCAAGTGAAAATTAAAAGATAATTCTAGATTATAAATCAGAGCGTAACGTAACAAAAGATAGCCTATATAGAGCATGCGTTTTACTGTTTTGAGAAGAAAAGCTGCTTCACGTTAGCCTGTGACAATTAGCATCAGCTTCCACTAGTAAACTATACTCCTACAACTCGTCAATAGGAAATCCAAAATTCAATGTTTCGGACGCCAGTATACGGCTTTTTTCCGACTTTTTAAGGGCTCAAAAAATGGTTCGAGTTATCGGGGGTAAAATTATATAGAAAATGACTTGAGGGGAAACGAAAATTGGTTCGAGTTAGCGGGAGTTCGAGTTATCCGGAGGGTTCGAGTTACCAAGGGCAAAAATTACAGTGAATGTATGACGGAAATCCAAGGGAAATCGATTTTGGTTCGAGTTAGCGCGAGGTTCGAGTTAGCGAGGGTTCGAGTTATCGGGAGTCGACTGTAATCATCGCAGTAATACCAGTCGCAATTTGTAATAACTGTCCATCGCACTTTGTAATAAACTAAGCTGTCGCAATTTGTAATAATTCCATCGCACTTTGTAATAATGTTTTGAGAGTGATTCATCTTACTTCGTGAACATTAATATAATGCCAAAATATGAATGGTATTTCGTAAACAAAGATGATGACGTCTCGATCTGCAAGCACCTAACTTACAAAATTACTTTTAAAATTTATACCTGCGCTCATTCAAACCATTTAACTTATTCACGGTCCTAAACATTTTTTTAAAAAAATTAATGTTGATTAGTTATCTGACGTACGAAATTCTGTATTTTCAAACCTTGTATTAATTGGATTGTTTGCATGCAATGGTTACCTGGGGGGGGGGGGGGGCACTCCCTTATATCGGGCAATATGGGGATGTGCAGCTGGAGAGAGCGTTGTCAGAGTACAGAATCTAGACACAGTAGACACAAACGAGCCATTATTAAAAGGCATTTAATTTCCACAAATCGGAACATCCATCCTTGTATCATTCAAATAAAGACACTAGGAAAGCTTTCCTTTTTATATCTTATAACAGGTCGACACAACACCGTCCTAGCTTGTCTGACGCGCAATCTTAAAAAAAGTAATAGTGGCTTCTATATTTTGGCCAACTTAATCAGACGCGGACTGTAAAAATTCAAAATGTAATTTACTGCAAATAAACAAAAACGTCACCAATGGCAAACCGTCGAACCACAACAGAAACATAAACACAAAATCAAATTAGTCGCTGGCCGATATCTTTGTATGTACCTGTTTTTATAAAACTCACTTGGGATCATACGCGGAGCCGGTTGGCCCATTTGGTCTATTATTCTCTCTTGATTTGGTCCGATGTAGGAGCAAAAAGAGTATCATTCCATCTTAAAACAATTTTTTCTATGGAGCCCTCTAAAGCAAATACCGTGGGGATAGCAAAAAATTCTCCTTCCCTGGTACAACTCGTAAGACCCTTGCAATTCTTCCGATCGTGTTCAGGATTTTTTTTTTCCACAAAATGGAAAGGACACTAAATCAAACCATCCATCTGAGTTACCCTATCTAAGGATCAAACCAAAGACACAAAGCCAACAAGGTAAAAAATGATACCCTATTTAAGTGCGAGATCCTCAGCGGTACTTACCTACCTAGCCCATACATGTATATGGGATTATCCCTTCCCCACCCCGAAGACTTCAAGTGTCACGTGGCAAGCAAACATGGATTGGGACGACGAATGCCAAGTTATTCCTGAATTTTATGTTGTTAAATGTTGCTTTTGTTATTTAAATATTTTTGAATTCAAATATATAAAATGACCCATATTTTGTTTTTTGGTGACATGTCACGCGAAGTTTCATGTCTTTCATAAAAGCGATTCTCATTGGTCACTTGATTAATTAAGGCAGAAAAATTTATGTCGGAAGACATGCATGTTGACATGCACCAAAGAACACAAATTAAGTTTATTACAAAGTGCAATGGAATTATTACAAATTGCGACAGCTTAGTTTATTACAAAGTGAGATGGACAGTTATAACAAATTGCGACAGCTTTTTTATTACAAAGTGCGACACGTTTTATTACAATTTGCGACAGGTATTACAAAGTGCGATGATTATTACAAATTGGGACAGTAGCACCCCCCCAACCTTTTCTAAGGGTCTGGATGACCATTAGATTCTTAGTTTTTATTGATTTCTATTTCATGTTTTAAACTTTTATCATCTAATTTTTTTTAAACTTTTACCATTTTTTAAACTTTCATTGTGTAATTTTTTTAAAACTTTCAATATCATGTAAATTGTTATTTTCGTTAATGATTTTAGTCTAAGAGGACCCGCTCCTGTAAATCACTAGTTAAGTGAAGTTGGCATCCTCAATAAAGATTATCTGTCATCATTCATCATCTCAATGCTAAGCAATTACAGGGTGTACTTCACGCTACCCTTTTAAAAACTGCTATAAAACGTGTATTTAGTTTTAGGTAAACTTTTCTTTTTCTTGTCGTCTCTTGCAAAGGATGGCAAGAATGGACATGAAACTTGACACTGATGGGATTTTTCAAGTTTTAAACCTATGCATCCCTGCTGTAATAGACAGGAAAAGTCGTTACGTCACGTTGCCAAAATTTCTGGATGACAACAAACCGGAAAACGTCACTTAAAACTGCTTCGATGTCGTTCAGTTTTAATTAATTTGTCAAATGTTGGCTAAATTTTGTAGGGTTAAATCCGAAAGGACCGTATTTACGTTGAGAAAAAAAAAAAAAAGAAATCGTGTTGTGTTCACCTAGTTTATAAAGCGGACGCGTGAAATCAGAGTAAGTTTCACGTGGTGGTCATGCTACGACGGCTAAGAGCATGGTGCAGGTGCAAAGTCAGTGTTGTTTTGCCAATCTGAACCTATTGCTTTTTTGCCGTTCTCGTTGCCGTCGCTGTCACTTCTCCCCTCTACTTGTTTGTCATCTTCATAACCAGTATATAGGAGTATTTTGTGCTTGAACGTATTTAAAAAGCACTGAGTAATGACTTCGTTATCACAGAAGTGATTATGACCTGAAACCGCAATATCCTTGCGGGACGTACGTATTACTCCCAAAGCACAAACTCAGCCAAAACGCTAAAAATCTTCAATGTTTACTCAAGTTTGGGCTTATAGAAGATAATGTCACAGTTTTTCAATGACCATGAAATTCAGAGTCCGGGTAGTTAGTTAATCAATTGTGGCCCTGAAAAAATTTGAAGGAAAAAAAACTACGATTTTTTAAGAAAATGCTTTTTTCGTGAGAAGGACTCTTAAACGCTGACAAACGTCAACAAATAGCGAAAACTATAATTTCTATATGTTTGCTTTGCTCGAAATCGCACGCATTTACAAGGCCCTAAAGCGTTTTGCTGACTTGCAAGGACCCATCTGTTATAACGATGCCCAAAATAAAGAGATGAATCTCATAGTTTATTAGATATAATCCGTGTAAAGTTTGCTTATCATTTTCGCATAAATTATGACCTAAATTTGGAAACCGCTGAATTTCTCGAATTGGGTCTTTGCGATTTTGGTGAAACTCTGTTCAGCGCAAGGCACTAATGCGCACTATGTGTAGCCGAGAGATTTTCACGAAAAAATGCCGGCAACAGCAGATTTTCGACTCAGTCCTCAAAGGGGCGTGGCATTATAACCACGTGACATTTACTCCGATCGCCCAAAATTTTATGTTATATTGTAGATTGATCTATATGTTATCCATTCTATGTGTTAGACTTACGATAAAAGTAAAGGTGGGGATACCAGAGAGCTTCAAAGTAGGGTGGTACCCCCCCAAAAAAACTGGGTCGAGTCACCTTAAAGAATAAATTAACAGCTAAGTTAAAGAACGAATCTGCCAAAATAGATATAAGTTGAGAATAGGTGCATACAAATTTAAAATGTATTTATATCTATATATTATTCTATAATTGAAAATGGTTCAAAAAGGGGCAGACTCAAAACAAATTAGCCAAAGACACGTGCAGTGGATAAAATTGATAACCACACTCGTTCAATTCCGTGAAAATTAGAATTTAAAAACGTATAACAAGACATGATGATATAAAGTAATCCAAAGATATATTTGAACAGAAGCGTTTAACTTTTAATTAAAAGAACTAAAATCGCAGCACTTACCTTCCACGTAAGCTAAGAAAAGTTCTAATGACAAGAAGAAAATGGGAACGCTTTGACCACGAAGAAAGGAGGCCATAGTTTGCATCTCAACTCATCGCTATCTGACCACTTTAGCAGCCAAAACTGGTGATAACATTGAAAACGCCTACATGGAGGACTCTTAATAATGCTTCTAAATCCACCTGCTGTACACACAAGTTAAAAATTAATTAAACAGCTGCATGCTGTCATCTACGTACTGTCGAATTCAGTTTGAAAATTAGATCAAATATGTCGTGTTACCACAACAGATAGATAATTTGTATGTTAAAAAGCCTTTCAACATTTCTCTGAAATCCTCCTACACTTTCTGGGCGCGATACCGCGATTGTCTCACGATCTTTTACGGTTTAAAAGGTGCTATGCAAAGGCGAGGTAATATTACCCCGCGAGAGATGAAGCATGTTTCTTAAAAAAAAAAGTAAACATCTTAAAATATTAATAGAATGATTTTAAAATGAGAGATTCGCAAAGAGGCTGAAACAATTAAGGCGTACTATTTTAACATAACAGGCATTCAAAACGAAATGCGTCACCGAAGGCTACGAAAAGACCGAAGACGGTGGGCAAGTTTATACTGAAGTTTACTAACATTCGTTAGAGAAACCCCCCACCTGTATTCTCAGAAAATTACTCAGCAGAAAAGAGGTGGTCTGGTTTTTCTCCATATCTACATGTTCAGCTTATTTTCTCAGTTAATAGGCCGATCATTTGGCAAATGAACCGGGATTTTGCGGTCGTGATTTTCTACGTTGATTGCAGAGAAAGTTTGTTTTACTATTCAGGAGCTAAATGCTTTTGAAAAGGTAAGAGCAATATTTTTTTGCGATGGTGTTATCTTGGTCTTTGGCAGAGTTTCAAAATATGCATGGGGTGCAGATTGATAATGTTTGTTTTTCAGGAAGTTCGAGTCAATAAGTAAACGGTCCACACGCGGCAGTCGATAAGAGTCTGAAACATTCACTAATTTTTTAATTTATATGCATGGAGAAAATAATTAAGACAACAAATTTGCCATGATAAAGATGTTCATGATAATAAACTACACTAAAATTCCGAAAATAAGCCCCGGGCTTGTATTTTTCAAATGCCCTTTTTGAGGGGCTTATTTTTGAAGGGGCTTATATTCGGAGGGGCTTATCTACGAAGGGAAATTTGCGTTTCAAAATCGATTGGGCTAGCCTTATAGTTGGAAGGAAATGTACCGTTTTTGCTTTGTTTTATTTTGTATTTGAAGGCAATTTCCAAGGACAAGCCTCCCGGTGGCGGGGGGCTTATATTTGGAGGGGCTTATTTTCGGAATTTAACGGTATACCAGACTGACGCAGCGATATACCGTAAAATTCCAAGAATAAGCTCCTCCTTGTATAAGCCCCTCCACATAAGCCACCCAAACCGGTGACGCAAAAAACCCTCCGCTAAATCGCCCCTCCAAATATAAGCCCCTCAGGGGCTTGTACTTGGAAAATTGCCCTCAAATACGAAGTAAAACAAAGCAAAAACGGTAAATTTACTTCAAACTATAAGGCTAGCCCAATCGATTTGTAAACGCAAATTTCCCTCAGTAGAGAAGCCCCTCCGAGTATAAGCTCCTCAAAAAGTGCCTTTGAAAAATATAGGCTCCGGGACTTATTTTCGGAATTTACGGTAGTTAAAGATGCAAAAAGAAGGGCCAATAAATATTATCAGTTGCTGCAACGAAGGTTATTGACCTGTCAACTAATCTGACTAATATTTCTTCTCACGCGGGAGATAGGTGTTTTTCCAGTTCAGGTTCTAATTTTTAGTTTCACCAAAGAAATTTTCCAAAGTTCTGATGGCATAAGAGTCGTTTGTTTGTTTGTTTTTTTATTTTGTCCTTAGTCATCCTATAAGATGGGTAATATCAGTTTAATAAAACTTCACATAGGAGATTATATTATCCCAAGTTGTTCCAGTCTATGGCGAGTGGCAAGTTTATGAATTCTGTTAAATAGGGTTCTTGATTTCTGCTTAATTCTAAAATTCTACAACTTGTGCATTTTAATCAAGTGGATACACCAGTCAGTACCATAGTCCTTTTGCTCTGTTGTAATTTCTTCTCCTTGTAAGCATAGAAATTTATTCGTTTCCTAGCATTCAGTTTTTTTATTTAGTCGGTTGTATTTACAAAAAAAAAACACTTATGTACGTTGGTTGGCAACACAGTTCATTAAACTTTCGCAATATCTATTGAACGATAGCTGGTGATGCTCAATAGACCAGTTCCGATATATTAAAATGCAGGCTCAAAAATGAATAATACATTTCTTTTGTTTTATTGCCCCATGCCTCGGAGCCAAGTATGAATTTTAATACATCGGATATGGTCTATAAATACTTAAAAAATACGTTCAAATACTGGGTCCCAGCGGTTTTTTTCTCGTGGCGAAGATGATGTGTCTTCGCAGTGACGTCATCAAATTGTAAAGTCAAAACTGAGCAAAGTTTTACGAATTCTTATTTACACTAGGTTGAAGATAAACAAAAAATAAATCTTTGCACAAGTTTCCATTCCCGTAGCACGTTTCATTTCGAAAAAACAGCAATTTGAACTTCCGAGTTTTCACAGTGCGTGACACCAAAATAGGAATTCTGTCTCGTTGAAAGAAAGTCTCTCCTCTTGATTTTCAACAGTAGAACCATCTCAAGTATTAGAAAGTATGTTTATGCGCCGGTATGCTAGTCTTCGAGTGAAAAGAAAGAGATTTTATAGAAAAAGTGAACTCCAGATGTTTTTGTTGATTTCCGGCAGCCATATACACCCTATGCAGAACGAAAAGAGACTGGGAGCGATCAACTTGAAAACGAGGCTAGTTGGGCCTGGTAAATAAAAATGGCCGCCTGATGTGAAGGGCGCCAGTTTTTGAAAATGCCGCAAAATTGTTGTGTTCCAAACTGTACCAAAAAGAAATACAGAACCGAAAACGGGGAGAAAATTTCTTACTTGAAGTTTCCAGACGACGTTATCCTCAAAAAACGTTGGCTCCATGCCATTCGTCGAGACGAAGGAAAAGCGTTTAGAGTCAACCAAAACACGAAGATCTGTTCTCGTCATTTTAAGCCCGAGGACTTCGTTAAAGCTATTGGAGGTCAGCGTGTTTATGTAAAGGCAGGGGTAATTCCATCTCGATTTTCGTGGTCCAAAGGTTCTCCGAAAAAGCGAGCACCTCCTAAATGTCGCAATCTTTCGTCTACAACAGAGTGTTCAAACAAGGAGTTGCAATCATCTCAAAGTCAAACAACTGCAGATGCAGCTGAAGCAACTTCTGAAACCTGTACTTCATCAGCAGCTTTTAGTTATCATGATGTGGAAAACAGCTTAAGTTCGTGTGAAGATCAAACAGAAGAAGTTAAAAAACTTGAAGGAATTCGAGGTTTTGAACTTGAAAATGCGAAGTTAAAGGCTGAAATAGGGGTTTTAAAACGCCAGAGGAGCCTTAAAGATTCTCGCCTTTTTCAGATACGCAATTTTACTACCGACGAGGACATTGCCTTTTATACGGGATTTCCTAATTTAGCAACATTTAATGCTGTGTTTGAATTTTTAAATACTGGATCGAAAGGGGAAAACATTAGGTACTGTTCATCAAAAGAAAGAACTGTCCAAAAGGAGTTTTACGATAGTGGAAAAGAGGAACCAGAGGGATGTACTAGCATAGGTAGACGAAGAAGCTTAGAACCCAGAGAGGAGTTCTTCCTTGTTCTTTGCAGACTGAGAAGGGGATTTGCAGAAAAACATCTAGCTCACTTGTTTGGTATTTCGCAGTCGACAGTAAGCAGAACATTCCTTTC
This sequence comes from Porites rus, assembly GCA_964035705.1. Taxonomy (NCBI): domain Eukaryota; kingdom Metazoa; phylum Cnidaria; class Anthozoa; order Scleractinia; family Poritidae; genus Porites; species Porites rus. The sequence goes on along the minus strand of OZ038004.1, from coordinate 6,741,605 downwards.
TTGGATAAATTACATGTACATATTAATATATACATATTTAAAATTTGGTCAAGTATCTATATGGCCTAATAGGGAGGTTATAAGAGCTACAATGCCTGACAGCTTTAAAGAGAAATACTCTTGCACCCGTGTAATAATCGATTGTACAGAAATTAGATGCCAAATGCCTTCCAGCCTTCTGTTGAATTCCAAATTGTTCAGCTCCTATAAGAACCATGTAACTCTAAAAGGCTTAGTTGGAATTGCTCCCAGTGGAGCTATAACTTTTATCAGTCAGCTATATAGTGGAAGCATTTCCGATCGCGAAATTGTTGAACGAAGTGGTTTCCTGAAGTTAGAATTTGACAATGGTGACACCGTGATGGCCGATAAAGGTTTTACAATTGAAGACCTACTCCCACTGGGTGTAACCCTAAACATTCCCCCCTTTTTAGGGTCTAATAGCCAAATGACAGCGGAAGATGTTATCAAGACTCAAGAAATTGCTTCTGTTAGAATACACGTTGAACGGGCCATCAATAAAATCAAGAATTTTCACTTATGGGATAGTGTTGTACCCCTCAGTTTGTTTGGGGTAGTAAACCAAATGTGGAGTGTCTGTGCCTTTTTATGTAACATTCAGGACCCTCTTATTTCCACTTAACACTGAGTTAGGCAGAGCTCTGAGGCACACTACAGAATTTCAGTCAATTTAATAAATGTAAACCTGCTTATCCACCTCAGGTCAAATATTCTCTAAACCAACTAAAACTAAGAATGTGATTCGCTTGCTTTCAGTCCCAAACACTTAAAAGATGTCAGCTTTTACATGTAGTTCTAAAGATCTTAAAATCAAAGAATAAAGAAAGCTATCTTATTATACAGACCATGTTGGTTGATACTCTGTTTTAAACATATCAAGTTAGGTATGAGACACAAAATTTCTATTTACTCGTGCCAAGATTAGATTAGGGTAGTTAACCCTTCTAATGGTTACTGAACTCCACAGAAGCTGGTGCTATGAAATGTTCAAAATAGCTCTTCTTTAGGCCTTCATTCAATACGTCCCAGAATTGAGGATCAGATGTGATCCTCTCTATACTCATGCCTTTGTTAGTATAGATAACAAAGTCACACCAACTTGCTCCTGTAATACCTAGTTGACCCTGTATCTGAAAGTAGTACTGGTGCCCCCTTTTTAGCCTCGGCTTTCCATTTACATTTTCTGCATAAAAAGTTTCATCGGCACATGCTTCTAAAGGACTCACATGAAATTTAGAGTAGGGACATTTAACCTCTACCAGCCCAAAAGGCTTGCTACAGCCTCGGTCAATGACCTTGCCATCTGGTGATGCTGCTAAAAAGGGAGAGGCCATACTGACAACAAGGCCACTTTTGAACACTGAAACTGGGTTCCTTGTTGAAAACATATATTTTTCATATTCTTTTAAGGCTACAGGCTCATAGGTTTTCCCATGTGCAGTTTGTTTGGCAGTGAATGGTTTGGGATGAAGCAGATTATTTACTAGAGTGTTATGATTCCTTTGCCTTTTTACAATTGTGTGGAGATTAGATGCTGTATACCGAAATTTCCTTTCAGCCTGCCATTCCTGTGAGGCTGCTTGTTCACTTGTTTTCTTCTCTATGGTATTAAGCTTTGCCTCATCAACAATCAAATGATCCAGGAGTGCTTCCTGGTTGCTGCTTAAATCATCTGGCTTTTCATACTGCTCAGATTGTTGCAAAGGGAATGGAGGATATACGGAAATAGCATTTTGTTCATCATTACAGTCCACTCTAGGCACTGAGTCAATATTACAGAAAACTTGAAAATTAGACTCTGTGAACTGTAACTGGTAACTTGCATATGAGCCACTTGGACATTTTCCAAATTTTGTTTCCTGTAAGTTGGTACCACCAGTAGACATAATTTGAGACAAGGCAAACTTAGGGTTGATCTCTTGAAGCTTGTTTTTTAACAAAGCTTCATCAGATGCTTGTGTACCCAAATTTTTCCTAGCTTCATACAACAAGCACCTTACTCCACTATCAGGGTTATACTCTGTGTCTATATTCGACTTTTTGACCTCAAGTTCCATGACAGGTTGGGGCTTGATTTTATCTCCTCTTACAGGCCTGTGCCATAGTTGTAAACTTGAAGTGCATGCCTTAACTTGTGTCATGTCAGATTCATTTTCCAAGTCCTTAATATCTTGACAACAATACAAGCTGAACTTACAGAGTTTCATCATAACAGCAAGCACATGATTGCAAAAACCAACAGATCCTGCTACACATGTACACGAAGCATATTTAACAACTCCACTCACTAAACAAAGTGCAACTTGTAATTTGTGGGGTGGCTCATTTTTTTTAAAGCTATGGTAACACAAGCATTTGAAATAGAAATATTGGTCATCACTTGCGCAAGTTAAGTCTTTCAGGTATTCATCATCAAGAAATGTTTTTGCCTTTTTCATGCTTGTTGGAACAGCATGGTTCTGTTTATTTCTGTCAAAGTTTTTTCCAGATTTAGAAATATGTAAATCCATCTCTGCCCTTGTGAATAATGGCATTCGTTGCAAACTTGTAGACCATCCGGCTGATGGAAATTTAACAGTACTTTCCTCAGGCATCGCATCACTTTGAGCGAGTTGTTCTTGTCTCGCCTTTCGACGCGTGTATATCAGATTTTTATCGGGATCCACAACATCTTTATCACGACCAGACGCAACATATTCCAGAACTCTTCAAAATGAAAAGTAGAAAAACTATTAATCATTACATTTTTGAAACATTTCATCGAGAAAAATAACTCCTAAATCTTTTGATCTCCATTTACAATATCAAAGTCTCTTTTAATTCTAAAAAGTATCACGAACGACTGACAAATACTGTACTTACCTTTTCGCCAATTGTGCCTTTGTTTTTAACCCCTTTGCTGGATCGCCACGACATTTTAACCAAAAGCGAAGTTCATCTGTTTTAAGAGCAGTCGGATTTCTTCCCTGAAGCGATGCTCCGGGGATATCTTCCTCCGTAAGACTCTGAGAAAGACGGCTACTTACAGAGCCATGAGCGGCCATATTTCTAACACGAGTAAACAAGGCCCAACTAGCCTCGTTTTCAAGTTGATCGCTCCCAGTCTCTTTTCGTTCTGCATAGGGTGTATTGGTGCACCTACTGGTAGATACTGGGTCTGCATACAAAGCTCTCAGAAGCTCTATATAGGTGCGTGAAACTGTGGGCCACAAAGACCTGAGACTTGGACAAACTGTTTATATATTAATCTTTTATAACATTTCATTTTCTTGGCTTCTTCCACAGGACGGTTTCCAATTTACTCTTTTGTTGCGTGACACGGGGCCGACCTCGGAGCTGAGTATCAGTTAATGACGTCATGTTCCATGTACCTTTGCGGGCGAACACTTGTTATTTTTGTTTTTCATCCCAAGATGGCGCTGTGTCATTACCCGTGTCCCGAGGAGATAGACGTCTTTACTGGGCCTCACTTGCGAATGAAGCAGCTGGTGTATGAAGCACTGGAGAAGGTTGGTGTCTTTATTATTCACGAAGTGTTTTTATTTCGAAATCTTGCTGTGTTTTAAAGGTACCAGCTGAAACATTGGTCATGTATTTGAATTTCTTCTTATCTACCATTGAATCTCAGAAGACATAGTCGACACAAAATTTTAAATATTGTCAACTTGTTCCTGATGTATTGGCGTTTATTGTCACGGTGGAACACACTTTCAAACATGTTTAGCTGTTAAACTCCCACATGAATTCAGAATAAGGCTTAAAATGCGTTCAAAAGTAAAATATTTTACTTTCCACGTACATGTACGTTGTTGAAACATTGCAAGATATTACATAATGCCTTTCTATCAGCAGTGTAATTTCCCTCACTTGTTTTCACTCAATTGTCTTTTTATTACTAGAAACGTTTCTACCGACAAAAGTAGGATTTCTGTATTTTCGTACAAACTTTAGGTCGACATTTAATAGAAGAACTGAAATATGCAATCTCATTTTTCGACTCACACGTGCTGAATTACTGTTAATGTCAGTGTATCTAGCATTTAAGTGCTGAGTCACTATTACCTGTTTTTCTCATTAAAATAACACTGCTAATTTAAGGTCACTAGAATTAACTGCTAGACTAGAAAAAGTTTTTGATATCTTGAACAAATTCTCCCCATCACTACCACAGGAAATGTATAGAAAGAGTTTGGAGAATTTGCAAACTGATATTAGGGTTTTAAAAGTGTGCAAACAAAAGGCATTCAAGTTTTCCTTTATGAGAATTGGTATCAACTTTGTGGATGCTGGGCTCAAAATAGCAACCAGTTAACTGACAACGTTCAGCCAAGATGACAGTTTTCTGGACGAACTTGCAGTTGGCCGGTCATTTTGACTGGTCAAGTGCGTGGCTTTCAAACTAAATACATTACTGGAAAAGTAAATTTATTCACATTAATTCTATATAAATTACAGAAACAGTTAAGTAATAAAATACTCTAGCCGCTTGTAGTTATAAATAATTGACCGGTCAGAAACCAGCCATGACTGAGCTAAAACTTATTTGGCTGATCAACATGAGTGAACATGGTCCAAAAGTTATTTAGAGCCCTATGGATGGCCAAAGATTGTCATTTATTATGTTTTGGTGGCTAAAGGTACTATATACTCGTTTTTACTGTCATGCCATCAAAAGTAAAAATCAAATCTATCAAATAGATGAAATGCAGAATCTGGGAAATGAATGAAAGTAAATATGCAAAGATCGTTACCAAGATGCAGGTCGGTGCAATTTTTCACATCCAAGATATTCAGAGAAATGTCTTACCTAAATTTACAGAGCTTTGTGTGGAGATGCCATGTTGCCCTCAGTCTGAGAGGAACCACTATGGCAGCAAGAAACCAACAGAAACATCTGTTACCAAGTTTTGCTACGAAAGCGTGAATTCATTCTTTGAGGAGCTCATAAGAATTAAATATTTTAATTGATGCTTTTCCTAATACAAGGACTGTTCAGGTTGCAAACCCCAAAGTAAGTCAGTGTTTCAACCTACATGACAGCTCTCTTGGCTGCCATGTAAATGTCGCATCATGCAAAAGGTTAGAAATTCAGTTGTACTGACTATCACAAAATGAAGACCCCTTTCAAAGTTAAAACTATAGAGTAAACTTTTTAGCTGCTCTAATACATACTTCATGAAAGTAAAAACTCAGCCTGAGGAGGATCGATAATTCTTTAGTTTTAATTTTGATGACGTCATGTGAAAACCAGCAACTGGTTAACTAACACATCCTGTTTACAAATTCTAGCTCTCAGTGACAAACTTCAAAGATGATGTTTCTCTGTTAAGACTTCTGGGTTGCATAAATTCCACCTTCCAAGAACTTAAACACCATGAGGAGATTGAGAATACCTGCATTATGGAGGAACTTCAGCATCGTCTTATTAATCAGCAATTACTTGCTGTTGTTAATGATGTACACAAGGACAGGCATGTTTTGGAGATTTTATCATTAGCCAGGAAAGGAATGAAAAGTGCATCAAAAAATGGAACTTGTTTGAACAGGAATACTTTTGAGGATAGGCTCAGGGAAGCTCTGCAATCCTTTAAACGAGATTTTCTTCCACATATGAGGCATGAGGAAGAGGTAAACACCTGTGATTTAACTCATTTATTTTTAGGGTCGATGTGTAAGTTTTGCTCACTGCCAAATTTGAATCATGTCAAGATGTGAAAATGCAGGACATAAAATAAACTTTTTTCCAGGGGTCACTCAGGAGGTCTTTATATTTTTCCAAAGTGACATAAGCTTAGATTTATTTAGCAATTATGTCTTGTTAATGCAGTTCTTATTACTGATGGATGTCATTTGTGAGCAATAATGGTAAGAGGAATTGTTCCATATTGCATAATTCTTAAAGTCCTGTAAGTTGAAGGAGGTAAAGAATGGCCGTGGAGGTGAATTTGGGACTATCAAGACAGCAGTCAAGAAAGAACTCGTACGATATGCTCCTTTAGAATGTCAGATTTTTGACCTTTGCAGGCTTGCATATAATTTTTCCTTTTACAGATGACATAATTATGTCCAACCAGTTAAAGTGCTACTACGATCAAAATTTAACGTCAAGTTTTTCACAAAAATGCTTTCTTTTCAGCTTATCAGAAGTGGCTGTACCTGTTTCGGTCATTGAAATGAACTTTGGCGCCCTCTAAGTGAAAATATTGAGCTTGAAAATGTAGGTTTTTCGTGTCCGCCATTACAAATTTATGTTCCAGTGACAAAGCTATTGTTCTCTGATTGTGACGTCATTTTCTGAACACGCCAAGGAAACAAACCTGAACCGTGAGAAAACAGCGAGCGATTCTCAAAGCTCCGCTCGTCTTCGCCCGATTCTGGAATTGTGAAGGAGGAAATCGTAGATTACGATGACTCTGTAGAACAAGCACCGACTGAATATGAGAAAGTCAAATACTAAGGGCAGCTAGCCTCAGAGAAGGAAAAAAAACACACTTCACCAAGTCGTAGAACACGCCAAGAAAACAAACCTGAACCGTGAGAAAACAGCGAGCGATTCTCAAAGCTTCGCTCGTCTTCGCCCGATTCCGGAATTGTGATGGAGGAAATCGTAGATTACGATGACTCTGTAGAACTAGCACTGACTGAATATGAGAAAGTAAAATACTAAGGGCAGCTGGCCTCAGGGAAGGAAAAAAAACACACTTCACCAAGTCGTATTTTATGCAGTTTGTGCCAACGGAGATTCGGACTACTGGTAGGTGTATTTGTATACGTACTAGCTATAATAATAATACACAGGCAAGACGATCGAGAGTCCGCACCAATTTCACCTGCCTTCGAGCCACTCTCGAGTGCTCATTTATCCAAGTGTAGATAAAGTTTTGCTTTATAGCTCTTCAGGCACAGCGAATCAGAGTGGGTACAGTTTTCAGTTCAGCTAAGATTCAGTTCTAAAGCAGCTAGCTCATTGTCATATGCATGTTTTTTTTTTACCATCTTAAACGGACTGCTGTCCTTTATTATTGAAAATTTAATTGTTACTTAAGTGTTACGTATCTGAGCTGAGGATTTTAAAATTAGACCTAATGTTAAGTTCTCTTTGTCAGAAAAGTTAATTTACTCATTTTCAATATAAATAGATAAATAAGGGGATCGCTCGCTCTTGATTTGGTATATCAATTGAATAATTTTCGGTGCTGACATTAAAGACTGTCACATTCTTTGTAGCTCATGTTTTTTTGAAAAGGCTGTGTCTGCCTATACCTTCCCTATCGATTGACTGCAGATCAATATAGCAACTTATAAATTGCAACGCTAATAAAAATTCAGAGATTTCACCTCATCCAACTATTGTCAATGATATCCCCTTGTATTCCCATAACTTTTATATATAACTTTATGAAATTGTTGTATGTGACGTTTTTTTTTAAAATTTATTTATTATTCAAACCCAGGTGTGCATTTTTTGGATGCTCTCTTTACTGGGACCAGCTTTGAAGCTTTGGCTAGACAAGAAAATATATACAGTGGAACGGTTAACACAGACATGTTATGATGTCTATATTATATGGGTGTCCGTATTATCCGGGTGTCCATATTAAGTTAGCTCTCTGGAAAAAAGTCACAGACAGGTGATTTATTTGATGTATAGCATAAAGGAACAAGGAGGAAGAAGGGTAGGAACAATGACTGTAGCAAAAAGCTAAGAACATGAAACTTGTTGAGTAGGAGGCAGAAAATTTATCAAAGGACTACAAACAGGAGAAGAAAGAAAGATGTATCAAAATCAAATGTGTCATGCTATTTGGCTGCAGATGTTTTGGTAATAAAATCTTATTAACCGGTGAACTTGGTACAATGTCTACAATTGGCACATCATTGTGACAAGAAAAATAGAAAGTGCCTGGGTAACCAGTGTCTGTAAAGCTGGATTAAGAATATTATAGGAATTTCTGACTTGAAACAGAAAAGTGGTTGTTGTCCACATTAACTACTGTGCTAACTACTGTGCGTACTAAACCGGTTTATTTTAAAGAAAAAATTTATGCTTTTCCTCAGGACAAACAAAACTACCTGTTATATATGGGTGTCCTATTAAGTGGGTGTCTGTAGATCATAGAGTACTGGGTTATCACCGCATTAATAAATTATTAGTTGCAATTAACGTTATGTATTGAAAAACTAAATGGTTCAGTACATCACTAGGTTGCACGATTCTGCTGATAACACAGTGTGCCATAAATTCACTGCCTCTAGGAAGAAGTGTTACACAGTGGAAATTATGTTTATCATGGAGGCCCATCCTTGATTGTGCTCTGTGGATTTTTCTTGCTGGTTTTTTCCATTGTAAAATGTTATTAGAAACTAGCATTTTTAAGAGTTAAAACCCCTAAGAGGGCCTGGGAAGCAGTTTTTAATGTGCGCGGGCCGGTCACCACCTACACTGAGGTGACGGGGGGGGGGGGGGGAAGCAAATTTGGCTGTTCTCTCTTTGTGGCTGTTTAGAACTGTCAGATTACTGAACCTTTCTTGAGTCATTGTTGAGCAGTCATGTTCATAGATTTCAAGCCGCTGAAAAGTACATGAAAAGTACCTTTCTCCTTCTGAGGGTGACTGCACATGCTGAATCCACCACTAGAAGTTTGCAGATCATGATATTATACTGTAGGTTCCTGTAATGCCTTCAATTTGTCTAGCATGTCATTGAAATGTGCCAGAGACCACATCATCACCTGATATAATTCGTTTTAAGAAATCGTAGTTCATGGAGTAGACTTCAGATTTAATCAAGAACCTTCATCAAAAAAGACTATTCTGCATTGCTGCAAATGCTACATAGCTTTGCTGGTTTGAAAATGCAGAAATCTTGGACGATTGACTTTTTAAGGCTTACCACGCATCAGACTGATGGGATCAAAACGGACCAATAATAAATTTAGATGCTGGAAGATTCTTATTCCAACAAAGATACTATTCATATGAAAATGTATATTACAATGGAACCTCTATAAAGAAGTCCTCGGTCTAACAAACTATTTTTTTTTACTCCAGTAATAGTAAAATATAAGGCAATATGAAAAAGAACCTCGATAAAAGTTAACAAACCTTGTTAGAATAAACATATTTTTCCAGTCCCTTGGCCCTTCATTACATCAAGGTTCCACTGTACTTAATTTTATTTATTTATTTTTCAAAAAGTGGGGAAGCCCCTTTGCCCTGCATGGGCCCTGCCCTAGCTTGGCTTAGGCTATATAATACCCCCAAAATAGACTATGCTAAATCAGGCAACAAAGAACAATAAAATTGCAGCCTTTAAACAGTATTACTGCCCTTGGCTTGTTTATTGTAATCACTGGTATGACAAAGAAATAATGGATTTGTATATTGCACACAGTACGTAAGACCTAAACTTGTCCTCCAGGTTCTTAGCTGGGGCCTCACATTTATCTTGTGATCAACAAGTGTGCAGATCAATTGTTACAGTAGGGTGGACAGTGCCTTTGTATGTGGTAAGGGGCCATGAAGCTTTCTCATTCATAGGAATAACATTAGTCTATCCCATATTAAAAGATACACCAAGGTTTTTGAAGTAGGAAGGCTGTGCTCTAAGAAAAATTGAAAGGAGCCCAGTGCTCCAGACCCGTGAAATCCTGGGTGCCCAGCACATGATTTCTACGAAAAAATTTCCTAGTTGCGCCGGAACAATAGTTAAGCACCACGGGCCAACTGGGTGCTAGTAGAGCACAACCTTGAGTAGTCAAACACAAAGCAGCAGTGATGAGCGGGGGCCATGAAACTATCTCATACATGTACATAACCCTCAGTTGCAGTAAATATTTCAGTGACCAAGCCTTGGTGATTATTCATTTTTAACTTGCAATCTGTCAGTCACATCACTTCAGTGATTCAGTGCATGAGTGCCCCTGAGTTGGAGTTTACATCTCAAATTATGATATACTATAATTATAATTATTATAAGTATTCAATGCGAGATTGCAAAACTTTTCGTTATTCACTCAAAAGAATAACAATACACAACATTCAAGATAGGATCACAATTTTATTTTAAAGACCACATCAGTAAATGGTAATAATTCTTGCTGTATTTTACAAAATTGCAAAAACAGTTTTTGCAATAAGCTTGTGTGGGCTCTCTTGCTTTAGCTTGTGGTTTGAACTGACAATGTGTCTGTGCAGCTTTAATCAGGCTCTGAGTTTTGGGAAGACTAAAATTGAAAAAAGCATACCTTTTGTTTAGTGAGGGTTATGGCGACCAGAATGTTGGAAATACTAAGGAATTTACTGTATATTAAAATATCATACCATTCAGATTGCACCATGATCCTGATAGATTTTAATATTTTATAATAAAAATTTACAAATAGAGCTTTAAAACTTTTTATAAAAGCTCAAAGGAATGGTAATAGTGGTAACAGAAAAAATAGTACATTACAAGAGCAAGGTGTGAGCAATAATAGTGTTTACAAAACTAGAGGGCTCTCTGTGATCTGTTGCCTCAGGGCAAATCTTTTTGAAAGTTTCCTAAAAGTTTCGTAGTCGTCGCGTTCCAGTCGAAGAAAGGTCTAAGAGAAAATTTATCTTCGATGACTTCGCCAGTAGTAAAAGCAAAAATCACCACCGGCGATATAAATAAACTTAGCAAGTTTTGCGAACTGTAAGCTTACCTCCATGCGCTCCCTCTTTATGCGAAGATTTCTTTCCGGATTCAAGATCTGTCGATTGATCTTTCTTCCATATGCTAGCAAATGATCCAAGTTTAATTTTCCGCTACTGGTTTGCGTTGAAAGCCCCGTAAATGCTATTGCAGCACTCTTCGAAGTTATCAAACCGAGAAAACAGCGAAACTGTCAGCTGGAAACAAACCTATTCCTCGAATCTCACATTCAGTTGGTCAGACTCGCGTGCAGCCCAATTCTATCGATTGAAGCGGTTGCTGCACACATACGGAGCCTAATGTAGTAAGATCGAAAGAGTCTTCCTAAACAAGAACGCATCGAATTGGGAGAAAAGAGAACATTGTTGAGCAAAGTTCTTGGAAGAAAATTGTCATGCTGTGTGTACTGCGTTAAGTAAATGACGTCACAAAGCAATTGCCTTGTGTTCTTGGTAACCAGGCCACAGGAACATAGCGTTTTAATGGCGGCGAAAATTAATGGTTTTTGAGCGCCAAAAAATACCACTTTCCTTAATCGCATGAAGCTATTATTTGCACACCATGTACTTCAAGTACTAAACTGCCAATCTAACGAAAAAAAATGGTAGTCAAAAATTTGATTGTAGTAGCACTTTAAGTCCATCAAACCAGAAGAGATGTCAGGCACTCATCATGTTGACTGTGTAATTTGGTTTTAATTTATATGCAAATTGCATTGTCAGCTACCTAATGGTAGTGTAGTCAGTTCAACCTCCATTTAGCGGCCTTACTCTATTAAGTGGCCAGTAATCAAAGTCCTGAATTAATTGTAGAAAAGAACTGTATTATACTGTAACAAGAATGCTATATACAGTGGCATTCAGTCTCGCCTGCTTGGAGAGAAGATCAGGAAATGAGGAAGCGATAAATTCTACACAAAACAGGATTTACTCGCTTAAGGTTCTTAACTTCCTACTTTATCGACGTTGCTACTTTTTATTTGTTTCTGAATTGATTTAGTACGCGTGTTAGCGATGACCGGAAATACGTCTGTGGTCGCAGACTACACGTGTGTGTTAATACACGAAAATTCAAGGGCCATGAATCCAGAGAAATTGCATCATTGCCAGAGATCAAAAAAGTGATACTTGACACGTCATTTCAATGATCACCTAAAGTAAACGGCATGCTCATCACAAGACCCATTTGCATGCAATGAAAGTTTACAACACCTGGCCATCGCAGTTTTGCTAATTAAGATTCCTATTTTTTTCAACCACTCATTAGTGTTCACTTGTTGTAAAGTAATCAACGCTTTCAAGCAATATAATTTGTTGACAAACATGTTTCGGAAAAGCTCTAAATTTAATCTTTCGTAAGCTTTCTTTGCAAAATATTTGTGGCTTTGATCATGCAACGATTCTTAGTCCCAGTTTCCACAGTCTCCGCAAGGAACGCCTGGCACAATGACTCCCATTTTGTACCTTAAATACGACAAAAAACGCGTTACAGATTATGAGTGTCGCTGTTTACACATGCAAGACTAATAAGCGAAACCTCTAGATCCACGAGCAATAACACATGTATTGTTTTATTTATTGTGCCAGGTATTTCAACCACTCCTTATGGAGTATTTCAGTTTTGAAGAGCTGAAAGAAATCAAGGCAAAAGTGTTACATCTCCATTCTGTTTATATTAATCTCAGCAAGGTAAGTTTTAACATTTCATTCTGTTGCCTGCAATTAATGAAGTGGAAATAAACATTAACTGATCATTATCCCTCATGATTCCTAAATTTTGCTTCCTTTATAAAAATGTTATAAAGGAAATAAAGGGAGATGTAAAGAATCAACCATAAGAGGACACAGAAAAAATCTGAGCCCCAGATGGGATTCGAACCCATGACCCTCCGTGTTCCAGATCTGATGCTCTAACCTCTGAGCTACTGAGGACTGGTTGGCGAGCAAGGGTCATTTTTGTGGGTTGGACTTGCGAACCGCATCTCGCAGTCACACAGTCCATCACAAGCAACACATCCCATGCCATCTGGGGCTCAGACTTTTTCTGTGTCCTCTTATGGTTGATTCTTTACATCTCCCTTTATTTCCTTTATATTACTGTCATTAATATCAAGATCAGTGGCATAGATTATAAAAATGGCTCTTTTTGTTGGAGTTCTATTTGCAGGTACAGTCGAACCTCTATGTGAACCACCTCTCATAAGCAACCACCCATCCAAAACACCAAAATATCCCCATGATATCCATATAATCAGAAAATCTCATAACTTTAAGTGACTGCAACCACTTTTTGGCCTTGCGGGCTCATTATTTTCCATTGGTTTTGACCTCTTACAAGTAAACTAAGCAAACACTTGACACCTAATGTGGTCTCTGTTTGCTGTATGTATATGTACTATCTTACTGCTTAGAATAACAAGAACTTACAGTGACAACATGGAGCAGCTCCTATACTTGTGCATAACTGAGGCTCTGCCAGGGTAAATTCTGACAAGTGACTTGACCCAAAAAGTAGCGACAGAGTGTAAAATGAAATCGTGACAAGAGACAACCTCGCTCTGCCAAATTGCAACAGTGACAGCAAAGCCAAGAATAAGTGACAAAGAACGGTGGTGTGGCTAATTTATCACCTGTCCTGAATGCAAAGAAAATGCAACTTTTGTCAATTTTCCTTGCACTTCAGAGAATGCCTCTTGTCAGTGAGCTTTAGTGGACCCTCCTGAGCGCGTGTCACGGTACACTTTATGGAGGGACCTTACAAAAATATGACGATGAAGGCAACGGGAACGTCTAAAAACTAAAAGGTTTAATGAGCAAAACAACAAGTCTGCATGTGCATCACGCTTTCTCGTACATTTTGTTGCCATCCCTACACAACTATGACATGAAATGACCACATTTTAAGTTTACTTCAGAAAGGCAACGGCAAGCCGATAAATTCTACCATCTCTGTCTGAACTTGGGCACGGTCCCCTCGCTTCACCTCCAACCTGAATTCCCTCTTTTTAAGTAACTGGGCGACTTAGGATAATTGCCAAAAAAAGTGAAAAGATGCAAAGTCTATTTCAGGAACATTAAATGTCGCCATTGTCAAATCGTTACGCAAGCCCGCACGACTCCTGAGACACCTGGGAATGAGGTTGTCCATCACATGGCTTAATTTTATGCACACTATGCTTTGCTTGCCCCTGAACTTCTAGACCTTCTGACATCCTTGTCAGGTAGAACCGTGAGAAGACCACTATTGCTTGATTTGTTGGCTCATCAGACTGGCGCTTTCCTCTGTAAATGTAGTGTGAAGTGACTAGTGCGAAGATACAACATCTCCATAAATGGGATGTTAGAACATCGCAAGCCTTTCAATTCCTGGCCAGCATTATGATCGTCCTACCCACTATACGCTTGGGTGAAGAGAGACAATGTGATCCAGACTTAAGTTTCTTGTTTAAATGTAAGTAACACGACAGTGACGACGGTGGACAGACCAGGGATCAGGTACATATAACCTTACCACCGACTTTCCAACCGCTCTCACAGAGTAGACCACCATGCCTTCACGATTTCTCAGGTCAGTTAGTCTTAAAATGTTGATCATGGATCACTTAATTGTGAATGGCAATGTTTTTCTGTTCGACACATGAAATTTTAACTGAGAAATTTCAGAACTGTAATGGTTCTTTACAACGCATCGCTATGCCCCTTTTTTACAAGTTCCTAAAATTCCGATAAAGACAAAGAATTTTCGTTCAATTTCTGACAGCATCATGAAGCATTTAGAAACATTGACACAAGACATTTTAAAATTCAGGCGAGCGTCATGGGACCCCTCCCGGGCAGGGCCTCAGAACTTAAAAATTGCATGTAATAAATCATCTTCCAAAATTGGTTGGTGACATCTCTACTCAGAAGAGACCCCCTGTTTGTTGATTCTCGTATTAGCAACCACTAAATCTTCTCATTTTGAGTGGTCGCTTATGAGAGGTTCGATCGCATCATCACCTACTATTTACAGCTCACATTCCCCTCACAATCAAATTCTTTTTCTTTTTCAGCACTGCAAGGTTGAAAGCACAGACTCTCCAGAAAAAGACAGTATTCAAATTGATAGTTCATCTGAACATGAGTCTGATCAAGACATTGATTTTGAAAAATCTGCCGCAGTAAGGACTAAAAATTCAAGTCTCAGAGCTCATTGCTCAAAAGAAAGGACTTCAGCATCAAATTTAGATGCATCTACTCATGACATTTTTGCAAATTTTACATTGACTGAAAGCAGTGTGGTAAATAAGACTTCAACCTCTGAAAGTGATGTTGGCGCTGAACAAAAGCAATCTTTGCTTCTGCTCTTTCCTTCTGAAATCACGCTTAAAATATTCTCTTACTTGGGACCCAAAGACTTATGCCGATGTGCCCAGGTTTGTCGCCTTTGGTCACAATCTGCAAGAGATGGCGAGTTGTGGCGAGAGCTTTACCCTGTGCGCTGGATTTTCAGGAAGGATTGGCGGTTTGGTGCAGATGTTGATGATATGTGCTCATGTAACTGTGATTCTGAGATTCAGAGTTTTGAGTCTGGATCTATGAACAGGTAAGTTATTATTGTCTGAAATTACTGGTTGGATAAAATTTACAACAAACTTGGAATCAGACAAAGCGCTGCCACATATAATACCCTATACACTCTTTCATTACCAATAGTAGCCCAGTGTTCTTTCCAGAAATTTCAACACTGGGGTCCACAGGACCCATAGTCGATAGAGAAGCTAAAAGGGGTTCATGAGGAAGAAAAGCGGGTCACAATTTTTAGATGCAGTCAACGCCAACTCACCATTTTACAGCTACGGGTTAGAGTAAATACTTCTTACTTTCTAAAAAAGTAGATGTCTTTGGGACCCCTTGGGCTAATTATAGTGTGGCATTTTTTGAAAAAGTGCGGCAATGCCACAATGCCCCGGTCTGGTAGGGAAACTAGTGGCCACAGTAAAAACAAACAATAAGCACTGAAAAAGTGCGGCAGTGTCACAATGCCCCGGTCTGGTAGGAAAACTGGTGGCCACAGTAAAAACAAACAATAAACACTTTACTTTTATTGTTACCTGCTGCTTTGGAATTACTTATTTCATGAAGTAACTTTTCTTGTGTGTCAGTATGACTCCTTATACTGCTGCATTATTATGAGGCCATGCCAGGGTAAATTGGCCCAAAAAGTAGCGACAGCGCATAAGTCAGTTCAAAAACTTAACCAGACCATTTTTACGGAATAACTCAATAAATTATTTAAAATGCCATGTGGGACATATGACCCACTTTGATTAATTTCTAGGGAGAACACTGCTAGCCATGATGTTAAAAGCTTTGCCATTTGCGCATTTGTCAAGGGCATTGTTGTTGAAAGAGGAAATGACTATCTCTATTCAGGGTTGTCATTAAGAGCCAGGGGCCGGGGATTTTTCCCGGCTACTAAGAGAGTGGCCCCCGTGAGAATGGCCCCTCTTAGTGACAACCCTGTCTATTAAAAAGAACTTAAAAATGTTCATCAAATCAGGACAAGCCAATGAATTTGCCCAGAAAAATCCCCACAAATTTGGCCGTCGTTACCGGTCGCTTTTTGCTGAAGTTTGCCCCTAAAATTTCACAAAATCGGCTGATTTTACTGCAAATTTGTCTTTGAAAATCCCACATAATTGGACTTTTCTCTGTGACCTATCAGAAGCCCTGATAATTGTTTTATATACTTCAACTAGTCAGACCCTTCTTCTAACTGTACTTTTCTCTGTGAAAGTACTTTTGCCGATACAGATGCTGACAAGGAAAGCTGCAGTGACACTGGATCCAGCTCTGGAACAGACAGTGACAGTGAGTCACCTCCAGAGATGCAGCAGCTGCTGGGTCTAGCGCGATACCTAGTGCCAAGGGTTGGACCATCTGTGTGGGTGTTAAAGCTTGGCTGCTGTCCAGTGTTAAGTAATGGTTTGGTGAGTAAAGAGGGTTATACAAAGGTTCTTTGCCTGACCTGCTGTTGGAAAGTACATTGTATCACGACCCAGCGAGAGAGCGGACTTTGCCCAGACCCTTCCAGATATTTGTTGAAATGGTATAATGGGGTAACCTTATACAACTGTACAGACCATGTGCTTTCTGTAGAAGCCTTTGTAGTCCGGACATCTGTAATAATTTGTTACACTAAAACTAGATGTATGCTGTAATTTGCTGGTTTTCTGTTCTTTGTGAGTTGGATTACTGAGCGCAGGTACTATGTAGGTTTAGGCTTGGAATCCCAATCAACACTGACAAGTAAGAAGTTTGATTTGAATTTCCCGCTGACAGTGAGGTATGTAGGGGACCAGTGACATAGGGTGCTTGCCATTTTTTTGAACAAATTTTTGGACATTTGGAAATAAGAGCAAAAAAAATTCCACTATAAACTGAAAGTTGCAAAATAAAAAAAGGCTTAGATTAAAATGATTACTTTGTTATTGAGCCAAAGCAAATGAAAGAAAAATTCCAGGAGGAAATTGTGTTAGTATTTGAGTTTTCTTGTACCTTGCAAAGTTGTCTTGTTTTTACTGAAATAATTATGTTGGAAAACAAATGATAAACATTTTTCTTCTAGCCCAAAGAGATTTTTTTGGAATTTAATTCAGGCATTCTTTGAGCTGAATTTGGAAAATTTCTTGGTTCCCATTCTCTTACCAAATTTGATTAAAATAGTACATGTGAATGTTACTAGTGCGAAGAGCAGGGAATATACCAGGTCATTCAACATCGCTGCACTAGCTGCCATGGCACCATCAGTGACAGAGGAAACATGCTGTTTTGATGAGCTTTAAAATTTCTAGAACATCTCAATGTTTCCATTTAAATTTTTCCTTGTAGACATTCAAGATTCTGTCCCACTGTCCTAATGTGAGGCATCTTGATTTATCACAAAATGCAGTTTCTGACTTTGGATTGAAAGGGTAAGTCAAAATTAAAGATCGTGTTACATCTACAGGAAATAAGATATTTGTCAGTGTAATTAGTAAGTACAGTCTAACCTCTTCTTACGGACACCTCTATCATAAGGACACTCCTCTATTATGGACAGTTCGTTTGGTCCCAGGAATGCCAAAAATCATACATTCCCTACCTCTATAATATGAACACCTCTATAATTACCCGATTCTGATTGGCTAAAAGCACACACATAATTCACAATAACCAGCTACTGATGACCAAATTTGGAAGAATTTTGGGATTAATGAACCGATAGCATCAAAAGTGCAGCCTTCATGCCGGTTGATGCACCGTTAACTGAGAAGACCTGGGGACGAGGTTGAGTTGTTTGGGGTTGTGAAAACAAAAATGAAGGACATTTCACTCATTTCAAGAGTAAGAACTAGGCGAAATAATAGATAAAAACATGGCAAGAACAACAAGAAGACAACTCAAAGGGCAACGTCTGCTATTTGGAGAATATTTGCAGAGCTGAACAACCCTAAACGTGCACCATCGAAGATGAACTGAACATGGATGGAGGTAAGCATGTTTTAGCTATGTGTTTAAACTTGGAATTATTTTGAATGAAGAATAAAACGATTATTGAATTCGGCTTCTGTATCATAGGAAACATTACGGAGATCTCAAAGGGTGTTATCTGCAATAACACCCTCCTTGATCTCCCTTATTCTTCAAAAGATACTCAGCCTCATTCATCAATTGTTAAATACTGTAGACACATACAAGTTCTCTAAACTGACCTCCATACATAACTTCTTTGAAGAATGTGTTAAGAGAATTTTATAAAAGATAAATGTATGTTCACTTTGGTGATCATTCTATTAGTTCTCATGACTGTATCTATTGCCAGTGTATGGATATTGCTAGGAGAAAATTGGTGTCGGTCACCATTGGGACTTAACCCTTTAGAGTGACCAACATCAACATTATTTTCTCCTAACAACATCAGCAGATCATCAAGAGTAAAGGTTATGAGAATTACTAAATTGATTACCAAAGGGAGAATGCTTCGATCTTGAACCAAATTCTCTCAACTGTTCTTAAAAGAAATGGGTGGTGATCACTTTGAAGAATTTGTATGTGGATCTTGGGGCTTAAAGGGTTGTAAGGTTTTATAATTTCTGAAGAATTCTCTAAAGGTCTGTCTTATCCAGAATGTTTAGAAAATTAGTTACTATCTAATGGTAGGAATGACTAGATATTTTCTGGAACTACCACTGTTGCTAATTTATGTAGTTGATAGAAACAATTTGTACAGGATTTAACAATAAAGGTGCTAGTCCAGTCCCAGCTGAATTCTAACCTCAATGCCATCCCTTGCCTCACAAATAAGCCTCTTTGTCCTAACCTGTTTTGATGAAGATTTAACCTTTTTTTCCGATTTGTTTTTTTTGAAGTGATTTAGCTGACATATGACAGACTGTAATAACTTTTGTTTTTCATCTTTTATCAGACTGTTCCGAAAAGGAGGAGGTCTTCATCTTCAACATCTTGATGTCTCTGGTTGTAAGAACATTACAGACAAGACTCTTTTCAAACTCTCTTCATCACTGGGCAAGCTGCCAGCTGATTCTGGAATCTCAGATATTGAGGACAGCAGTTGTGACTGCCACACTTCTTGTTCCTGTGGCAAATTGAGCAGCTCTACACCCGAAACGGTGAAGCGAGGGCTTGTTTATCTGGGACTGTCTGGCTGTTATCAGATAACTGATGCAGGCCTAAGGTGAAAAACTGATACGTTAAGAACTTAGTCAATTAAGCAGCT
Organism: Porites rus; assembly: GCA_964035705.1. Classification (NCBI taxonomy): domain Eukaryota; kingdom Metazoa; phylum Cnidaria; class Anthozoa; order Scleractinia; family Poritidae; genus Porites; species Porites rus. The sequence goes on along the minus strand of OZ038004.1, from coordinate 6,722,149 downwards.
ATGTTTTAATCATCTTCATCATCATCATCATCATCATCATCAATATTCTATATATAATTATTATTATCATTACTATTATTTATTTTTATATTTGCGGTGAGGGGGTGAGGAGGTGAGATTTCTAGACCACATTCATGCAGTGAAGTACAGTAAAAGATAATAGGGCGTTTAAGCAACGCATGTCAACCGGAAGTGGACTTTTTGCAATCTTGGGCTGTGATTTTGAAAAAACGTCCTAGCAGATGGCCTCTCTGAGAGTAAAGACACATAGCAAATACAATAATTTTGGTAGCATCAAGGCATTAAAATGGAAAAGGACTCACTTCTGGGTGACGTGTGTTGCTTAAAAACGTCTTTTCTTATACTCCCTAAAGTCAGCCTTCAAACCGAGTGGCTCATTAGGGCAGAGCTCATCCTGGTTCCTGTAGAATTAAGTGACTAGGAATATATCTACTCCCCCCTGCTACTAGGTACCCCTGTCTAGATGAAATGAGCATTGTTATAGTGAAGTGTCTTGCTCAACAGCACAACACAATGCCTCCAGGAGGGATCAAACCTGGACCTCTTAATCCACAGTCCACAGCACCAACCATTTTGGCCACTGCACCCTCCACCATGCAGTAACGGGTGATATAAACATGGGCACCAATTAACAAGGTTTTTGGAGAAGTTTGGCTCTCTAATAAGGCAGTTGTAACAATGCAGTGGTCTTGTAATCAGGGTGGTTGCAAGGAAGGCTCCATGACTACGTGTTTTATTAAGCTAATTCTTGCTATTAGGCGTTAGGGTGAATGTACACTTCACGGCACTTTTCTGTCAGACACATTTTAGCAACCTGGAACCGTATTAATGGTAATACTAACAGGATTTTTTTCTTTTGTCAACTTTGCAATCCTTGATAATTTGGTTTATTGCTTGTGGGAGGATAATAATTATTAATTAATATCTAGTATCACTTGTGTGGTAGCTAACTGCAGATAATGTATATTAAAGTTTTGTTGTTTGTTTTGTATGAAGAACTTTGGCAAAGTATGGAGGGCTACCAAAGCTTCATCACCTGGATTTATCAGGCTGTTTACAAGTGACAGCTGAAGGACTTTTAGACTTGGTGCAGGTGTGCCCTAATCTGGACCATACAGAGTTCTTTTACTGTGATAATATTGATGAGGGCCCCTACCCTGACACAGCAAGTGGATGTCAAAATCTTGAGTGCAAGAATCGTGTGTGTTGTCGCACTGGCCAGTGAGCATTCAGTACTTCAGGCAGTTATTTTGCGTTTGGCTTTTTGTGTAGTGTAGATCTTGTGGTTCAATTTTATCCTTGGTTAAAATTTGATTTTCATTTGTTTCAAACTCATTATCATATATTACCATACCCCAAAACAAAGGAAAATCAAATTTAAACCAAGGACAAAATTGAACCACAACATATAGATATTTTTCTGAGCTCTACTGGTACATGTGCCTTGTTGAATCTTACCCAGGTAGTCAGATACATGTTAATAGTTCCACACTAATATGATTATAATTTGTGGGATTTTGTGAGAAATGGACACCAAATCTTTTAATTATGGTTCATCAGTGCTTCGCAGACTTAATCCAACCCTAGCTGGTAATGTCTTTGAAAAAATGTTGATATCCTAGTTCTGGGCCCCCAACGGGTTAACTAATTACCGGAAGTATGTTTCAAATTCCCCTTCAACTTAATTGGCAAATCGACAGTCATGGTAAACAATGATGAATATTCAAATCCTGGTACTCGGCTATTGGCCCAGAACAAGGATTTCAGTGCTGGCTTGCAGACAGACTAAACCAGGGGTTTAGTTTCATCTGTGGCACAGGCAATACCAACCTTCACTAGTGGTTGGATGGTTTTCTACTAGGTCATCCATCAAAATCATGTGGCAGTGTTGTTCATTAGGTAGTGAGTAAAAAAAAATTATTTTGGTCCATAATTCATAGTAGTTTTCACAAAGCTAAAAAAATAATCATGTAAAGTGAATTTTAAGTGTATTAATTTTTCTGCATCTTACCATTAAGGTCCTATGAGATTGTTGGTGTAGTTCCATTTTTGTAGTATAGAATGTTCTTAGCTGAAGGTGATTTTGTTTTGTTTTTGTGATTTTTTTCTTAAGTTTACAAGATGCATTAAATGCACAAGGCACTCTATGTATCTCATTTCAAAACGTTATGCCAAAAAAAATTTTGGAAGTAAAAAATGTAGATCAACATAACTAAATATAGTTGACTTAAAACATATATCAGAGGCTCAAAGCTCATTAATGTAATATTAAATTACCATTTTATTAGATGTAAATGTGTACTATAATTGTAAAACTTGAGCTTGCAGTGTAATGAATAAGTGAAAAAAAAGAGAAGGTCCACAAATTAAAATTTGAGCCATTCTACATGAGATATGTGGCTGTGTGTGTATTTTATACTTACTACTAATAAAAATAATTCCTTATTGATTTTTCAGCATTTCAGCATGACTTTTCAGATTGAGTCTTTCACAATAACATTGTTAATAATTAATAAAAAATGTAGATTGCGAAAGGAATTATTCATGTCCAGTGGAGCCTCTGTCAAGCCTCTCATTCAACGTGAATCTCCTTGCTTTGACAAAGGGTTAGTTTAGTATTGTTATGAATCTGTTCATGATTCTATGGAATCTATTTGGGTTCAGATATTTTAAAAAGTTCCCTAACACTACATTGTAGGAAAGACTTTCTGTCTTTTTACCTATAAACTTCTAGTGAAAGCAAGGGGATACGACTAGAGTCTAGTCTACAATATTGAACAAACTCGGCCTTCATGGTGTCGATGCCAGGATTTGAGCCCGGACTACTTTGGTGGGAGGTGAATGCTATCACCACTGCACCACCCTAACCCCCCTGGAACAAGACTATGCTATAGCTAGTGGCTGTGATGAGAGTAACTGTACTCTAATACATGTATGAATGCTCAGAGTCAGTGAAATCAGTTTGTCACTAATAGTTGCCCCTAAACATAACTTCTTGATGTTGAAGGTGGTGGTAGCCGGGAGGGGGGAATTGGGTTAGGGCCCAAAGAGCTGGCTTGCAGGTAACAGAGTGACACAACAATAATAATACCTGGTGTGATGGGTGTGGCTATTTTTGAATTTTTATATTCATTTTTAAATATTTATATTGGGCGTGTACAGCCTAAATTTCAGGGGTACACCTCTTGTAGCACATTCTAGAGAGTGTGCGACTTAATGAGACTTGTATATTGAATTAAGCAACAAAGTATACAAGGATGGACACTATATTTGAACTAGAGTGACAAAAAAGTAAAAACAAAGAATTGACACGGTTGCTTTAAAATAAATTCAATGTCTTGGACTTCAGTACACGGTTTTTTCCTGGCTTGTCACGCGCTTAACATGGTTCGAATTATCGAGGGTAGAATTGTGTAGAAATGATCTGAGGGGAAACGAAAATGACTTCGAGTTAGCGGCAGGTTCGAGTTAATGAGGGTAAAATTACAGTGAATGTAAGAAGGAAATCCAGGGGAAATAGACTTTGGTTCGATTTAGCGAGGGTTCGAGTTATCGGGAGTCAACTGTATACCGTAAAATTCCGAAAATAAGCGCTGGGGCTTATATTTTTCAAAAGGCCCTTTTGGAGGGGCTTATGTACGGAAGGAAATTTGCGTTTCAAAATCAATTGGGCTAGCTTTCAGCGGGGAGGAAATTTACCATTTTTGCTTTGTTTTACTTTGTATTCGAGGGCAAATTCCAAGTATAAGCCCCCGGGGGGCTTATATTCGGAGGGGCGCTTTTACGGAGGGTTTTTTTGCGTTACGATTTTGGGGGGCTTATATTTGGAGGGGCTTATACATGGAGAGACTTATTTTCAGGATTTAACGGTATTATGAGGGCCTTAATTGATAAGCAGTGGAAATCATTTCCCGTCTTTTACTTTCCATTAATGAAAGGCATTCTTGTAATAACAGTGACCTAAAAAGCTTCTTCCAGCCTTCGATCAATCATATTAACTCTCGGTGACGCAATTTTAACTTTTGCCGACTTTCCTCCAAAATTGAAAATTTTCTCTGCCTGAAAAAAGAAGAAAAAATTCTCCGACCTTGAAAATTTATTGCGCTACCTGTGAAAGACTTGTGATTCAACATGCCCTTCCACCCAACCCTGTACCCCTAAGAATTTTCGTTATACTGGTGATGTTGTCCTCGCTATCTCGTACCGCTCCCCTAAAAACAAAAAAAACTTCAAAAACGCAATTTTCAAGATAATTCGTACTCTTTAGGGGTCAAATTGTTTTAGATTGTGACTTGTAAGACAAAGTATCAAATTATGAATAAAATTATATATTGCCTCAAAACAAACAGCTTGATCACTGCTTTGATGAACATTAAAAATGATGATGTTAGTGACAAAAACAGTAGAATATGTCCTTGGCTAGTAGCTGGATAAAGGTCATCTTCTGTCATTTTAAAAAGGAAAACAAGGATGATATTGGACAATTATTTCAAAACCGGTTGAGTTTGGCAAAATTACAAATTATAGGGATTAATTAAAAGTTCCGGGAAAATGAAATTTCTCTAGTTTAACATAAGTAAGGCACTACGCAATTTTCAGCCAGTGGCTTGATCTTGATAAACACTTGACTATTAAAACTTCTAGGTTGGTGAACCAAAAGTTATCAAAAGCAATAAAATTAAACGACAAAATAAGCCATTAGCCATCAAATCAATTATTTACGAAGTCTGTGGAGCTCAGGGGCCGGCAGGTCAACTTGGTAAATATTTGCCTTTCTTGACATTAACAAGTTTATTTACAGCTATCTATGTTCCAGTTTTGTGTTTTTCATAATTCTTAAGTTATGCCTACATTCTACAGTTTATAAGACAGGTTTCTTGCAAATATTGGACCACAGAGTAAAGGAGGTTTTGATCTTCCAATGTAATTAACATGACACAATACAAAATCAGAATTATTGGGATATTCTAAAACAATGCCTTCTAAAATTGACTTGTTTTTGAAAGATTGCGTACCCTGAAATTGTCAAAATTAATCTACATCGAGAAAATTAAAAAAAAAAAACAGGTTGGCAGTTAAGCATCATGCGTGGAGCCAAGCACATTCTGAACATGCGTGATGCCACAATAAACGGAGCCTAATTTATGTTTTTAAAAATATTATTGTAGTTTCCTTTCGTCTGGTGGATTCTCAAACTTTTCATTCTTAACAAAATAATTAAAGAAAAAACAAAAATAAAAAATGTCCCAGCCATCGTGAATAAGCATGACCGCAGACGAATTAAGAATTGATAACGCTGGGCATGTCACGCGACACTCAAAGCATCCACAAGGTTGAACTAATAGGTTGAGAACTTGGATGTTTACGTACATACGTAAACTTCATAATTTACTTCAGGGATGTGGGCATCGCCTCACGAAATCCACGGTTCATGCTTGGAATCAATCAACTTGATTTTTGTTTTCTTCAGCAAGTAAAACGTTGCTATCTTTGGAAATGACTGAAGTCATGATTATAAACAATGCATTTTTTGGAAAAGTAGAATTCTTTAATCCTTTTTTCCCCATCTTTTACTATACAATGAATTTAAACGAACTTTGGTCCGCTTTCATGCGGATAAAAAAAACTCATACTACTTAGATATTTTTCTGAACGTGAATTCGCTAAGTACATGTGTATATACAACAACCTTGAATATTAATTACACCTAAGTACACTTCCGTACAGAGAATAAATTTTAAAATTCTTTTTACAACGTAGTTTTATAACTTAAATTCAATGATAAATCGAGCATTTGAGTTTTCTTGACAAAAATAGTGAATTCTTTTTCTTTGGCTTAAAAACATCCCATCCGTTAAAATATCTTACGTAAGTAAATACGTACGAGTCAGGATAAAAGATTTCCACGGCAAAAGCATGCAAGGACGAATATTTTGAATTCAACGTTGGCCGCAGATGAACTCAAAAACCTTAACAGACTTCACAGTTCTAACACCTCTAAAAGCAAAATAAGAAAAAATAATAAAGTTTCTTGGAAATGAGTTCAAAAAACATTAATAACAGAAACAAAAACGCTAAAAAAGTTCCGATTGAAAAGGATGCTACAAGAAAATATAATGTTGCAATTTATCAGTCTGAAATTGAACAATATTATCTCCCAACTATTTTTGGTAGCACAGTTCTTGTGTTGAGCTTAGCAGATTCGCTAACTCTGTGTCCATCGTCCAAAATTTCCTCGATTTGCCTACGTGGCTTGGCTTTTCCCGAAGTAGGTGCAGCTGGTGGCAGTTTGGAGACGCCGGATCCTGAATTGTGTCGTTGATAACTCGATTTCTCGTTCGATTCAGGGGCTCGAGGCAAGCGCCTTCGAAGCCATGGATGCCGTAAGGCTTGCGAGGGGGTCATTCGTTGCGAAGGATCCCATTCTAAACATCTCTGAAGAAAATCGATGAACTGGGAGTCATCACAGCCTTTCAGAGCAGTTGTGAACTTCTTGGAGCCAGGTGGTCCCCGTGTTTTGCCGTGCCTTGAACGGCCACCGGTTAAAACAGTACTACCATCGGGAAGCGTCGTAGCAGTACAGTACCGCGGATGACCTTTAGAGTTGATGAAGTTCTTGGTTCGCTTTGATGTTTCTAAAAGCTTCTGAGGCGGCATCCCCAACAGCTCAATAATGCAAGCCAACTGATCTCCTTCATCCTCACCGGGAAACAAAGGATAGCCAGTTAATAGTTCAGCTAAAATACATCCGAAACTCCACATATCAATTGCCATGCCATACTTGGCGCCGAGTATGACTTCGGGCGCTCTGTAAAAACGGCTTTGAATGTACGTGTAAATGCGTTGATGTTCATAGCAACTAGATCCAAAGTCAATCACTTTAATTCCACTTCTTCCTTGCTGCTTTAGAAGAATGTTCTCCGGTTTTAAATCGCAGTGAATGATACGGTTTCGATAAAGAGCGTCGCTACATTGAAGAATGGAGTGTGCGAATTTGCGTACCAACTGCAGGCTAAAACCTTGAAATTTGTTCTTCTTTATGAGCTCGTAAAGATTCATACTTAGCAGTTCGAAAGTCATACAAACATGTCCGCGGAAAGTAAAATGTTCTAACATATGAATGATATTATGAACATTTTCCTTATCCTGCTTTCTTAAATGTTCTAGAATCCTGATTTCCTCCTGCGCCTGCCGGTGGAATCGCTTCTCGTTGCGGACCATTTTGAGCGCCACGTTAGTTTGCGTTTTATGATCATAGGCTTTCACGACTTGTCCAAAGCTTCCTTTACCGATAATTTTGACAACTTCATAGCGATAAGCGATGTGGTCATGTGGAACTTGGATGTAGGAGCCCTGATCGTCATCGTAGCCACCATTATTCGCACCACCAACCACACCCTGTCGTTTCTTTGCGTTTGGACCAACAAACCAGATTTCTGGATAATTAAAGATCTCATGATGTTCAAAACTAGTTAGTTTATGCATGAACTGTTTCATTGCCGTCTCTGGCGACATCGGCAGCCCGCGAGCTTTAAGCGAACCGGAGCCATTTGTGCTAGGTCTTCTTCCCGACGCTGGCGATCCGTTTCCCGAAACAGATGCTGGCCTATGAACAGCCGGAAGACCATGCATTTCGTTGGCGATCTTGTTCTTATTTTGTTGGTTTGTTTCTTCTTCAAACAGCTGTTGTACCTGAACGCCTCCGACAATCGGCAAAGCACTAGACACGGTCGAATCATGGGCTTTAACATTGCCTTTCGTCGACGGTTTCAGTGGTGGTAAAGCATCCGTATTTCCATTTCTGTCCACATAAATCGCATCTCCTCCCGTACTCCGCTTAGAAACCGGCATAGGTTTCCGTTGACTCGTTGTTATCATAATACTCTTTCTCTAGATTCGATCGTAGCCAGTATTACACCGTTCTAAATCTCTAAACACTTTCCTCAAAGTAATCAAGCCTCACAAATAGCTTTCTCTTTTGTCAGCCGCATTTGATGTTGTTTCGTTGCGTCGTTGCCAGGTGATTTTTAACCAATCAGCGCGGGCAGTAGAAGCGTCTTGGAAACCACAAGACGTAAACAAACGAGTGCGTAAGTGACGTCACAATTCGATCGACTATCGCACAAATTTTTGCGCAATCTTTTCTAAACTTGTTGGATCAGCCAAACCAAATTTAAAATAGGCAATTTAAAGGAAATATTGGATTTATTCTCTACACTGGATTGAAACAAGACAATCTGAAAAACTGCAAAGATCGTTCACTTTGGCGAGTGGTGTCTCAATGGCGCAAAATGAGGAATTTTCGCGGGAAGCACGTCAAACAAGCTTTGTTAGCTTCCTTTTAGTCTAACGCGCTCTGTTACCCAAAATATACTTGTGTAAAATTGATCCAGACGATTCTCATCAAACTTGAGCGCTCTGTACACACTAAAAGCTTCTAGTCACGTTCTCAACGTCAGTTCGGATAATGTGTTCGAAAACGTGGTGTGCTTTGAATTAAGAACGTCGATCGGCGAAATCTACAGATAAGATTGAGCCTAGATTTTAGACATTTGGATTGTTCCTTGACCCTCCATGTTTATTAGTTTTTATGTAACAATCTCTATAAGAATAAAAACAAGCTGTATAATTTTTGATGGTTGATACAGAAATGTGAGAAGTATATATTTATTTTTAAAAAATTGTCACGTTTTTAATTAGTGCCACAGGCATACCAGACTAACTGTTCTTGCTCATTGCTAAACAAAAGGGCGGTTTATCTGCTTTACTAATCGAAATTAATTATTCATTCTGTTAAAAAGCTCTGGAAGCGCAGCTGTCTGATGTTTAGTAATGAGATTAATTTTCCAGCTTTTGGACACTTTTACTAATATGCAAGAACTTACAAAAGAACGTTATCTGTTACAGTTAAAAGCATGACAATGACCTCCTGTCATGATCATTTTCACATGGGAAGAGAATTAACATAGGATGTTGATATATATACAGAAAAGAAAGTGTGAAAAAGTACTTGTAAATTACATTAAAACGTGAAAATGAAGGAAGTTGTCAGTTGAATGTTTGCATGGACAGACCAAAAAAACAAATAAAGCAAAAAGTCTATCTCCATTAGAAAACAATATATTGCAAAATAAACCACAACATTTAACAAAAAAACTGAAATGGTAGAGATTTTCTAATTAGCATGGGTGGGTGGGTTGTGCATCGTGGGTAGAGAGTCGTGCATTGTGGTTCGTCGGGTTGTGTGTCCTGTCATGTAGGTCAAAATGAATTACGTTGGTTGTGGGTAATGGCCTAGCTGTCCGTGAAAAAGAGCAAGAGTTAAGTTGGATAAGAACAAAAGGTATGGAGAGAAGGGTGGTGGAAGTGTGGTGTATTTTTTTTTTTTTTTTAACCAAAACTTTAGTCTCCCCCACATTCGCCCAAATAATTTCTTACAAAAAGCATATCACCTTTGCAGTAATAAACTCTCCTTGATATTACCCTGTTTGCATTGCTTGTTAGTTGTGTTGGTTGGTTGTTTCATAGGCTCCGGAGCATATAAAGTAAACCAACAATGTGACTAACAACTGAGCAAAGCAAACGACTTCATAAATGGTAAAAGCCATGTGAGAGAGAAACCAGTGCTCTCAGGGTACCTGCCCCAAAAATTACAGTCATCCCAAGAGAAATCAAAGAGAATAGTTATGAACAGGAGCCAATGGGCTCAGTGCTATGCAAAATTTCAGGGGTTGGAAGGGGGGGGTAAACAAGGTGCATTTATTTATGTTCTCAATGAAAATGGTCAATGGAAAGACAGGCAAATATCTCTCTGATATACAGTTGAACCTCTCTACAATGGCCACCTTGGGGACAGAAGAAAGTGGCCATTGTAAAGAGGTGGCCACTGTAGAGAAGTTTTAAACAAGAGTCAATGTATGGATTTAGAAGACCTAACTTCATGACCCTGATACACTTTGTTTCGCACACAGAACTAAGTATTTTCTTTTTTAACTAACATCATGGAATTAGATTTTTTTTACCACAATTTGAACTGTAACAGCTTTCCATTTCTTCATTAAGCCCCTGAAGAAGGACAGCTTATCTCTCCAAAATATTGGGAAACCTCAAGAAGTTTTTGTCACTGCTGTTTTGTTATATGTTTTATATATTTACTGCTACCACTCATGTAGACCATGGCACTCATTGCCAAATTCACTATGTTTTAGGGATTCTGGTCCCAAAAGACACCCTGTTCAAGAAACTAAACATTGTATACCCTTTTTTGTCTAGGCCATATTATAGGGGAATACTCACCTCCCCACCCCTCCCCCTTTTCCCACCCCCAGGAGGGGGAAAGGACGGGAGAAGAGACTCATGCATTGGCATTCACACAACCTATGCAAATGCAAATGATTAACCACTTATTGAGATCGACAACATTTGAAATAGCTTGAGGTCTGATAATTATTCTCATCAAACAGGAGTGAAGCCTAATACACACGTATAATAAAAGGCAGACTAAATCATTGTGTTTGGTGATGTCTAATATCAGCTTTTTGTAAACAAGATTACTAAATTATATTTAAACTCAGCGGTGAATATTTGAGAAAAAGGCTTTACTTACCTTTATCTCTACCACTAAACTATAGTTATAAGTACGTTCGTTCTGAAATCTCTTGAAAAATAAAATATCCGTTCTTTATATTTTGCGTTTCCCGCGAACCTCCCCTCCCCTGTGGGTCTCCCTGTGGTCGACCCAGTCTGTTTGCGACTTAGTATGTCATGAGCCCACGGTACAAGATACCAAGATGGCGGACTTGAAGGACTTGAAATTGTAAGTTATTTCGTCGATTATAGGTTATTTACTCCTTTAAGTAAAACGTTAGATGGAGTACTTTTGAACATTTTTGTAATCAAATGTTTTAGGGAAATATCTGTGCCCTTTTGCACGGAAACGGAAGCGCAGATTGCGTGCAATTCCCTCTCTGTTGATCCAGAGCCGAAGCGTGGAGGTGTCAAGAAAGAACTTATGGTTAAGGGAAATGTGTTACAAGCGTGAGTATTTCCTTGTTTGATTAAAATGTGGTGTGATTCCCTCTGTGCTGTGAAGTCCCGTCTTTGTCCCATCTGTTAGCTTTGGTTGATTAGATAATTCAGGGTCGTAACCAGGTATATTTTTTCATCGCTGATCCCAATTTTTAGCTCGAAATTTTGATCCCTGATCCCAAAATGTAGCAAAATTTGATCCCTGATCCCACGTAAATTTTATGATCCCATAGAGAGATGTGATCAAGTTATGTTTCCCCGATGTCGATTATCATTCATTAATAACAAATAGGCGTATTTACCTTAAGTAGATGTTTATTTGTTCATTCTGAATCACGTTCTCATCTTGTCTTCCATGATGTATTAAGGAATTATTTGAATTCTCTGCTTGCTTCTGAAAAATGCTCGGTCCATTACACATTACCTGATTAGCTGACTTTTTCAAAACTTTCTTGGTTGAGAAATGTAAAACTCGTATGATGCTATGACCAATAGAAAACATGTCTCTATAAAACAATGCGATAAAAGTAGACGAGATATAGACGACAATTAAATAAAAAACTAAATCTCCACGTTTCGACGGCTTCAAGTTAACGTCACGTAAGAAATGAATAAAAGGACTGAATCTAAATATATGGCAAAAGAATCTATATAAGGCACGACACTTATACCATCGAATTTTCAGTTATGAAGAAGGTTAAAAATAAGCGACAGGCATCACACGACTCCTGCACTAAATCGTATTAGAAATATAGTATGACCTTCAGAGCTTCCCTCTAACTAGTAGGTCCCTAAGAGGGTACTGGGGATTTCAAGTGACGGGGATGATCGAATGGAGCCAAAAGTCAAGACCCAAAAAAATCCCTAGGGCTTCCAGCAAAACCCAAAAAAATCCCTGGACCAAAAATCAACCCCAAAAAAATCCCATGCCGATTTTGTGGCCCTTAAAACTTCCAGAAAGAGGTAATACTAAAACACAAAGAAAACATTGGAAATTGAACACTCATGTTTGTTTATTCATCATACCATCTGAATATATCCTTTCCCTCATCTGATTCTTTTTAATAACCCCAAAAAATCCCTACTCAAATTAAGCAACCCAAGCCAAATTTTCGTACCCAAAAAAATCCTTTGATCATCCCCGTCACTTGAAATCCCGACTACCTCCCCCCCCCCCCTTCCCTGGGCCTTGCGATAAGATATGAGGGGAGGCTCTTTAAAGATTTCTCTTAGTCGTTGCTGGTTTTATATAAGGTGCCACTTTCCCATAAGTATTTTCTTCAGGCTAGGTAAAGCCGGGTGATATTGTGTAAGAAAAGGTACAAGTTTTTTGCGTGCGGATTTGTTTCTCTGTTGTAGGGCTGTTTTCCTGTCGGCAAATTTTACCTCAGAGAGGTACTTTCTTAAAATAGCGGCAGGGTAGCCTCTTTCTAACAGGCGGTTGTGAAAATTTCTGCTATTCCTCTCAAATGTGATCTGCGAGAAGTTAGTCCTTAGAAGCCTGAGCGCTTCCCCTTTGATGAAGCCTTTCTTCACACCTGGTGGGTGACACGAGTAGAAGTTCGTTTACTGGAATGTTTCTGTTGGTTTGTAATGTGTTTGCACGTCTAGGATCGATTCCTTGTCGAATCTTACTCCTTTGTACACTTTTGTGTCCAAGAACGTGATCTCTGTTTCTGACATCTCAGCCGTGAATTTTATCGTAGAGTGAAAGTTATTTGCCTTTTTCACAAAACTCTCTATTTTGTGTAGACTTGTGTTCCATAGCGAAAACACATCATCAATATACCTTTTCCAAAAAAGCGGTTTGATGCAACTCTGACTCAGTATTTGTCTTTCTATTCTGGCCATGAAGATGTTTGCAAAAGCAGCGGCCATCTTTGTTCCTATAGCTGTTCCATGGGTCTGTAAGTAGTTGCTACCGCAGAATTGGAACGAGTTTTCTGTTAGTATAAGGTAGAGCGTTTCTCTAAGGTACTTGGTGGGTATAGGGGCTTTGTCCCCATAAAAATCTTCTTATGCGTGACATACGGTGGTTGCGCCCTCTTCGTGTGGTATGTTGGTGTTGAGACTAGTAACGTCCATAGACACTAGGGCTGTATTTTTAGGCAATTTAGTGCTCTCAATAAAATTCATGAAGTCTGTGGTATCTTTTAGATATGAGTGTTGTTTCTGTGCTATTGGCTGAATGAGTCGATCTACAAATGCAGATATTCGCTCCGTGGGGTTATCGCACCCTGATATTATAGGTCTACCGACAGGTGTCGGTTTGTGAATCTTTGTAAGTGTGTAGAAAATAAGGATACGCGGAGGATAAGGCGTTAGGGATAGCCATTTGGCTGTCATATCGTCAATGTGGCCTTCCTGCAGCATGGTATAGATTGTTAGCATGAAAGTGATGGTCAAGGGCTTCGAAAAAACTGGACAGAGGTAAAGCACGTTTAAAATACTTCGGTTACTAAGATGAACAGTATCTAAACACTGATCTAAAGGTGGAGGATGTGCATTTAGCGTTTTATTTCTCCCACTGCCCACAATATTTTCGCTTATTCGCTTGCTTGATATCTGCGATAGTACTCAGTGATATACTTGCTGACACTTTAGTGACAATGTGGTGATGTACTCGCCCGCGTGACTTTTACATGCACCGATCAGCTCATCATATAACACAGGGTATCAGATTTACAAATAATGAATTAGCTTTACCTTGGTCATTGATGCATTTCATGTTTGTGATGACGATTCGGCGAACGAGATCTTTTCGACGGAGATTTCCGAGATCTTCATAAATAAAAATGTCCTTTAAGATCTGTCAAGGACAATGTATCTGATGCATTGTTCTCTATTACTCTATTTACTCCTTCTGACACAGTTGCGCTTTGCAATGGTGAAGACCTTGTCACGGTTTTTGAAGCCATAACCGCGTGAGAAAGTACAGTGTTTCTATGAGAATCTAATGTCGAATAATTTATCAAGCTGAATAGAGGAATTAGTAGAACACTTAACTGACCGGCTTGAAGATCGCGTTTGGCTCGCTGATCGCTGTGACCGTTCTCTCTGTTCTCTCGCTGGCGACCAGGAATAGGAACGTGATCTGGAAATATAAACAACAGTGGCCTTCAATTTGCACAGAGCATTTTACAACCATGATCTGAACAGAAAAATATGGCAAGAGTGTGGTAAAAATTGCAAAATAGCAGTTAGATTTTCATACCGTCGTTCTCGACTTCTTTTCCTTGACTTGCCCATCTTGCTCTTCTTCGAGAGTCCGACACAGCAGAAACCGCAAACGCTCGAGTAAATGCAATATATGACCAGGTTTTATGAGCCTGCGAGACTGAGCACCCCAGCCAAACCCTTGTTTTCAGTAAAACCGCTTGACGTCAACTATGAAATACAAGTAAGGTAAGCTTTAAAACTGCTGATTGCATGACGGAAGCGCAAAAATATTATAAAGGGAGGTTTAAGCTTTTTCAATAGACCTGAAAGGAGGTCTTTTTCCTTGTAAAATGAAGTATTCTAGTTTCTCATTAATAATGAAGCATCTGAAGCGAAAGTATTCTAGTTTCTCATTAATAATGAAGTATCTGAAAAGCTCAATCCCTGATCCCTCAAAGACACACACAAAAAATGGCTGATCCTGATCCCATGACTTGTGACGTGGGATCCCGGGTCTATGATCCCGATCCCGGGACTGTGGTCCCTGATCCCATATACCTGGTTACGACCCTGATAATTCCCCAAGCCCTTATTTTGACGTTTCCAGCTTGGGACTGGGTCCTCGTATACCGGTTAACGAAAATTGCGTGACATCGGTCAACCGAAAGATAGCGTGACCGCTGGATAACTTGATATCTTTTGGTTGACCGATGTCACGCAATTTTCGTTAACCGGTATACGAGAACCCAGCAATGCTTGGTCCCAACAGAGACTTAAAAAAATCTCAATGAGATGATACCATGCTCTTATTAAATTAAGTATTTTTTTCGAGAAGTCTATTTTTTTTTACTTTCTGGTCTAATGACCTTTACTAGGAATTTCACCATTCCTTCACGGGTGTCCTGAAAACAAAGACCCCCAAGACCTCCTAACACCCCATCCAAATGACTCTGAACTTTATTGATTAGGGTTAGGAAACTGAGTGAATCAGGTTCCATTTAGTTCATTATACTGGGCAAACTGTACTGAAGGTTGATTCACTCAGTTTCCTAACCCTGATCAATAAAGTTCAGAGTCATTCAGACAGGGTCTTAAGGGGTCTTGGGGGTCTTGGGGTCTTTGTTTTCAAGACACACTGCCTTCACTGTGTTAATAAGTTACTCTTTTCATCAACTGAAATGTTATTGTATTTAAATATTTCATTGTTAAGTCTCCTTTTCACCCATTGCTTTGTGGCACACAATAAAGAACTTCAATTATTCCTAATTTTTAACAGGTCCATGTCATCTTCTGAAGCCAAAACCCTGAGAGTCTGTGCCAACTCATTTCTTGACCATTTATCTTTGGTTGTGGAGACAATTGAAGCATTTGGGCCACCACTGGAGGAGTCATGACTGTGCCATATCCCATTACTCCTTATAGATTGCGAAAATCTAAATTCTCCTTAATTTATTGTTGCCATATCTTTTCGGAGAGGTTGTTAAATTTGCAGGATTATGTCCTAGGGTGATAATGCCCTTAAGTCTCCTCCTCTTGGCTCTAAACGGTTATGGCTGGTTCCCAAAAGGAGGGTGACTTCCATATGAAAGGGGCAGGGATGTTCATTGTCTCGCTTAGGGGTGTTAAATTTCGGATTTGGGTCTCACTTAGGGAGTTTTGGGCAAAAAGCCATTATATTTAGCTATAAAGTTCTCATTTAGGGTTAAAACAATGTATAGGTAAAAGTATTTGCTGATGATGTTTGTGCCATCATTAGAAGTCATGGTATTTTTTGTCTGTGTTTTAGAATGGTCTCTTTTAGGGGTCCAAAAAAGATTGGGCCACACCCAGATTGGTCTCAGGGGTTTAATTCAAAACTTCGGCCAAGCATCTGCACCCCGCCCCTTTCATATGGAAGCGCAAACCTAACAACTGCTGCCCATTCCTTTTTCTATATGCGAAATGTACAGGTATTCTCAATTTTCGAATACCCAACAATGCACTCTGTTTATCCCCCCCACCCTTCCCTTTTTTTGTATAAACTATTGTTCTCAAATGCTCCAGAGAGGACTCCTTATTCCCGAGAGCACTGAAAAACAATCAGTTATACAGAATTTGAGGCAAACAGACCTAGCGTGTATCATGGGGGATTCGCATGGGGCAAAAACAAGAATTTAGATTTAAACATTAAGGATCAAAGGGATATCAGAATCTTGTGGAGGAAACCCTAGAGCAGCAACACGCATTTTATACAACAAAATGACACATACTACAAGATCAAGGGAATAAAGATAATATTACGGACACTGAACAGTTATTCATCCTTTGAATAACAGCTTTTGGAGGGATCTGTGGATAGTGCATGCACCATGGGAGCTACATGCCATTATGATTCATTAAAGATCCAGTTACACTCTGAGGAGTTGCATGCCAAAAGACATTATCAACATTATCCGTTTTCCCTGTAAATTTTATGGATCTTTTTTTAAGGAAGCTTTGGTTGCTGGACATGTTCAATTTTTTTTGCTGCCATCACGAATGGTTACTTTATCATCAAGACATTATATTAGATATGCAAACTAACACATTGTATTAAGCAGGGGTTTCAATAAAAATTGAAATAGTCAGCAGGTTTGAATAGAGTAACCGACTGTATTAACAAGGGGCCGTAGTCCCCTTTTTCTAGGGTGGGGGAGGGGGTCTGAGGGTGTGCTTCCCCAGAAAAGTTTGAAATTTCAAAGCCCTAAAATGCGATTTTCAGCGTTCTGCATACTAAACTGAGGGTAAAAGAGGGTGTTTTTTTATTCTAAATCTTAATCTAAATCTAAATATCGTTATGTCGGCAAAATCGTTTGGGACATCACGCCAACTCTAAGATAATAATAAATAAAACTATACTAAAATATACAAAACTATTAAAAACTACTGATAAAAAATAAAACTAAATCAGTTTGCTTTTAAAAATACAGAGGGATTGGCTGGAAACAGTTTCTTCTGGAAGTTTGTTCCATTCAGTTATTGTCCTGGGAAAAAAAGAAAATCTAAAAATATCTTTATGTCCTTTCGGTACAATAAATTTAAAATCATGGCTTCCCCGGGTTCTCCTTTCTTTGCTTGTTATCAAATAATCCCCCCAATCCCCATCTAGGAGGCCGTGGCACATCTTGTATATAGTGGAGAGCCTTGCGTGTCTTCTCATTGTTTCAAGTGTGTCCCACTGTAGGTCTTGCAGCATTTCCGTCACGCTCGTTGTTCGATCGTAATTTCCAGTGACAAAGCGGGCTGCTTTCCGCTGTACCCTATCTAGAGCGGCTTTATCTTTCTGGTAATGTGGGTCCCATGCGCTACAGGCATACTGGAGTTTTGGCCTCACAAGTGCCATATACACGGTTTCTTTCACTGACTTTGGACAATTCCACAGGTTTCGCTTGATAAGTCCCAAGACCTTATTTGCCCTAGATGTGATTGTTTCAATGTGTGGTGACCACCTCATTTTGTTATCGAGGACTACCCCCAGATAAGGGTGAGATTCCACTTCTTCTAGAATTTGTCCACAGAATACGTATTCCCGCTTTGGTGGATCTCTCTTGGTTGTAAAACACATGATCTTGCACTTTGAAGGATTAAATTCCATCTTCCACTTTTGTTGCCAATCTTCTAATCTATACAAGTCCTCTTGGAGATCGGCTGTGTCTTCATCACAACAAATTGTCCCATATAACAATGCATCATCAGCAAAAAGTCTAACAGTAGAGTTAAGACTATCAGGTAAATCATTTATATACATTAAGAACAGTAGCGGTCCTAAGACTGTTCCTTGGGGAACACCAGATGTCGTAACTACAGGGGCAGATGATGCCCCCTCAATTACCACTGATTGGGTACGCTGTGTTAGAAACGATTCAAACCAGTTATGTAGTGGGCCACGTAGTGGGCATCTAAAAAATTTAACTTTCATCCACCTTTCGATTTATCAGTTACACAATCCATTCTTACCACCAATGAACAAGTGGTGAAAACTAGATTACCTACTTTTACACGTAAACAAATTCTGCTTAAAACTGTGAAAAATTGACTGAAATATAAAGTTCACATGGCTAAAGAATAACGTAAAACCAGTGGGCCTTTAGGGAAAGCACGTCATAATTACGTTTCGTTCAGATTTTATGATATGTGTTTTGTTTAGAACTTTATTAAAACTAGTTACTTCTTCTTTCTGGAAAAAAGTAGGCGACTTCTATGAGCAAAGTAGCCGGCGCGTTTCGTCGGCCGTCGGTGCCTGTTGAAACCGCTGAAGTGTAGCTTGTGGGGAGCAGACGCATCGGCTCTTGTTTCACTGGCCAAGAGAATAGTTTATAAAAATAAATAAAGTTTATTTTATTTTTTTAAACTTTTAACGAAGACGAGTGAGCTGCACAAGGGAATACTTCTAGTAGTTGTAAGCTTTTTCGTTTATTTCCGACGCGTTTCGTTTCTCACTGAGACTTCTTCAGGAAATGAAATACAACTAAAAAAGTACAGCATATATAACACGTTTTGTGCGTAAATAAAACTTCCGACGGAAGTCGGAGTAATAAACTTAACTATGCTGCAAACGGACGTTATAAGAAACGCTTAATACAGTCATATGTTATTGCGTTTTGTTATATTTTGGGGGCCATATGATTATTAGTGCTAATCGTATGGCTCCCATAAAACATTCTATTTAACATAAATGTACTAAAGTAGCAGTACATGTATGACTAGCTGACGATACAGTCTAAGTCTGGTGAATGTCTCTGGATGACCCGCTTAATGTTAGCATGACTACAGTTAAATGTAGATTTAAACACTACCATTCTACTGTTGCGGGATTTGCGTTTTCGTGAATGCGAAAGCCATTTAGTTCTGTTACTGTATTTAACCAGGGGCACCCAACGAGAATATAGTTCAAGACCACTTAAACATAGCACTGTTAAACGTATTTATGTATTTAAACGGTAGATATAGGCATATTTTTATCCCCTAAAAATTTTTCATCTGTTCGGATCTCCCAGCTGAAAGCCTAGCGATCCGAAAATTATAGGGATCAAAACTTACCTTTTCGAAAATTTCAGCCAGAAAAAAGGCTCCCGAAAATTCTAGGTGACCTTTTTAGGGTAAAAATCCGTTGAAAATAGGCAATTATACCATTCTTTTGTTGTTCGAAAATCCTAGGAGAGGCAGGCAAGCAAGAAATTTTACAACAAATGTTTCCAAATAAAGGAAGTAAAAATCCAAGTGGGTAACCGCAAGGCCGGAGGGGCTTCCAGAATTTCTCAGGCGTTTCGCTAAAAGCTTTAAAAGTGGAGCCGTTTCTAGCTAGCACATAAATGTAAGCTCACCTCTAATTGCTCGCGGGAAGAAGTGACTCAAAGGGAGTACGATTAGGGCTTATCGTATGGCCCCCCAAAAAATAAAAACACGCGATAACATATGCGTTGAGGCGTTTCTTATAACGTCTGTTTGGAGTGTAGTTAAGTTATTATTCACTTCTATCGGAAGTTTTACTTACGCACAAAATGCGTTATAAATGCCGTACTTTGTTAGTTGTATTCATTCCCTGAAGAAGTCTCAGTAAGAGATGAAACGCGTCGGAAATAAACGAAAAAGCTTACAACTACAAGAAGTCTTCCTTTATGTACCTCACTAGTCTTCGTGAAAAAAATAGGTATAAAAAATTTTAAAAAATGTAAATTTTTCTTATAGTAAAACAACATTTTACAAGTCTTAAAAACCCCCTTTAAAAAAAAGAACATCATCGAGAGACAAAACCAAGGTCTCCTTTACAAAATAGTAGGCTCAAAAGATATCTGGAATTTTTGAAAAGAATCATGGGTTTATCTCTTCGGAAAAATGCTAATCTTTCAAAAACTAGCCTTCTTTAAAAACAAGAGCATCATCGAACAACAAACCCTGAGATAAGGGGGGGCCCGGACTCCCAAAAAATTTTTTTTCGTCCCTTCGGGCCCCACTTTAATCGAAAAACAAGGGGGCGGGGGGAGCGGGTCCCGGCTGGATCCGCCACTGAATATGCCAATAATCTTGAAACTAAGAGGTCGTATAAAGGGACGGTTAATCTTAATCTCAAGATTCTTAAATGTTCTAAAAAATCTATTGAGCGGTTTAAAAATTATTTGCTAATTTGTTACACTTAAAATTGGGAGGTATTGGCCCTAAAAAAATGCATCGAGCCACCTAAATCCCTTTGAATATATGTAAATTTTTCGGCAATAGTTAAATGACATTTTTATCGTCTAAAAAGCATCCTTTTGAGAAAACAAAATCATGAAACGACAATACCAAGTTCGCTCTTACAGAAAGGTAGGCTCAAAAGATATTTGAAATTTTTGACAAGAATCATGGGTTAACCCCATTACAAATTAATACGCAAATTTTTGCCTATACTTAAATGACATTTTTATGGTCTAAAAGGCCTCCCCCCGGTGAAAGAACAGCATCATCAACCGACAAAAAGAAGGTGTCTTTTACAGAAAAGAAGGCTCCTGAGATATTTTGAATTTACGACAAGAATGATGGGTTATCCCCTTTGGAAAAATGCAATTTTTTCGACTAGAGTAAAATGACAGATTTATCGTCTAAAAAGCCTCATTTTGAGGAAACGAGATCATCTAACAACAAAACCAACGTCTCTTTTAAAAAAAGGTAGGCTTAAAAGATATTTGGAATTTTTTACAAGAATCATGGACTAACCCCATTAGAAATACGCAAATTCTTCGCCTATAGTAAAATGAAATTTTTATGGTCTTAAAAGCCTCCCTTTGAAAAAAACAGCATCATCAACCGACAAAACGAAAGTGTCTTTTACAGAAAAGTAGGCTCGAAAGATATTTGGAACTTTTGACCAGCTTCATAGGTTAACCCCTTTAAGAAATATGCAAAGTTTTCGACTATAGTAAAATGACACTTTTATGGTCTAAAAAGCCTCCTTTTGAGAAAACAACATCATCAAACGACAGAACTAAGGTCTTTTTTTTACAGAAAAGTAGGCTCGAAAGATATTTGGAACTTTTGACCAGCATCATAGGTTAACCCCTTTAAGAAATATGCAAAGTTTTCGACTATTGTAAAATGACACTTTTATGGTCTAAAAAGCCTCCTTTTGAGAAAACAACATCATCAAACGACAAAACTAAGGTCTTTTTTACAGAAAAGTAGGCTCGAAAGATATTTGGAACTTTTGACCAGCATCATAGGTTAACCCCTTTAAGAAATATGCAAAGTTTTCGACTATAGTAAAATGACACTTTTATGGTCTAAAAAGCCTCCTTTTGAGAAAACAACATCATCAAACGACAAAACTAAGGTCTTTTTTTACAGAAAAGTAGGCTCGAAAGATATTTGGAACTTTTGACCAGCATCATAGGTTAACCCCTTTAAGAAATATGCAAAGTTTTCGACTATAGTAAAATGACACTTTTATGGTCTAAAAAGCCTCCTTTTGAGAAAACAACATCATCAAACGACAAAACTAAGGTCTTTTTTTACAGAAAAGTAGGCTCGAAAGATATTTGGAACTTTTGACCAGCATCATAGGTTAACCCCTAGTGCAAAGTAGGGTAGAAAGATATTTGGAACTTTTGACTAGCATCATAGGTTAACCCCTTTAAGAAATATGCAAAGTTTTCGACTATAGTAAAATGACATTTTTATCGTGTAAAAAGCCTCCTTTTGAGAAAACAAAGTCATCAAACGACAACACCAAGATCTCTTGTACAGAAAACTAGGCTTAAGAGATATTTGGAATTTTTGACCCGAATCATGGTTTAACCCTTTTGGAAATATGCCCAATTTTTAACTATAGTATTAAAAATAACATTTTTATCGTCTAAAAAGCCTCCTATTATGAAAACAACAGCATGAAACGATAACACTAAGGTTTCTTGTACAGAAAACAAGGCTCGAGTGATATCTGGAATTTTTAAACAGAATCATGGTTTAACCTCTTTGAAAAAATATGAAAAATTTTAGACTACAGCAAAATGACTTATCGTCTAAAAAGCCTCCTTTTGAGAAAATAACATCACCAAACGACAAAACCAAAGTAATATCGGCTCAAAAAAGATATTAGGAATTTTTTACCATAATCATGGGTTGACCCTTTTTGAAAATGCAAATTTTTGGACTATTGAAAAATGACATTTTTATCGCTTAAAAAGCCTCTTTTTGAGAAACCAAAATCATGAAACGACAATACCAAGTTACCTTTTACAGAATGATTGTCTCGAAAGTTATTTGGAATTTTTGACAAAAATCATGAGTTAAATCTTTTGGAAAAATGCTACTTTTTCGACCATAGTAAAATGACACTTTTATTGTCCAAAAAGCCTTTTTTCAGAAAGCAATATCATGAAATGACAAAACCAAAGTTTTTTTTTTGTTACAGAAACGTAGTCTTGAAAGATATTTGGAATTTTTGACCAGAATCATGGTTTAACCGCTTTAGAAATACGCAAATTTTTCGCCTATAATAAAATGACATTTTTATCGTCTAAAGAGCCTCCTTTTAAGAAAACATAATTATGAGACGAAAAAACTAGGTCTCTTTTGCAAAAAAGTAGCCTCAAAATATGTTTGGAATTTTTGACCTGATTTTTAACCCCCTTTGAATATATGCAAAGTTTTCGACTAGACAAAAATGACATTTTCATTGTCTAAAAAGACTCCTTTTGGGAAAACAATATCATCAAAGGACAAAACCAAGATCCCTTTTACAGAAAGGTAATTAAGCTCGAATAACATTTGGAATTTTTTACCTGAATCATGGCTTAACACCTTGGAAAATATTCAAATTTTTACACTATAATAAAATGACATTTTCATTGTCTAAAAAGCCTCCTTTTAAGAAAACATCATGATTAAACGACACAACCAAGGTCTCCTTCACAGAAAATTAGTCTCGGAACTAGTATTTGGAATTTTTCGCCTAAATCCGATGGTTTAATCCCCTTTTAAAATAATTTATGCAAATTGTTCGAATACAATACAATGTTATATTTATCATCTGAAAAGTCTCCTTTTAAAAAAACAACATCGTCAAACGACAAAACCAAACTTTCGTTTAATGAAAAGAAGCCTTAAACGATATTTAGAACTTTTGACCAGAATCGTGGGTTAACTCCTTTGGAAATATGCAAAACTTTAGCTTTATATTAAAATGACATTTTTATCGTCTAAAATGCCTCCTTTTGAAAAAACAGCCTCTTCAAACGACAAAACCAAGGTCTCTTTTACAGAAAAGTAGGCTCGAAAGATATTTGGAATTCTCGACATCATGGTTTAACCCCTATGAAAATACCGTAAAATTCCGAAAATAAGCCCCGGGGCTTATTTTTCTCAATGGCCCTTTTTGAGGAGCTTATTTTTGGAGGGGCTTATCTCATGAGGGAAATTTGCGTTTACAAGTCGATTGGGCTAGCGTTATAGTTCGAAGTAAATTTACCGTTTTTGCTTTGTTTTATTTCCTGTTTGAGGGCAATTTTCTAAGTACAAGCCCCCGGGGGCTTTATATTTGGAGGGGCGATTTAACGGAGGGTTTTTTGCGTCACTGGTTTCGGGCCGGGGCTTATACTTGGAGGGGCTTATTTTTGGAATTTTACGGTATGCAAATGTTTCGACTATATTAAAAAGTCATTTTTATCGTCTAAAAAGGCTCCTTTTGGGAAAACAACTTAATCAAATGACAAAACCAAGGCGCTTTTTTTTTTTACAGAAAAGTGGGCTTGAAAGATATTTGGAATTTTGGCACAGAATCATGGGTTTGAAAATATGGAAATTTTTTGACTATAGCCAATGCCTTTTCCATTGTCTTAAAAGCCTCCTTTTGAGGAAAGAACATCAGCAAATGACAAAACCAAGGTCTCTTACAGAAAAGTAGGCTCGAAAGATATTTGGAACTTTTGACCAGAATCATGGGTTAACCCCTTTGGAAATATGCAAATTTTTCAACTATAGTAAAATGCCATTGTTATCGTCTAAAAAACTCGTTTTGGGAAAACAACATCATGTAACGACAAAGCCAAGGTCGCTTTTACAGAATAGTAGTCTTAAGAGATATTTGAAATGTTTGACCAGAATCACAAGTAAGCAAGTATGGAAACTACGGCGTTTAAACCTTTCATACACGTCTTGGAGCATGCATTGAAAGTGCTATGAGGTTAGATTGCCCTTACAACTCGCTATCTTTCATAGATATTACCCAGTTTTCACGACTGACTGCAAGTTAAGTACATGTAATGGCTATAGATAGAAACGTAATATCGTTGCAGTGCTAAGAAAACTCCGAATATTTTGATTAGCAGAGCTACTCGCGCCCTCGAAGCGCTCGTTTGCGAAGCCCCAAAGCTAAGTCGATCTACCTATCGTAGAAAATTCTGTAATCACGTGACCGTTCATCGCCCCCCCCCCCTCCCCTCCCCGACCGACCTTCCGTCCGCACCACAGGCGTACGAATGTAAAATAACTCAATCAACATACGGGTATGGTAACTTGATGTTATTTTGGCGGGAAATCGCATAGACAACTAATGAGTCAATATAGACGAAAAGGGAAAGCGGAAATTGTTTCTGTAACGGTGTTGTCTAAAGCATTAAGTTTAGATTAATTGTCATGTTAACAAATTTGGAATGCAGAGAGAGACAGAGAAAAAGAGAAAGTAGGCGACAGGCCAGTAAAGCTCAACGAGAAAAAGAGCGACAGACAGTTAGAGCGAGAGATAAGTTCGTTAAGAACTTTGTTAAGACAAAGGAGACATTTTTGTTGTTGAAAGAACAACAGGAAAATTTTGTAGCGGCGGTTTTGAAAATAAGAAATGCTAGCGGTCACCAATGTGAAAATGAGCGGCAGTCAGAATAATGAACAAGAACACGTACGATATTTTTTCCATACAGGCGTGAAACCAGGAAGTTTTCACGTTGTAGTCGTGCAAAACAATAGTAAAGAAATGTACAAAAAAGTGTGCCGCACGTGCAAAGCTGCTTTTTTGCTAATTGGACCTATTGTTTTCTTTTCACCGTTCTCGTCCTTCGCCTCTTAGTATTACACGATTGTATCTTTTGTTTAGCGAACTATAGTGAAATGTTATTGAGAGTTTCGCTTTAGCCCTGGCTAAATCTCTATATTATTATTATTCAGTATTATCAAGAATATTATAACGAAACCCTTGTTTTTTCCAAAATCCTTAGGCCCGGTTCAGACGCCGCTCCACTCAAGTGCCGAACCTAACTGATGAATTAAGTACGGTAAAGGAGCGGCGTCTGAATCAGTTTAGTACAGCAGTGTTAGTTTGATGCGGCAAAAGCGTTAAGTTCGACAGAGTCTGTCAAACTTTTGTCAAACTTTACTTAGGCACGACACACCAGGGGCGGATCTAGGAGAGGGTGCAGGAGGTGCGCACCCCCCCCCCCTCCCTGAGATGACCTGCGGTTTTCTAATACAACTGGTATTCTGCAAAAAAAAAAAATGTGGTTTATTGGTGTTGAAGTAGCGCAAGAGACGAGTACACCCCCTCGTATAAAAAATCCTGGATCCGCCCATGCACACGGTGCGCCATCTGAATCAGATGTCGCGCCAGTGTCCGGACTTATTGAATAATAAATAAGTCTAACTTATTCAGTTAGGTTCGGCACATGTAGCAACATCGATATATGGGATGAAAAAAAAAATAGAAACTTTAAATTCGGTAAATCGACGTAGAAGGAGACTTTACATGTCTCTTTTCACCTCACCCCTCCCCTAACATCTGCCCAAGTTTTTACCGAGTGGAGCTTGGGGACCAGGAGAAACCAAGATGGCGCCTTATGGTGAAATAACCCTTGTCCAACTAACTTCAAATGAAAGCACGGATTCTGTCAGAACGGAGCTTGGTCTTTCATTACAGTGACTGATTATTTTCAGTATCATTTAAATGTGATAAAAAGAAGGTACTTTATTTGGAACACGAAGGCTTAAGTCCTTAGTGACAAAGCACTGATCTTGCACGTGCATGGAGCGTTTGATCGTCGTACAGGTAAGATATGACGATTTAAGCTTACAGTGCAATTTTAGAACTAAGGAAACTAC
Organism: Porites rus; assembly: GCA_964035705.1. Classification (NCBI taxonomy): domain Eukaryota; kingdom Metazoa; phylum Cnidaria; class Anthozoa; order Scleractinia; family Poritidae; genus Porites; species Porites rus. The sequence goes on along the minus strand of OZ038004.1, from coordinate 6,695,863 downwards.
ATGGTAGTAGCCTAGATAATAATGTTAACTTTGCTACTGTCAGAATGGCTTGGATGAAGAGGGGTCAGCTTGGGAGGGGTGGACAAACAAATGTTTTTTGTTATAATTTAAATTTTTTTAAGGTCACGTGCCCAATTGCATGTACAGAGATTGCAACCCCTTTCAAAGGAAAGGAGTATTTTTTGGCGCCAAAGGCACTCACACAATTTCCTAGTGTATCAGTCAATTCCCTAACCCTGGCTGAATTAAAATTAACCTGAGATCAAATTTGACCTGTAACATACCTAAGACAACTAAGATGACTCGAAAGACCAGACAATGACTAGGATAACTAAAGATGACATGGGTAACTGAGGATGACTAGGATGACGAGGGTGACTAGGATGACAGGATGACTGGGGTGAATAGAATGGCAGGATGACTAGGATGACAGGATGACTGGCCGTAGTGACTAGGATGACTGGTGTGACTAGGATGACTAGGGTGTGACTAGGACGACTAGGATGATTGTGGTGACTATGATGACTAGGATAACTGGAGTGACTTAGATGCCTAAGATGACTTGGGGGACTAGGATGACTAAGATAACTGGGATGATGAAGATAACTAGGATGAGTCGGTTAACTAGGTTGATTATGATGACTAGAATGACTAAATGACTGGTGATGAGATTGAACAGGGTGACTTCATTGACTAGGGTGACTAGGGTCACTTGGGTGACTTGAGGGTGACTATGGTGAGTTGGGTGACTAGCATGTCTAGGGTGACTAGGAAGACTGCAGTGACTAGAATGACTGGGGTAGGGTGATTATGATGATTAGGGTGACTCAGATGACAAGGATGACTAGGATGATTAAGATGGCTATGATGACAAGGCAACTGAGGGGTGACTAGTACCAGTGGGTGACTTGGATGATGAGTGTGAGTGATATGACTTGGATAACTAGGATGACTAGGGTAGCTACCAGGATGACTTGTGTGACTAGGATGACTGGGTTGACTAGGATTTCTAGGATGACTGGAGGGACTCTAATGTCTGTAATGAGCGTGATCACTTGAACGATAGGGTAACTAAGATGACTTAGATAATGAGGATGACTGAGTTGACTAGGATAACTAGTATGGCTGCATGCGTGACTGGGATGGCTGGAATAACTATGATGACTAGAATGATTGGGATAACTAGGATGTATAGGATGAATAGTATAACTATGATGACTAGGGTTTCTAGGATGACTATGTACGATGACTAGGATGACAAAGATAACCATGGTTTATACTAGGATGTCTAAGGTGACTAAGGTGACTAGGATAACTTGGATGACAAGGGTGACTAAGATGATTAGGATGACAAGGCAGGCCTAGGTGATGATGGTGACTGGAATGGAAAGGATGACTAGTACCAGTGGGGTGACTAGGATGGTTTTATAACTTGAGCAACTAGAATAATTAAGACTAGGGTAGCTACATGTAGGGTGACTGGGATGACTGTAATGGCTGGATTAATGGTGACTGGGATGACTAGGATGAGTTCACTGGGAAGAATTGGTTAACTGGAATGGTTTAAGAACATGTATTCATTTGATTGGGTCATAAGAGTCGAAGCAGATTTAATTTTGTAATGGAAAATAAGCCCCGGGACTTATAATATTGGTACATGTACTAGTTACCCATCTTTGTTACAGAGACTTGGTTTTACACTTTTTATGACCCAATTCGGGAGATTGCCAATTGTGGGGTTCAGTTTTTTTGCTCCTTTGAGAAAGTGGACATTAAATTGGGGCAGGTTATATAATCACCAGGCTGTTGTTCTTCAGCCATTTTTTTTAAACTTGGACCACTTCACCTTATAAGTCTTATTTAGTGTTTCTTGGGTTGGAACTCACAATAAAAGGCCAACTGAAAGCTGTTGTCCAGTCACAAAAACATTAAAATTAATGGGCTGGGTTTTTCTAAGCTGGTGCAAAATTTGAATTCAGGTACAGCTGTATAAAAGCCTTAATTCTCTAATTTGATGATTGTACTTCAAAAAAAAAAAAAAAAAGACTGAGAAAACTATCAGAGAAAATGCCAAAAAGAAAACCAGATTTAAAAATTAACCTACTTTCAAATTTAAATTATTGTTATTATTAATTATATAGCTGTTAGCTTTATAAAATCTGATTATTATATTGATTGTTTAATTTTTAAGAACTGTCCAATAATTATTGATTAATTTGGATAGTTTCAGATGGGGTTTTCCTTCACAAATGGGCAAATTGTCCAATTTAAGAAAAATAGGACAGCTGGTCTGAGTCAATCAAATGCTAGAAAAAACAATAGGCACTTCAAACTAGTCAATCAGTGCAAATTCTCTGTAACAATGCGCCAAAAAACGTCTTGTTGGCTGATGGCGGTTTGTTGGCGAACACTTTTGGCTTCTTGTTGCTGTGAATGTTGTTTTGTTTTGCTGATGTTTTGTTTTGGCTTCTTGTCTGGGCTTGATTTAAAAGGAAAATGTGCATAAGACCAAACTGATGAAAGTTTGGATTAACTAACCAGCTATATAATTAATAAATAAAAGGACTACAAGCTTGTCTAATTTGGAAATAATTGAATTAAAAAAATTCCTGTGACAATTTTGGCTGTCCTTGGAATTTTTTTTCCTCCAATAAATTATTTCGAAATTGGACAGTATGTAGCTGTATTAATTAATAACTACAGGCAGGCTTTTGTAGTCTTTTTGAAAACATCTTCAATGAATTTTGCTGTGAAACTCTGACAAAACCATGAACACTTGAGATATTTCGGGAAGGTTTTGTTGTCTTATGATCAATCACAGCAAATATGAAGACATGTGAGTTTGCCAGAAAACCACGATCTTATTTATCATCATTGCTTGTGGTTTAGTTTTGCTCATGCCTGATTGTCTTTTTTTTCTTACAATACATGTTCCAGAAATATTTCTGGTGTTTGTTTGGGGATTGTAGTTTGTCAGACGGTATAAAGATCAAAGCAATTTAGCCTTTATTTATTTAATCTGCTAGAATACATTAAGTTTTGCAAAAAAGGGCATCCTTATATACATGTTGGTAGGAAAACTATTATATATTCTTCCTTTCTATTTGGCATTTTGAAATTTTTTTTTGTCTAATTTGTCTCTTACATTTGTGCCCTTTTTACAGAACCCCTCCTATCTGGAAATGGTTTGGAAATTTGCATACCCATCACAAGTTGGATATCAAAACATTTGTACGATTAAAGGGACGACATCACAAGTGACAGCTAAGGATGGCAGTGTCCCATTTGTGGTTTCAGGCATTCCAGGTATAAAAAGTTTTTCCTTGACCTTCTAAACTGGTATGAGACACTTTGTTCTGTGACTGGGGTGTCTAGCAGAGGATAAGCCTAGTCCTAGTCATCTCAGTCAACCCAGTCAACCCAGTTATCCTATTTATCGCAGGTTCATCATAGTCACCCTTGCCATGCTAGTCACCACAGGTATCCCCAGTCATTCCACTCATCCTATGTATCCCAGTTATAGAATCATTCACCTTATCCCACCCACCCTAGTCATCCTAGTCACCAAAGTCACCATTGCAATGCCTGTGATCCTGCTCATCCCAGCCACCCCAGTCATCTCAGTCATCCTAGTAATCACAGTCACCCTTGTCATCCTCATTAATATTAGTCATGAACCCTACTCATCCTTAGTCATTCCAGTTATCCAAGCCAAGCAGTCATCCTTGTAATCCCAGTCATTCCAGTCACCATAGTCACTCTAGTCATCCTGCTTAATGATCAAAAGTAAGTTACCAGTTGCATGTTGTTTCCTGGCTATGAGAATCACATAGCGAGAATCACTGAAGTGGTAATTGTTGGCATAAATTATTGATGACACGTCCAGCAAGAAACCATTTTGTGTAGTATGACCTTGAAGACTGAAGAAAACGGGCATTAGACTTTGTGTGATTTTAAGTTTCTTTCAGGAAGTTTTCTTTGAGCTTGTCTTTAGTATACTGTTTAATTGGAGTTTCTGAGTTTTCTTATTTGTTTATAGTGATTGACATTAATTTTGACATTAATATGGACAAATATGTTTTCCTGGCCTATTTAGCCTACAATAAAAAGATGGAAAATTTCAATTTTTTTACCAAACCCATGGAAAACTCTGTTGGAAAAATCCTGATTCTTCGACTTTTTTAACTTTCTGCTTTTTATAGTCTTAAAATGCTTTGTACTTTCTAGAATAACGTCAAGCACATTTTGCTGGCTGATTTTGCCAAAAATAAAAACATGGAAAAATTTCAAATTTTTGATGAAAACCATGGTCTAATCCCTTAGTCATCCTAGTCACCCCAGTCATCTCAGTTATCTCATCACCTTAGTCATCCTAGTCACCCCAGTCATCTCAGTTATGTTATCACCCTAGTCATCCTAGTCACCCCAGTTATATCAGTTGTCTCATCGCCCTAGTCATCCTATATTATTTTAGTCACCCCAGTCATCTCAGTTATCTTATCACCCTAGTCATCCTAGTCACCCCAGTTATATCAGTTGTCTCATTGCCCTAGTCACCCCTGTCATCCTACGCTCCCTAGTTATCCTAGTCACCCCAGCCATCTCAGTTATCTCATCACCCTAGTCATCCTAGTCACCCTAGTTATCCTAGTCACCCCAGCCATCTCAGTTATCTCATCACCCTAACCGCCACCTGGTTAGCTAGGTTGGGAGAGTGCAGGTCTGCTGAGTGGAAGGTCACAGCTTTTACCCCGGCCAGAGCAACACTCAGGGTCTTTAAATAACTGAGAAGAAAGTGCTGTCTTTGTAATGACATCTGCAAAATTTTATGGTTAGACTTTTTGCAGTCTTCTCAGATAATAATGAAAAACCGTTGGTCCCTTCTCTCAGCAGTTAACATATCTGGTTCTTGTGGGACATAAAAGAACCCACAACACTGTTCGAAAAGAGTAGGGGATGTAGATCTCAGTGGTGTGGTCAAACTTCACACAACATGTCACTTCATTGACATCATGGGCTGGGTGGGCACAGTAAGCTCAAAATGGACTGAGAGCGGCTGCCAGTGGTACCTTTGTATGCTGATGTCCAAGCTTACTATTCACATGTTAATATATCTTGTAAAGAGGGTGCGTCTGTTGTCCTCTCCCGTGGACTCCTTCCTTCCTAGTCATTCTAGTCACCGAGTTATCTCATTACCCTAGTCATCCTTTGTCACCCCAGTCATCTCAGTTATCTCATCACCCTAGTTATCCAAGTCTCCCCAATTGCCTTAGTCACCCAAATTACCCTACTCAACCTAACCATCCCAGTTATTCTAATAATAATCCTTTCATCACAGTCATCCCATTCACCCTGCCGTTCAGTCTATTCATCCAAATAACATCCTTGCTTCTTAACTAACAAATGACCAATATCACCTTGACTTATTTACCAATCAGGTCAATAACCAGATTTTAATATTATCAACTGATGCAATACAACCAACTTTCACTCTGAAGATGACTGCTGCACAGTTTGTGGAAAGGGTAATCAATGTCAGCAACAACAGTCCTACTACAGGACTACGATCACCTGGACGATCATGCTCAACCTACTTATTAAATTACTCCTGGGCTCACACCTTGGACAGTTTTAAATCGCTGTCAGTAATTCCAGACATCCTAGTTATCCAAGTCACCCTAGTTATCCTAGGTTTCCTAGTCCCCCTAGCTAGTCACCCTAGTCAGCCTAGTGACTCATCCCAGTCACCCTAGTCACCTTAGGCATACTAGTCATACTCGTCACCCTAGTCACCCTAGTCACCCTAGTCATCTTATTCACCCTAGTCATCCCACTCATCCCAGTCACCCTAGTCACAGTAGTCACCCCAGTCATCCAAGTCACCCTAGTCACCCTAGTCATCCTAGTCATCATCTCAGTCACCCTAGTCATCCTAGTCACCCAAGCCATCCAAGTCATCCTAGTCATCCCACTCATCCCAGTCACCCTAGTCACCCTAGTCATCCTAGTCATCCTAGTCATCCTAGTCACCCTAGTCATCCTAGTCACCCTAGCCATCCTAGTCACCCTAGCCATCTAAGTCATCCTAGTCATCTCACTCATCCCAGTCACCCTAGTCACACTAGTCACCCCAGTCATCCAAGTCACCCTAGTCACCCAAGTCACCCTAGTCATCCTAGTCACCCAAGCCATCCAAGTCATCCTAGTCATCCCACTCATCCCAGTCACCCTAGTCACCCTAGTCATCCTAGTCATCCTAGTCATCCTAGTCATCCTAGTCACCCTAGTCATCCTAGTCACCCTAGCCATCCTAGTCACCCTAGCCATCTAAGTCATCCTAGTCATCTCACTCATCCCAGTCACCCTAGTCACACTAGTCACCCCAGTCATCCAAGTCACCCTAGTCACCCTAGTCATCCTAGTCAGCCTAGCCAACCTAGTCATCCAAGTCATCCTGGTCATCCCACTCATTCCAGTCACCATAGTCACATTAGTCACCCTAGTCATACTAGTCACCCTAGCCAACCTAGTCATCCCACTCATCCCAGTCACCCTAGTCACCCTAGTCATCCTAGTCACCCTAGTCATCCTAGTCAGCCTAGCCATCCTAGTCACCCTAATCATCCCACTCATCCCAGTCACCCTAGTCACCCTAGCCCTCCAAGTCATCCTAGTCATACCACTCAGCCCAGTCTCCCAAGTCACCCTAGTCACACTAGTTACCCCAGTCATCCAAGTCACCTTAGTCACCCTAGTCGTCCTAGTCACCCTAGTCATCCTAGTCACCCCAGTTATCCAAGACATCCTAGTCATCCTTGTCAGCCTAGTCATCCTAGTCACCCTAGTCATCCCACTCATCCCAGTCACCCTAGTCATACTAGTCACCCTAGCCAACCTAGTCATCCCAGTCACCCTAGTTATACTAGTCACCCCAGTCATCACAGTCATGCTAGTGATCCCAGTCAACCCAGTAATCTTAGTCGTTCCCGTTATCATAGACATCATAGCCATTCTAGTCATCCCAGTCATGCCAACCACCCTAGTCATCCTATTCATCCCATTCATCACAGTCACCCTAGTGTTCTAGTCATCCTAGTTATCCCAGTCATGCTAGCCATCCATTAATAACAGTTTTTCCAGTCACTCCAGTCATTCCTGTCACCCCACTCATCCCAGTCACCCCAGTCGCCCTAGTCATCCTAGTCTCCCTAGCCATCCAAGTCATCTTAGTCATCCCACTCAACCCAGTCACCCGCGTCACCCTAGTTTTACTTGTCACCCTAGTCATCTCACTCTTCCCAGTCACCCTAGTCACACTAGTCACCCCAGTCATCCAAGTCACCCTAGTCACCCAAGTCACCCTAGTCATCCTAGTCATCCTAGTCAGCCTAGCCATCCTAGTCACCCTAGTCATCTTAGTCATCTTAGTCACCCTAGTCATCCTAGTCACCCCAGTCATCCAAGTCATCCTAGTCATCCTAGTCAGCCTAGTCATCCTAGTCACTGTAGTCATACTAGTCACCCTAGTCATACTAGTCACCCTAGTCACCTTAGCCATGCTAGTCACCCTAGTCATCCCAGTGACCCTAGTTATACTAGTCACCCCAGTTATCAGTCATGCTAGTGATCCCAAACCCAGTAATCTTAGTCATTCCAGTTATCATATAATCATCATAGCCATTCTAGTCATCCCAGTCATTTCAGTCAACAAAACCATCCCAGTCATGCCAACCACCCTAGTCATCCTATTCATCTCATTCGTCACAGTCACTCTAGTGTTCTAGTTATCCCAGTCATGCTAGCCATCCATTAATAAAAGTTATTCCAGTCATTCCTACCATGTTCCATGTGCCAGTTATCCGTTGTCAGAGTTTTGTTAACTAGGTTTCCCAGCCTAACTGGCAGCCTAACTGGCACTAAACCTGCATGCTTATTTGGGGGATTTAGGTCGAGATGGACCAGTTGTAGCAGTTCTTCCTTTTTGCTATATACCTTGTTCCTTGAGCCAGTTATCCGTTGTCAGAGTTTTATAAATTAGTTTCCCCAGAATAAATGGCAGCCTAACTGGCACTAAGCCTGCGTGCTTAACTGGGGGATTCAGGTCAAGAGTGACCATTTGTAGTACGAGTTTTTTTCTTTTTGTGAAAGCTAGTTTACGAGTGTTGTACATTAGGTTACATAAGTACTTTGTAGGGTTGGCTCTCGCCAAGCCGTCATCCTAGTAATCTTAGTAATCCCAGTCATTCCAGTTATTCAAACCATCCCAGGCATGCCTATCACCCCAGTCAACCGAGATTCTTATCCCTTTTCATCCTTGTAATCCCAGTTATCCCAGTCATCCTAGCCATTCTGGTTATCCTTATCATCACAGTCAGCCCATTCACTGTTGCCATTCTAGTCATCCCAGTAGTTCCAGACAACTCTGTAATTCCAGTCAACCAAACCTGCATCCCAGTCATCCCAGCCATTCTAGTCATCCTTGTGATCACAGTCAACCCATTCATTGTTATCATCCTAATCATCCCAGTCATCCCAGGAAACCTTTGTGTCTTGTCATCCCAGTAATCCTAGTCATCTTAGTCGAACCAGTCATCCAAACCTGCATCCCAGTCATTCCAGCCATCCTAGTCATCACAGCCATCCCAGTCATCCTTATCATCACAGTCAACCCATTCACTGTTGTCATCCTAACCACCCTAGTTACCCTAGTCATCCCAGTCAACCTTGTCATCTTAGTCATCACAGTAATCCTAGTCATTCCTGTCAATCCAGTCATCCAAACCTGCATCCCAGTCATCCCAGCTGTTCCAGTCATTGTTATCATCACAGTCAACACATTCACTGTTGTAAACTTTATCATCTTGGCAGTCATCTTAGTCAACCCAGTTAGCCTACTTATCTTAATAACCCTAGTCATCCAAGTCACCCTAGTCACCCTAGTCATCTTAGTCATGCTGTTATCTTAGTCATCCGAGACACCCCAGTTATTCTAGTCACCCTTGTTATCTTGGGCATCCTTGTCACTGCAGTCAATCTTGTAGTCTTATTTGGAAATAAACATGTGATATTATAAGATCATTGTTTACATTTATTTTGTGAGATCGGTTAAATAGCTAGATCTTAGACATTATACTATTGGTACACCCCTTGCTTGTCTCTGTCCCTATAAATACCTAAAGCCAAAAGTTATCATTTGAGTCACAAATAAGTTTCCAGTTTGGTAAAAATTAATTCCTTTTACTTACTAGGTACAGATAAACAGCCGATGTGACATTACTGCATGGTCCACAACTCATGAGTAGCTCAATGCAGAAGTTTAAAAGCCAAGAGTGAAGAGGCTGGTATAACTAGACGATGGTACCATCAAAGTCAACTTGCAACGAATACCTGGTTTAGTATTTACAGAATCATAATTATTAATGCCAACAGTTACAGCCAGTACCTCACCTCAAAGCAGGTACTTGGTTTAAGAATATTTCTGACCCAGCCCGGGAGGTCATTGAATGCGGGGTACAGCTGGCCCGGGGGTTTTCCTCCTAGGAGCAAGTGGACGTACGGGGAGGTTTTTCACCCAGCTGTTGTTCCACAACCCCCATTCAGCAGCAATTAGACAAATTCATTTAATTTGGCAGCGAAAAAAAACAAAAACTAAAGATTGACCGTTTCAACAAGTAGGAGCCTCATGCATATTAACAGGTCCATGGTATTCCTAACAAGAGTGAATAGATTCACTTGCAATATTTATACCAGCAGTTTTCAAACAACTGAGCTTTGTACATACAAAGAAGACCTAATTTTGGTCCGATCAAAAATCAGCTAGTATCTTCAGCACATTTTTGCTGAATACGTAGTGAAATCAATAAGGGTATTTTTTTATATTACCGGTAGGCTGAATTCTTCAATCCACTATTGGAGGGAATACTAAGGTATCTGCAGGATTGCAATGATATAATATATTATACTGTGTGTGTGCCACCATAATTATTTCTACAAAATAAGCATCACTTACAAAATTTTCTCAACTTTGTTTTTAAGCCTGAGATTGAAAATCTATGACATAATTTATTTATGTAAATAAGTCTTCATCCAGTTAAATTTTAACCAGACAACGATCAACTTATCAAAGTTTTTCTAAATTAAGTAATTTCGTGGTCTTTATTTTTTTCAAATTGGAGTATTTTGTTCCCAAAAATTTCATGGCGACAAATTAATTTGAAAATGCAAGTAGATGCTTATTTGTACTACATGTAGTTACATTTTAATGATATAATTAAGTCCAAATGCAAGATTCCTTTGAGTAGTATGTAGTTTAAGTAGTATCAAAGTTCTATTATATTTAATTATACTTGAAGGAAGAAAAGGGATTCATAAAACTTTGTGTCAGACAAAGTCAGTGAAAAGCTCTACCCACGAATAATTATAGGAAGTGGTTACAATTTAAGACATTTTCCTTAGGAATTAGCAATTTTATCAAAATCTGCTACACAGTATGTCATTCAATCACTTGAGAAGAATTCTTTCGAAAATTAGTTTTAAGGGCAATTAGGTCTAGTATACTCTAGGGTTAAGCAAAGCTGAGGTGAACACTCAAGTCTGGTATGGGCTAGGGGTTTCAGGGAGCACCTGCTGGCACATCCCTACTCCAAAATCTTTTAAAGTTAACTATCCTTGGCCTAATACTTCACTGCTCAAAGGAAATCTTGCTAAATATAAATAATAGTGATCATGTTGTTTTGATATTGTTCCAGTAGTTGGGTGGGTGTGGATATTAATTTTATAGATTATTTTGTTCATAAAACTGTAAAAGCTCAATTAAGCCCCCATCTACCTTATAGAGAGGTTTAAAGGATTTCGAGATGGTGGTGGGGTGGGGGATTATGGGAATGAAGAAAGGATTCTTATTTTCTCAATATTAAGGAGAAAAATTAGGGGGAAAGTGTTATTTTTTATCCCACCTGCAATCTTGCATTGGTATGATGGAAATCATTTCCTGCATTTTCTGCAAGAAGAATGATGTTGCAGGTAAGTTGTGGAGGATGTCAGGTAAGTGGATCAGGTTACAAAATTAGTCTGACTACTGTCTGGGTGGGGCTTAATGGAGGTTTTACATGTTATACAGTTGTTAACATTGTGCTGCCAGTAAAGGTGGGGGTGGACTAAGTGTTCTTGTAAAAATTTATTGTTTGAGACTATAATTTCATTGGCCATTCACTGACTTTCAGTTTCTAAGATCACTTGACAGCACAATGTTGCTTGTATCTTTAAGGCATGGGAAGCGTCACAACCAGATCACAACAAAAGTAAATTATACAAGCAGGAATATTTTACTTTACTTAAATGTTATTCCTTTCATCAAAGAAAAGCCACACACTACAGTTCTTTCCACAGGTCCACCTTCTACTCAAACTCCACTTTTTTATGGGAAATGTTGCGCTTCCTGGGCTATATTAACAGAGTGGAGCTAATGATTTTTTGAACCTCTTGAAAAATTGAGGATTTTGGAAAATTGGAGTTCAAAGAATTGCAGACACTAAGCTTCGTTTTGGGCTTTGGGCTTTCTTGCCATTTTGTTGTTGAGAAAGCCCAAGGGGAAATATAAAAAATTACAGTGACTTTAGGGATAGGAAAGCAAGTTTTGGTTCGAATTATCAAGAGGTTTGGAGAATCAGGTTTTCACTGATACAGTATTAGTTATAACTTATTTCTGAAATTAACACTCTAAAATTAAGCAAGCTCATTAGCAAAATATTACCTTTAAATCTCCTAACTAACATTTATGTCTAAACTCAGGGTCTATACAGGTTAAGAGACATAAGTACTGGATAGGCATACATCGTTGAATTCCCGACATAAAAGGGTAAAATGGTTATGAATAGACCATATACCATAAAACTTTTGATGATTTTCCGTAAAGGGAAAATATGAGTTTTTTTCAGCCAAAGGCATCTCTAACTTTCAGTGGTCACAAAGCTACAGCTGGAATTGCATCTAAATTTTGCAGGCTAAATCTACAAAGCAAAGTTTGGATAGGAATATGAAAGCATTATTTTATAACCACAATGACCTTGATTAATGAAGTCCCAATACCAATTGCCAAATTCTCCTTACTGATCCTCTAGTAAGGAGTATGTATGCAAGTATCAAGAAGGTATAGTTTCATTTTCGTTTGATTAGTAATAAGTTGGTGATTGATTTTGGTCACTGTTGGGACTTTAAAGTTAGGTCCCATCGATGCACAAATGATTTTGTCCATTCAGATTTATTTTAAAAAAGAAATCCAAAGCAACAGGAAATTCTCTTAACAAACAGTGAGGCTGGTAAAAAAATTAGGCTCAATAGTAGGATCTTAAGTATTACAACAAGATTTTTCGTTAGTGTACATTTACATTATGTCTATAAGGCAATCTCTAGTCTGCTTGTGTTTTTTTTTTCTAGGCAACTTGCAGTATCGCCGATAATTTCACAACTGAAACTTCCTTTATTATTATTAAATTTTGCGAACAAAGCAGACTGGAGACTTTTGATTGAATTTATATTCTTTTTTAATAATTAATTTTCTTGGTGCTGCATTCACTCTCTGTACTCTTTGTTAATTTTTTTTAAAAATTTTTTTTCCATATTTAGTTTTAGGAATTGACTCCGTGGCATTCTTTTTGTTTCCATTTTTTACTCATATCAACAGAGCGTTAGTTGACTGACTACTTAGGTACATTACGGAGACGTTTGTAGTACCAAGAAATATCTTGTTTTGTTTAATACGCTAATGAGCTTGCATTAGTTGCCTTAATGTTAATTAATGGTATTTGTTGTTAGGCTTGCATTAGCTAAGGTTTTGAAAACAGCTGAGATTTCCTGGCGCTACCACTGGTTTCCCCGCAAGCATTATCCAGATCTGGGTAGTGACTTATCATTAGTATAGAATTTCTTCACTTATTCTCTTTTTCTGGGTCATTTCTTGGGGAAACCGGTGGTGCCGTCAAGAATTATTGGTTGTTTTCTTAGACCATTGGCTTCTCGTAATTTTTTTTTTAAGTTCTTATTTAATTTCAGACCTCAGGTGGCACACGCACAAGATTAGGAGCCCATCACTTGGGCAAGGTCATGTTTAAATCTAGCCAACCTCGTCCCTGCTGGGCTGTGGAAGCTCTACCTCTGAGAAGGTGTGAATTCTGACGTCCTCTGAGATATTCCAACTGAGAAATCCTGGGAAACTTTATCAGATCCTGTAATTCATGCTGGGGGCAGTTGGGCACTTGGAAGATTTGGCCGTTTGTTTCCAAGTGGGGAGGACAGTGTGGAGGAACGTGAGAGTTTGCTTCTTATGTTCTTGGGGCTTCATTCATTTTGTCATAATACTACCCACACCTTTTTCCAAAAAAAAAAAAAAACAGTAAGGTGCTTGCCTGCAAACAATATGTCTGGGAATGTTCCACTGCGGTAGGATGAAAAACGGGGGTGCTAACATTGTGCAGACTAACGAAGTAAGTGAGTCGATGGAGGATTCGAGGACAGAGGACTGGACACTGAATCTCACTGGTGTAGCGTGGGTGGATTTTTACAAATGACATCAAATTGAGCTATAGTCATAAAAATCTCTCTAATGGGGGGCAACTGGTAATGGAGTTCTCTTCTAAACCTAAAAATTTCACATCTATCTCAAGTTTGCTTAGGCCTAATAATAAATAACCGTTCAAAACATCGCATAGGATAAAAATCATTTACAAATCAATTATTTATTATCTTAATTATCATTTCATTCTCATATTTCCAGCCTGAATTATCTAAAAATGATCAAAACTAAGGTTTTATTACATCAACATCTGTTGTTTTTTCGTCTGTTGTTTTTGTGTCAACTGGAAACAACAGTCAAACAAACGTGGCTGTTGATGTTAAAGACTTACTCCTCTTTGATATTATTTAAGACTTCGGAAAGCAAGATAACTAAACCATTTTATTTTAGGATTCAATCATTTCATTCTCATATTTCCAACCGCAATTATCTAAAAATGATCAAAACTAAGGGATACGTCAACATCTGTTGTTTGTTTGTCTGTTGTTTCTGTGTCAACTGGAAACAACAGGCAAACAAACTAGGCTGTTGATGTTTTAAGACTAACTTCTCTTTGATATTACTTAAGCCTTCGGAAACCTAGATAACTAAACCGTATTAATTTAGGATCAAATTATTACGATTAAATTAACTTGATTAATCAGACTGCTGTGGAAGTCGCTTCTATGTTCTTTTTTAAAAAAGACATAGGATAGATTTCCTTGGCTTGTCTTGATAAATCACGTTAATTTGACCTTCATGCTTTAGGTTCAGTTGTAGGCATAAATATATAGACAACTTTTATCATAAGCATAGATTTCGCCTAATGTCTTCTTTAAATTTTCAGCTAATTTCTAGGCGGTGACTTTAATTGATACATTATAATCGGTTTTCCCTTAAAGGACTGGAAGACTCTTGTTGTTTATTGTTCATTTAAATGACGCATTTGGCTTGTTCCAGTCTTTTGTGGGAAACCTGATGTAAAGTATCCATTCCGGTCACGACAGCTGAAACATCTCTAGGGAAATTGGCCCAAATTATTATTCCGGCAAATTTTCATTATTATGCGGATAAACATCACGGCTAGCTGCATAAATTAAGACTTAAATTCAAATCTAATTTTTTCCAGCTTATGTTTAATTTTACTTTATGGGATTAAAATATATATATATTTCCGCTAATTTCCTTTTTCGTTTCGAAATGCGAAAATTTGTCCGTTATTTTCAGTGGAAGTAAAAGGATCCAAAATTTAACTTAAATGAAATATTTATTTACTAAGTCTCTCTAGATCTAATCCCTTTGGCGAAATTTGAAGGCAAAATCTATTCGGCACTGATTTTAAATAACGGCATCCTAATTCATAATAGAGCAGGCAAATTTTAGATATTGAATTTGAAACGAAACATTAAGACCAAAACTTAATCGCGGCACTTCGGCATTTTTGGTTAAATGATAATAAACGGCGCTAGAATAAAATCTTATTTTCGGCAGCAAATTTCATTTCATTATGACCTAAATATTAAACACTAAACATTAAAATAGGGCGAGAGAAATCCAGCATCAGTTGCTTCGCAGAGGAGAGATTATTATTGACTTGTGCTCTTTGGTGAAGTTTGTGAAATGAAGGTCAGTCAGACCAGCGCGATTCTTTGTTCAATTCTCTGCCTTCGTTTCTGACGGAGACTCTGCTGAAAAGTGAGTTTGACTCTGTAGCACTCTCTTTTTTCTTGTCCGAGTCTCTGGATATTTTCACGATATATTGACTTTGTAGATACGCGTCTTCAACTAAACAAATTATATTTTTCACTGAGAATTATTTTTTGGCCGGTGTGGTATTGTGACGTAAATGAATGAGACCCTGAGGGCATGAGGAGCAAACTCTCACTTTCCTCTACGCTGCCCACCCCACTTGGGAACAAACGGCTGAATTTTCTAAGTGTCCAACTGCCCCCAGCTTGAATGAAGGGATCAGATAAAACAGACCAGGATTTTAAAGTTGGAATATTAAATGAGGACAGAAGAATAAACACCGACTTGGAGCAGAGTGGAAGCAGTCCGGCAGGGGCGAGGGAGGCTAGATTATTTTTTTTTATATTTTTTTTATTGTAAAAAATGGACAACAGAGACAAGTTTTATTTCTTCAATAAAGTATTGTTATCTTCAGTACCGGTGTTGTTTACTTTGTAATCCAACTACTTGAGTGAACCAGATAAACACCCTCAAGGCTCCGACACAGTAAAACGTTGCACGCAGTAAAGATTGGTTCACACCAGTGACATAAACACAAGCACAAGTTAAGTGCGGACGTAACAGCATTAGAATAAACACAAACACAGGAGAAAGTACGCACTCATTCTTTCTATCCTCACCAGTAATTAACGCATTTAAAGCACAAGAACAAGAAAATCAAACGGGTTCGTTTTATTCTTCTTGTGTTTGCTCTTTAACTGTGTGAATTAGTAATGATCAAGGAAAGAATGAGTGTGTTCCTTCTTCCCATGTTTCTGCTCACGCATTTGTTGTTCATGACCTCACTGAACTCAGCTGTACCGGTTTTGCTTGCGTTCAAGTCGCTAATATGAACTAATCTTTAAATTACACCGTTTTCCAACCAAGCGATTGTTGCACACAATGTTGTAAAAGATAGCTCGAATTTAAAAATTGCTTTTGTTTACACATCGCTCGCAACAATCTCAGGGCTAAAAAACAACGTAAATTTACTGCGCACAATGCTTCACTGTGTCCAAGCCTTTACGTTTGACAAAACCATAAGTACTTCAACTACAAAGTTCCAGTGTCGATGCAAATTTGGAAAAACATTAATTCGCAAAAGATAAAAACACTCGCGCGAGTAAGAGGGTTGTGCAATTCTATTAGGAAACTCGCGCCCACGCAAATTCTTTTAATTTTGCTGAGCGGCAACAGTTAAAGGTCTTTCTCAAACTCGCACCAACACTCGTATTTTGAGCTTAGAGTACTAGTTGGTTTAAATCAAGAGAGAGCTAAGTTCTGCTTTTGATAAACTCTTCCTAAATCTTTGTGGTAAAAATCAAACTGATCTTTATCAAGCAGTTTGCATTTCGATGCAAAGAACGCAACAAACAAGTGCTTTGCAGAAACGAAATCGATTAAAAAAATAACTTAACTGACTTATTCGTGTGAAATAAAATGGTCCAGTCTTCCTTGAAATGGCTCTTGGGGTCGTCACGCAGACACAAAACGCCTTACGTGACGATCTCAAGGACAACTGCACTTAAGACTACGATTTTGCAGTAAACTACAAAAAAAATCATAACACACACTCCGACACATGGCGCATTTTGCGATCTGAACCAATCATTGATAAAGTCAGTCTGAAATTACACAAAGCATCATCCAAGACCTTTTGTCTTGATACTGTGAACTTCTTCTTTTACTCTCCAAGTAATGAAAGAGCTAATTCTCCCTGCCAATTCTCACCGTCCGTTCATAATAGTTAAGTGATTTCTCGCGTGCCAAACCAACACCCTAAATGGCTGTTTTCGTATTCTAACTACCCTTCCAGCTTCAAAACGTATTGACTGTTACTTATACGATCCCATAGTTCATGGCGCCAAAAGCTAGTACCCACTCCCCTTGCACTTTGCGCAATGCAAGGCAGATTTTGGATTCATCATAAAGTTCACAGTAAATAAACCAAGAAATAAACTACATGTAGCACAGTCATGCAATCCACCAAGAGCCATACAGTCAAGACAAGTCATTCATTCAGTTAGTAAATAAAGTCAGTCAAAAATCACTTAGATATTCAGTCAATACGTCGATATCCCAGTTGAGCAGTAATTAAGAAGGTATATCAGAATATCATGCAGTCAGCAAGTAACGAGGTAAATTGATTAACTAGTTAGGAAAAACAAGCCCTCCTGGACTCTACAAATATAGATTTCATATGATTTTGGTTAAAAAATGGTAATTTCCTCTTTGTTTGTTTTTGGAAAAAATGGGCCTTGAAATAATGTTTGTTGGTCATCCAATTAGAAAACAAGCCTTCCTAGACAAAAAAATATCGACTTGACACAGACATACTGGAATTGTTTCAAAGGGGTTAACCCATGATTTTGCTCAACAATTGGAAAAAATTTCATCTCAGTATGATTTTGGACAAATGAGCCTGAAATTATGTTTGATGATCGTCCAAGTAGAAAACAAGCCCTCCTAGACCATACAAATATTGATTTTACACAGTGACCATATTGAGATTTTTTCAAAGAGGTTAGCCTGTGATTTTGGTCGAAGATTGGAAATTTCATATTTAATTGTTTTTGGACAAAAATAGTCCTAGAAATAATATAATGTCCGATAAATCATCTCGTAAAAAAACAAGTCTTCCTAAACTATCAAAATATGGATTTTATATAGTCGTCATACTGTATTTTTTTTTCAAGAGGTTAACCCATGATTTAGGTCATAAAATGGAATTTTCCTCTTTGCTTGTTTTTACACAAAATGGGCCTTGAAATAATGTTTGCTAACCATCCAGTTAGAAAACAAGCCTTCGTAGATTAATATGGATTTTGCAAAGTCGCCATGTTGAGATTTTTTCAAAGGGCGTTAACCCATGATTTTCGTCCAAAGTTGCAAATTTCCTCTTTGCTTGTTTTAGCACAAAATGAACTTTGAAATAGTGTACAATGATCAATCAGAAAACAAGCCCTCCTAAACTACAACAATATTGAATTTACAGGGTTACCAAACTAAAATTATTTTTCCAAAGGGATTCACCCATGATTTTGGTCAAAAATTGGAATTTTCATCTCAGTTTGTTTTTGGACAAAATGGGCTTTGAAATAATGTTTGCTGTGATCATCCAATCTAAAGAAAACAAGTCTTCCTTGACTAAGAAGTATCGATTTGACATAGTGGAAATATTGGGATTTTCAAAGGGGTTAACCCATGATTTTGGTCAAAAATTAGAAATTTCTTGTCAGTTTGTTTTTGGACAAAATGAGCCTTGAGATAATGTCTGATGATCATCCAAGTAGAAAACTAGCCCTCCTAAACTATAAAAATATATGTTTTACAAAGTCACGAAACTGTAATTTTTTTCAAAGGGGTTAACCCATGATTTTCGTCCAAAACTGCAAATTTCCTCTATGTTGTTTTGACAGTATAAGCCTAGAAATAATGTCTGATGATCATCCAGTTAAAAAATGCTCTCCTAGAATATACAAATATGGATTTCATGTAGTCCCGAATTTTTTTTTTTTCAAGTGGTTGAGCGATGACTTTTGTCAAAAATTGAAAATCTCACTCTTTGTTCTTTGAACAAAATCGGGCTTTGAAAAATGTTTGATGATCGACAAGTTAGGAAACAAGCCCTCCTAGACTAAAAAAATATTGATTTTACATAGTGGCCTTATTGGGATTTTTTTCAAATTGGTAACCCATGATTTTGATCAAAAATTGAAAATTTACTCTTTCTGTTATTTTGAACAAAATAGGCCAAGAAATATTGTTTGTTCTTTATGAAGTAAGTCAGTTGGTCAGCTAGTCAGTCATTCAGTCATTCAGTCAGTCAGTCAGTCAGTCAGTCAGTCATCTAGTCAGTCAGCTAGCCAGTCAGTTAGCCAGTTAGTCAGTCAGGCAGTCAGCCAGTCATTCAGTCATTAGCCAGTTGGGCAGTCAGTCATTCAGCCAGTAAGTCAGTTGGTCAGCCAGTCAGTCAGTCAGTCCGTAGCCAGTCAGGCAGTCACTCATTCAACCAATCAGTCAGTCTGAGTGTTAGTCAGCCACTCAGTCAGTCAACAAACCAGTCCGTCAGTCAGTCAGTCAGTCAGTCAGTCAGTATGTTAGTCAGTCAGGCAGTTTAATTTTAAGTCAGTCAGCCAGTGATGCTGGCTGTATAAGCCACAATGTAGATTGCATGTCTGATCTAACCCACAGTCAGTTTTACATCTCATCATCTTCCATGTGAAAATCATGAGAACTTTGAACAAAGTTCTAACCACAGTGCCCACAAAACTCGAATTTTTTTATGGCTTTCAAATTTCAGATTTTGAAAAATTTTGAATGAGATTTTAGTGATCAGCCCTTTTTAATATTTCAACAAATTGTTTTTGATAAAGTGCAAACCATTTTTGCAGGTTGTTGAGTTAAGGCTGCCACTTTGAGTTGCAGATTTTCTTTTCAGCAACACTCTGATGAACTTAATTCATCGCTTTCTGTTGTGAATACATAAGGTTCTTTGAACCACAAATTGACTTGGCTGAATGATAATATTAAACTTCAATGCACATTAAGGTAAGCTTGGGCACATTGCATGAATTAATCTTTACGTTATGTTATGTTTCTCCTTTTTAAGCTAAACTTTCCCTTGCCTTCTTTCACCTTTCCACATGTTTGTTGACACAATGATTGTGAGCTTTAATTTAAAGTTTTCAATATTATTTGGTCACTGACATGGTGGTAGTACTAAATTTTTGCAATGACTTTGTAATTGCAAAAATTGGCACATGAAAATGACGTAAAACTGTTTTTTAACAAGCTATAGCAGAACTTAGCTTACATGTATATCATTCTATAACATAGCTGTGGCAAACCTAATCAAAAGCAAACTAATACTTATCCAGGAGAAAAATTAAAAATATATTTGGCATGATTAATTATCAAGCCAAATTTTTTTCACTGAGTGGTTCTTTCCACAACAGGATTATAAAATTGAATTTTATATACATTTTCATTGAATAAGATGAAGGCTGTGAAAAATCCAAAATCCAGTCAGAAAATCAATGCGAAATTGCTACATGCAACTTGCTTCAGTGATTCATTGAAGCTCTCAAATTAGTTTCAAGTAGTAGGAACACTTAAAAGTGTTTTGGACAGTTTTCCTTTATTTTGTGAAGACGGTGATTTGGATTGCCTTTTGAGCTTCAAATACAGACCGTTTTCCTAAAAAAGTTAGGGTCAAGTGAATTCTCCAGCTACACTAAGCCATCAGATGCTCTGAAAATAAACACTGATTCAACTGAATTTCATCAATTAACTTCAAAATAATTCGGGCTGTTCCTAATTATGTTCAAAATAAAAACCAACTCTTCTGCACAACAGCAACTAAAGCAATTTTGCCCTGAACTACATACGGGAAATCAGCTGTTGATACTTTTACCCTGTGCGTTTTACTTACTAATTTCTGCAATTGAAAGATTGTATTAAGAAACCTCATAGAACGAAAAGCCCTACACAAAGAAATCTCCACATGCCTTGTATCACGTGAATGCAGTAGTGAACTACTCGGTACAAACCAACCACCCCCTTAAAGACGCACTTTATTGTTAACTTCTTTAAAGTGCATTCAAATGCATTTTTAATTTTGTGTCCTGGATAAGATTAATAATAATTGTCTTTTGAACAAGCAAGCCACATTTTGTTTATCTGGTTCACTCAAGAGCTGGATTACAAAGTAAACTATATGGTACTTAAGATAACGTCCAAAGCCTTAATGTTGAAGACTTGATCCTGTCTGTTTGTGGCATAATGCATCTGATCTGGATAAGAAAAACAAAAGCATACATAAGCATCTAAGTCCCCTTACGATCATAAACATTACAAGAATAATTATACTGTTTATCAGTTCATATATTAATTTTGCTAAGAACCATTACAGTCAAATCCTGTTACACTGAGAGGGCAGTAGAAAGGTCCATTTTAACAGCTGTCCATATTAAGTGGATTAAATATAGAGAAAATGTAGGGGGTTCTTTCCTCAGAGACAAAGCAAACTACCATAACTATGAGATGTCTGTTAAAGGGGCTGTGTCACAGCAGTCCAGTTCATTTTGTTTAATTTTGCCAATTACTCGCCCTTAATCGCTACGGAACTTAGAGTAAGCAAAGAAATTACATGTAAAATAAAATGACAAAATCAGAGATCCAAGACAAACAAATATGTCTCCTGAGCATTACTTTTGATGTTGCAAGCAAAAGGGATCAACTTTGAAAAACTGTTAGGCTGAACAGTTTTCAAAAATCCTAATTTCACTATAATAATTATATTAATTTAAGACACGTACATGTATCTCTCATTTTACAGAGACATTAAATTCAAAACAGTTTCAAATTTTGTGTTAAATTATGCCAGGTATGGCCTCTAAAAGCTGATGAATCTGTATGTCAATCATACTTTAACACAATAATCACAAGTTCCATTTTTATGATTCACTTAATAGCTAGATCACAAAGCAATATATACAGCACTTACAGTACTGAAGATAAGCTTAAAATCCTGGCTGCTGAAGTCTTAGGACATCTGCTGGTCACATCTGATCTAAAATGAAAAATTGACCATCTTCATTAGCAATCAGTAATCTCGATTCACAATCAGCAATCTTGATTCTTTTCTTAGCATGAATCTCAGTATATCAGCCAGCCAGTCAAGTCAATTAGTCAATGAGCCAGCAATCATGATCAGTCGATTGGTATTCGACTGTCAGTCAATCAGTTTTAGTGAAACAGCCAGTCAGTAATTGAGCCAGTCAGCCAGTCAATTGACCAGTATGTTGGTAAGTAAGTCATGTCAGTCAATAAGTCAGTGAACATGTCAGCCAGTCAGTCAGTCAGTCAGTCAGTCAGTCAGTCAGTCATCCGATCAGTCAGTAACTCAATCAGCAAGTCAGAAAGTCAGCCAGTCACTCACTCAGCATTTAGGTGGTCTTTGTTTTCATGACATTGCAAATATTGTAGTATTTGGGAAGTAATGGTGCATTTTTTGAAAGGGTAATATTGTCCTTGTTGTTTTTTTTTATATCAAAAAATGTACATGAACAAGATACCCTGCTAGGAACGTTCTTCCAAAATATTGATCTTAAGCTTAAGTTATTTCTCTGCTATGTCACTGCGTTCCGCCGCAGAGAAAACGTTTAAGTTCTAATCAGCAGAAAGGCAACAACACGTTGAAATAGGAAGGACACGACCAGTTTTATTGGGGACGAGAAAAGCTAACATACAAGAAATAAAGTAGTGGCGGAGAAAAACGAATTACATCACTGTAAACTACGAGACTAAACGTAAACAGCATACTAGAAAAATTAAGCTCAGCAAGGTGCGAGCGGTAAAACTGGCTGTGTCGAGTGACTAACGCAAGAGGCGACAAGGCTTAAATACCGAGATGTGACGTAAAATCCCTAGAGGATCAAACTGCGGCCATAAATGCAAATTCCAGACATAAACACATATCTAAGATGGCATTGATAAATTTTTGGAGGTCTATATGTGTGCCAACCTCTTGAGTCAAATGCTTTAGACTTTCGGCTTATGACTGGGATTTTGGAAACTGTCCCAGCACCATTCCAAAGTGTTTTAACAATTTTCTGTAGACTTAATGTTGTTGAAAATGTTGGAAGATTTTCGGATGAATTTTTAGCATTTTTGAAGCTATATTAAAAGACAGCAATTTGCAAGCTTGTCGTGATTAAAATGACTTTTAGTCAGTTTTGGTATTGTTAGAGGCTCAGTGGCTGTTTTCTTGTGCTGAGCGTGATAGGGATATACGAACTCAAACCTCAGCTAAACACGCCAATCAGACCAATGATTCAGGTAGAGATTCGGGGGAGTTGTGAGAAGTCACACAACCGTCTCTTACTGGTACTTAATTTAGAGGCTCAACGAAGAAGCTCTTTGCTTTGGACACAGGACTTCCGTATAATTAACCCCTAGGAAAGTTTACTTGCCGGTATCTCTGAAAAATTGACCCAGTTGAAAAAATCACCAACCAATTGAAAGAACATAAATTGAAATCACCAGTAAAATTTCTGTTGTTGTACCTGTAGTCATTGCGTAAGGTTCTTTTCATCGACCTCTTCCCCCAAAATCCCAAGAGGTCTGGCTACTAAGCAAACAAATAAAATCTTTGCTCCATACACTGTACATAACACTTTTAATTTTTAAAATTTTATGAAGCCAATTTGCAAATAAAGCCATTAAACACCATTGGATACGCAACGATTTCCCCTCAAATTCAAAGTGTTGAGACTTAAAGAAGGGGGAGATTGAATTATTGAAGGAGTTGCACATAAGCCTTAAGCCTTAAAATATACGGGCTCACCAAATAGCAAATGTAAGGTAAACCATTACCACAAGTAATTCTAACACTTCTTAAAAAGATACCTTCTACAGTTTTTACTGTTTGATCAACCTATAATCGCTACTAACCTTGGACAATAGATGAAAAACCAGATAAAAACCAACCATGCCTTCTACATTGCCTTCCGCGCGCCATCTTTGATTTTGTGCTTTTTAGCTCCCAGTATCCCAAATCGTCCACAATGCGCGGTCTCCTTGCTCTTTGCTGAAATATAGGGTCCCGGTGGGTGCATGTGTTTGCGGCTAAAAAAACGTAGACTTTCTACTTTTCTGCGACTTTGGCGCTCTGATCTACAAAAAACAAAACAGGAATAAATGCAATAAAATTTGAGCAGGGTTGTTTTGACAAAATAGACTGAAACACATGGACTCCAGATTGGGGTGTAAATGAAAACAAACAGTTGGAAATAGTTAGCGCTGACTCAGATTCTCAGGTGTTTTTCTTTTTTCTTTCTTTCTTTTTTTTTCTTTTTTAAAGCTTGATTCAAAATTCTGAATTAGTGGCGTCAATGAAGGCAAAAGACCTTTATTTTTTTTTTCGTATCATTTTGACTTGGCAACTGGGTCAAACGAAAAGACGCAATGCATGTTAGTTGTAAGGTGCCGCTTTTAAACCAGTTATTGGATCCTACAAAATCATTTCTTTAGAGATTCGGTCATTTCAGTCTGTTTTGTTTTTACCCTATTTTTTATAACATACCTAATGGAAGAAGCGCCATGGCGCTTATTAAATTTTTCACGCCTAAAATGCGCTGCTTGTTTCACCGAGGGCGGCGGTTATTTGAAAGTTGGACACTTGTTTTCACCAGGGTGATATTACATACCTATTACTAACCGAGTTCGGGGTCCGTACTGGAGAAAAAATACGACTCTGATCTTAGAATAGGCCTTACAATCTAGTAGGAAATGATTTTCATCTTCACGTTTGTTACTGTTACAAAAGGAACATATCCTTTCATTGCTAGGGATTTTTTCGTATCTACCTGTTTCGGTTCTTAGTTGATGACTACAAGAATGATGCCATCACGAAAACAGTTGTCAAGATATTCCGTAGAAGAACCACCTCGAAAAATTTGAACAGAACTACCAGCCATTAGGCATCTGAAGAGATGTTGGCCGGGTATTTAGAGGTTTGCAAATTCAGAGCGTGTTCGACTAACGCAGCAGATTTCTAACCAATGTTCTTCGTTTGACCTTCTTTAGACACCCGGTTAAGTCTGAGAAGGGCGGAGTGTAGGGCCCAAAACCACAGAGTCACCATCACTCTTAACTGCGAAGGGGTCTAAAAAATATATTTAACGAGCCTCGCCCGCAAGGTGGAGGTGAGGATTCGAGTTTTTTGCAGTTGACTAATCACAGCGCACGTACTAACTAAGAGATATAATAAGACATAGTACCTCGGTTGGGTGATATTGCCCGAGTTTTTGGTGACTTTTCGCGACTCCCGCAAATGGAGAGCTCTCGCAGGCTATTCCAAATCGAATAATCTCTACCCGAATCTTTGGTCTTATTGGCGTGTTCAGAGCAGCTGAGGTTTGAGTTCGTATTACCCTATTGTGCTCTTTAATCTGTTCATGCACAGCACAAGAGAGTAGCTACAGAGCCTAATAATACCAACAACTGAAGCCGGATTTCGATCGAAACCCACCTACCAGGAGAAAGGTTCCTAATTCACCAGTTACTACCAACCTCGATGATGTCTAACTCAGTGTTGCTCATTCCTAAAATGTTTTTATTTATTCCACAATAATTGGACTCGGCGCCATTAAATATTATACCAATAGAGAAGAGGAGTCGTTACGTCTTGTTACCATGGTAGCAAAACCTCTGGATATCAACAAATCGTGGTCCTGTAAATATGACAGAGAAAACCCACAAAAAATGTATGTTTGACTTTCCCGTGCATGATTGCACTCAAGAACAAAACGGTGGCTCATGTTTTTCTTCCATCGTTCAATAATAAAGATGGCTGTCTCTGTCAAGAAAGATTGTTTAGATCCAGAAATTTAGCTACCATGGTAACGTGACGTCACTTGTCTCTCTATTGTAGATGGGGCCAGTCATATTTCTTTCTTATCAGGCATCGCTGTAAATCAGACACATCTCTTGCACAGACACCTGGAGTTGGTTCCTTATTATTCCTCAGTCATTTTCTTGAGATCTCTGCGACACGGACACCTCCCCCGCTCCCTCTGTCGCTTTCTGTGAATCTCTTTAAAGCGGACACCTTCCAGTCTCATGATCCATTTTACGCACTTACAATTTCACGGTTATAACATGCGTATGTAGCTCAAATCGTTTAAAGTAAGTACACAAAGCTGTCTTAGTAACACAAAACCTCGAGTTACGAATAGCGCCCACCAAGCACTCGCAGATTTTGCTTGCGGCCTGAGCAAAATATGCGGTTTCCATAACAATGACTTCATCAAAGACTTCTAAAATAACACCAAGAAAATTAACTTAGCAAATAAAACCAGGCCATAGATATTTAAAATCTGCCCAAAATCATTGATGTAAATTTAAAAGAATACGGGACAGAGGACAGACCCGTGGGAAACTCTGCAAAACAATTCACGAAATGAAAACAAGATACCATTAAATTCTACTTCCATTGTTGTTTTGTTGTGGATGATGATACTTATCATTGGGTTGATTTGTTCTATTTTTCTCTTATCCAATAAAGGTAGTGGTAGTTGCAGTGATAATTTAAGTGGTAGTGTTTGTAGTGGTAGTTGTAGTACTATATGGTAAATTGCTTTATTTTCATGATCTTACTGGCTTGTTTGCAAGAGCATCTTTATAAGTATACGTGAAGTAATTTGATTGTTTGTGTGAATGCCAATTATAACTTCATGGATTCTATTTGATTACATTAAAGGAGTCTGCCATTTACCTATAGGAACACATCGGTAGCCTTAATTCTCAGACGCGGTCGGCAAACTTGATATTAACCTGTTTATCTGGAGCCGTTAACAACTTTTGACGCATTTCTATGTTCGTGATGATACTCAACGCGAAACCTTTGAAGTAACTGCAAAAAGGAGGGAGCATGAAGGATTAGGAGGAAAAAAAATCCTGAAATTGCAAATTATTACACCACATTTTTATCGTCTAAAAAGCCTCCTTTTGCGAAAACAACATCATTAAACGACAAAACCAAGGTCTCTTTTACAGTAAAGTAGGCTCGAAAGATATTTGGAACCTCTGACCAGAATCATGGGTTAACCCCTTTTAAAATATCCAAACTTTTCGACTATAGTAAAATGCCGTTTTTATGGTCTAAAAAGCTTCCTTTTAAGAAAACAACATCAACAAACGACCAAACCAAGGTCTCTTGAACAGAAAAGAAGGCTCAAAGATATTTGGAACTTCTGATCAGAATCATGGGGTAACCCCTTTGAAAATATGGAAAATTTACGAGTATATTAAAGTGACATTTTTTCCCCTAAAACGCCTCCTTTTGAGGAAACGACATTATAAAACAACAAAATTACAGTCTCTTATTCAGAAAAGTAGACTGGAAAACTATTTAGAATTTTTTTACCAGAATCATGGTTAAACCCCTTTGGATATAAGGAATTTTTCCAACTATAGTAAAATGACATTTTTTATTGTCTAAATAGCCTCCTTTCGAGAAAACAATATTATCAATCGACAAAACCATGGTCTCTTTTACAGAAAAGTAAGCTCTAAAGATATTTGAAACTTTTGACCACAATCATGGGCTAACTCCTTTGAAAATATGCAAATTTTTCAACTATTGTAAAAAGACAGTTTTATCGTCTAGAAAGCCTCCCTTTGAGAAAAAAAGCCTCATCAAAAGTCAAAAAAAGGTCTCTTTTACAGAAAAGTAGGCTCGAAAGATATTTGCAACTTCTCATTAGAATCATGGGTTAACCACTTTTAAAATATGCAAATATTTCAACTTTAAGGATATGGTATTATTATCGTCTAAAAACCCTCATTTTGAGGAAAAAACAGGATCTAAAGTTAAAAAAGGTTTCTTTTACGGAAAAGTAGGCCCGAATGATATTTGGAACTTCTGACCAGAATCATGGGTGAACCACTTTGAAAATATGCAATATTTTAAACTTTAGTTATATGGTATTATTCTCGTCTAAAAAGCCTCCTTTTGAGCAAAAACATCATCAAAAGTAAAAAAACAGTCTCTTTAACGGAAAAGTAGGCTCGAAAGATATTTGGAACTTCTAACCAGAATCATGTTTTAACCCCATTAAAACTATGCAGATTTTTCGACTATAATAAAATGTCGTTTTTATGGTCTAAACAGTTTTCTTTTGGGAAAACAACATAAAGAACTCTTGTACAGAAAAGTAGGTTCGAAAGATATTTGCAACTTCTGACCAGAATCATGGGTTAACCCGTTTTAAAATATGGAAATCTTTCGACCATAGTAAAATGTCGTTTTAATGGTCTAAAAAGTCTTTTTTAAGAAAACAACATTATCAAAAGACAAGACCAATGTCTCTTTTTTTACCGAAAAGTAGGCTCGGAAGATATTTGGAACTTCTGACCGGAATCTTGGGTTAACCCCCTTTAAAATATGCAGATTTTTCGACTATAGTAAAATGTCGTTTTTATGGTCTTAAAAGCCCCTTTTGAGAAAACAACGTCATCAAACTACAAAACCAAGGTCTAGTTTACAGAAAAGTAGACTTGATAGATATTTACAAATTTTGACCAGAATCATGGGTTAGCCCCTTTTAAAAGATGTAAAATTTTCGACTATCGTAAAATGATATTTTTAGCGCCAAAAGATCTCCTTTTGAGAAAATAACATCATCAAAAGAAGAAACCAAGGTCTGTTTTTAGTGAAATAAGCTCGAATAACATTTGGAATTTTTGACCAGAATCATGGTTTTACGCCTTTGAAAATATGGAAATTTTACGAGTATATTGAAGTGACATTCTTCTCCTCCAAAACGCCTCCTTTCGAGGGAACGACATGATCAAAAAACAGAATTACAGTTTCTTATTCAGAAAAGGAGGCAAGAAACATATTTAGAATTTTTGACCAGATCATGGTTTAACCCCTTTGGATATAAGAAATTTTTTCAACTATAGTAAAATTATTTTTTTATTGTCAAAATAGCCTTCTTCTTTTAAGAAAAAAAGGGTCATCAATCGAAAAAACCACAGTCTTTTTTACGGAAAAGTAGGCTCCTAAGATATTTGAAAATTCTGACCAGAATCATGGGTTAACCACTTTTAAAATATTCCATTTTTTTAACTTCAGTTATATGGTATTATTATCCTCTAAACAGCCTCCTTTTGAGGAAAAAACATCATCAAAAGTCAAGAAAAGGTCTCTTTTACCGAAAAGTAGGCTAGAAAGATATTTGGAACTTCTAACCAGAATCATGGGTTAACCGCTTTTAAAGTATGCAAACTTTTCAACTTTAGTTATATGGTACTATTATCGCCTAAAAAGCCTCCTTTTGAGGAAAGAACATCATCAAAAGTCAAATAAGGTCTCTTTTAATAAACAGTGGGCTTAAAGGATATTTGGAACTTCTGACCAGAATCATGAAATAACCCCGCTTAAAATATGCAGATTTTACAACTGGAAGAAAATGTCGTTTTTATGGTCTAAATAGCCTCCTTTGGAGAAAACAAAAGTAGGCATGAAAGATATTTGGAATTTATTGACTTGAATCATGGGTTAACCCCTTTAAAAATACGCCAATTTTTCGACTGTAGTAAAAGGTCGTTTTTATGGTCTAAAAAGCCTCCTTTTGAGAAAACAACATCATCAAACGACAAAACCAAGGTCACTCTTAAACAAAAGAAGACTTAAAAGATATTTGGAACTTCTGACCAGAATCATAAGTCAACCCCTTTTAAAATATGCAAATTTTTCGACTATAAGAAAATGTCGTTTTTATGGTCTAAAAAGCCTCCTTTTGAGAAAACAACATCATCGAACGACAAAACCAAGGTCTCTTTTACAGAAAAGAAGACTTAAAAGATATTTGGATCTTCTGACCAGAATCATGGGTTAACCCTTTTTCAAATATGCAAATTTTTCGACCATAGTAAAATGTCGTTTTCATGGTCTAAAAAGTCTCCTTTTAAGAAAACAACATCTTCAAACGACAAGACCAATGTTTCTCTTACAGAAAAGAAGGTTTGAAAGATATTTAGAACTTCTGACGGGAATCTTGAGCTAACACCTTTTAAAATATGCAGATTTTTCGACTATAGAAAAGAGTCTTTTTTATGGTCTTATAAGCCTCCTTTTGATAGAACAACGTTATCAAACGACAAAACCAAAGTCTCTTTTACAGAAAAGAAGACTTAAAAGACATTTGGAACTTCTGACCAGAATCATGGGTTAACCCCTAACAAAATATGCAGATTTTTCGACTATAGAAAAATGTCTTTTTTATGGTCTAAAAAGCCTCCTTTAGAGAAAACAACATCAACAAACGACAAAACCAAGGTCACTTTTAGAGAAAAGAAGACTTAAAAGATATTGGAATCTTCTGACCAGAATCATGGGTTAACCCTTTTTCAAATATGCAAATTTTTCGACCATAGTAAAATCTCATTTTTATGGTCTAAAAAGCCTCCTTTTGAGAAAACAACATCATCAAACGACAAAACCAAGGTCAGTTTTAGAGAAAAGAAGACTTAAAAGATATTGGAATCTTCTAACCAGAATCATGGGTTAACCCTTTTTCAAATATGCAAATTTTTCGACCATAGTAAAATCTCATTTTTATGGTCTAAAAAGCCTCCTTTTGAGAAAACAACATCATCAAACGAAAAAACCAAGGTCACTCTTAGAGAAAGGAAGACTTAAAAGATATTTGGAACTTCTGACTAGAATCATGAGCTAACCCCTTTTAAAATATGCAAATTTTTCGACTATAAGAAAATGTCGTTTTTATGGTCTAAAAAGCCTCCTTTTAAGAAAACAACATCCTCAAACGACAAGACCAATGTTTCTCTTACAGAAAAGTAGGTTTGAAAGATATTTAGAACTTCTGCCGGGAATCTTGAGGTAACACCTTTGAAAATATGCAGATTTTTGGACTACAGAAAAATGTCGTTTTTATGGTCTTAAAAGCCTCCTTTTAAGAAAACAACATTATCAAACGACAAAACCAATGTTTCTGTTACAGAAAAGTAGCTTTGAAAGATTTTGGAACTTCTGACGGGAATCTTGAGGTAACCCCTTTTAAAAAAAGCAGATTTTTCCACTATTAAAAAATGTCGTTTTTATCGTCTAAAAAGGCTCCTTTTGAGTAAACAACATCATCAAGCGACAAAAACAAAGTCTCTTTTACAGAAAAGAAGACTTAAAAAATATTTGAAACTTCTGACCAGAATCATGGGTTAACCACTTTTAGAATATGCAAATATTTTTGGACTAAAAGTAATGTCGTTTTTATAGTCTAAAAAGCCTCCTTTTGAGAAAACAACATCATCAAACGACAAAACCAAGGTCCCTTTTAGAGAAAAGAAGACTTAAAAGTTATTTGGAACTTTTGACCAGAATCAAGAGTTAACCCCGTTTAAAATATGCAGATTTTTAGACTATAGTAAAATGTCGCTTTTATGGTCTAAAAAGCCTCCCTTTAAGAAAACAACATCATCAAACGACAAAACCAAGGTCACTCTTAGAGAAAAGAAGACTTAAATCATATTAGGAACTTCTGACTAGAATAATGGGTTAACCCCTTTTGAAAAAAGGAAATTTATCGACTACATGAAAATGTCGTTTTAATGGTCTAAAAAGCCTCCTTTTGAGAAAACAACATCATCAAACGACAAAACCGAGCTCACTTTTAGAGAAAAGAAGACTTAAAGATATTTGGATCTTCTGACAAGAATCATAGCTTAACCCCTTTTAAAATATGGAAATCTTTGGACCATAAGAAAATGTCGTTTTTATCGTCTAAGAAGGCTCCTTTTGATAGAACAACATCATCAAACGACAAAACCAAGGTCTCTTGTACAGAAAAGAAGACTTCAAAGATATTTGGACCTTCTGACCATAATCATGGGTTAACCTCTTATAAAGTATGCAAATTTTTTGACCAAAGTAAATTGTCGTTTTTATGCTCTAAAAAGCCTCCTTTTGAGAAAACAACATCATTAAACGACAAAACCAAGGTCACTTTTAGAGAAAAGAAGACTTAAAACATATTAGGAACTTCTGACCAGAATCATGGGTTAACCCCTTTTAAAAAAAGGAAATTTTTCGACTACATGAAAATGTCGTTTTTATGGTCAAAAAAGTTTTCGACTGTAAGAAAATGACGTATTTATGGACTTAAAAGCCTCCTTTTGATAGAACAACATTATCAAACAACAAAACCAAGGTCACTTTTAGAGAAGAGAAGACTTAAAAGATATTTGGATCTTCTTACCAGAATCATGGGTTAACCCCTTTTACAATACGAAAATGTCGTTTTTATGGTCTAAAAAGGCTCTTTTTGATAGAACAACATCATCAAACGACAAAACCAAGGTCTCTTGTACAGAAAAGAAGACTTAAAAGATATTTGGAACTTCTGACCAGAATCATGGGTTAACCTCTTTTAAAGTATGCAAATTTTTTGACCATAGTAAATTGTCGTTTTTATGCTCTAAAAAGCCTCCTTTTGAGAAAACAACATCATTAAACGACAAAACCAAGGTCACTTTTAGAGAAAAAAAGACTTAAAACATATTAGTAACTTCTGACCAGAATCATGGGTCAACCCCTTTTAAAAAAAGGAAATTTTTCGACTACATGAAAATGTCGTTTTTATGGTCTAAAAAGCCTCCTTTTGAGAAAACAACATCATCAAACGACAAAACCAAGGTCACTTTTAAAGAAAAGAGGACTTAAATGATATTTGCATCTTTTGACTAGAATCATGGGTTAACCTTTTTTCAAATATGCAAATTTTTCGACCATAGTAAAATGTCGTTTTTATGGTCAAAAAAGCCTCCTTTTAAGAAAACAACGTCCTCAAACGACAAGACCAATGTTTCTGTTACAGAAAAGTAGGTTTGAAAGATATTTGGAACTTCTGACGGGAATCTTGAGGTAACCCCTTTTAAAATATGCAGATTCTTCGGCTATTAAAAAAATGTCGTTTTTATTGTCTTAAAAACCTGTTTTTAATAGAACAACGTTATCAAACGACAAAACCAAGGTCTCTTTTACAGAAAAGAAGACTTAAAAGATATTTGGAACTTCTGACCAGAATCATGGGTTAATCCCTTTTAAAATATGCAAATTTTTGGACTATAAGAAAATGTCGATTTTATGGTCTAAAAAGGCTCCTTTTGATAGAACAACATCATCAAACGACAAAACCAAGGTTACTCTTAGAGAGAGAAAAGAAGACTTAAAAGATATTTGGATCTTCTGACCAGAATTGTTGGTTAATCCCCTTTAAAATTTGCAGATATTTGGACCATAGTTAAATGTCGTTTTTATGGTCGAAAAAGCCTTTGTTTGAGAAAACAACATCATTAAACGACAAAACTAACGTCTCTTGTAGAGAAAGGTAGGCTGCAAAGATCTTTAGAAATCTTGACCAGAGTCATGGGTTAACCCCTTTTAAAATATACCGATTTTTTCGACTATAGTAAAATGTCGTTTTTTATGGTTTAAAAAGCTTCCTTTTAAGAAGAAAACATCATCAAACGACGAAACCAAGGTCTCTTGTACAGAAAAGTAGGCTCAATAGATATTTTAACCTTCTGACCAGAATCATGGGTTAACCCCTTTTAAAATATGCAAAGTTTTCGACTATAAGAAAATGTCGTATTTATGGACTTAAAAGCCTCCTTTTGATAGAACAACATTATCAAACGACAAAACCAAGGTCACTTTTAGAGAAAAGAAGACTTAAAAGATATTTGGATCTTCTTACCAGAATCATGGGTTAACCCCTTTTAAAATATGCAAATGTTAGGACTATAAGAAAATGTCGTTTTTATGGTCTAAAAAGCCTCCTTTTGAGAAAACAACATCATCAAACGACAAAACCAAGGTCATTTTTAGAGAAAAGAAGACTTAAAAGATATTTGGAACTTCTAACCAGAATCATGGTAGGTTTGAAAGATATTTGGAACCTCTGACGGGAATCTTCAGATAACCCCCTTTCAAATATGCAGATTTTTCGACTATAGAAAAATGTCGTTTTTTTGGTCTTAAAAACCTCCTTTTAATGGAAAAACGTTATTAAACGACGAAACCAAGGTCTCTTGTACAGAAAGGTAGCCTCAATGGATATTTGCAACTTCTGACCAGAATCATGGGTTAACCCTTTTTCAAATATGCAAATTTTTCGACCATAGTAAAATGTCGTTTTTATGGTCTAAAAAGCCTCCTTTTAAAAAAACAACATCCTCAAACGACAAGACCAATGTTTCTGTTACAGAAAAGTAGGTTTGAAAGATATTTGGAACTTCTGACGGGAATCTTGAGGCAACCCCTTTTAAAATATGAAGATTTTTCCACTATTGAAAAACGTCGTTTTTATGGTCTTAATAACCTCCTTTTAATAGAACAACGTTATCAAACGACAAAACCAAGGTCTCTTTTACAGAAAAGAAGACATAAAAGATATTTAGAACTTCTGACGGGAATCTTGAGGCAACACGTTTTAAAATATGCAAATTTTTCGACCATAAGAAAATGTCGTTTTTATGGTCTAAAAAGGCTCCTTTTGAGAAAACAACATCGTCAAACGACAAAACCAAGGTCACTCTTAAAGAAAAGAAGACTTAAAAGATATTTGGATCTTTTGACCAGAATCATGGGTTAACCCCTTTTAAAATA
This sequence comes from Porites rus, assembly GCA_964035705.1. Lineage (NCBI taxonomy): Eukaryota > Metazoa > Cnidaria > Anthozoa > Scleractinia > Poritidae > Porites > Porites rus. The sequence continues at coordinate 6,661,388 of OZ038004.1, read as the reverse complement.
TGCCAATTTTTTTCGACTTTAAGAAAATGTCGTTTTTATAGTCTAAAAAGATTCCTTTTGAGAAAACAACATCTTCAAACGACAAAACCAAGGTCACTGTTGAAGAAAAGAAGACTTAAAAGATATTTGGATCTTCTGACCAGAATCATGGGTTAACCCCTTTTAAAATATGCAAATTTTTCGACTTTAAGAAAATGTCGTTTTTATAGTCTAAAAAGATTCTTTTTAAGAAAACAACATCATTAAAGGAGAAAACCAAGGTCACTTTTAGAGACCCCTTTTAAAAAAACGAAATCTTTTGACTACATGAAAATGTCGTTTTTATGGTCTAAAAAGCCTCCTTTTGAGAAAACAACATCATCAAACGACAAAACCAAGGTCACTCTTGAAGAAAACAAGACTTAAAAGATAATTAGATCTTCTGACCAGAATTATGGGTTAACCCCTTTTAAAATATGCAAATTTTTCGACTTTAAAAAAATGTCGTTTTTATAGTCTGAAAGGATTCCTTTTGAGAAAACAACATCATCAAACGACAAAACCAAGGTCACTCTTCAAGAAAAAAAGACTTAAAAGATATTTAGAACTTCTGACCAGAATCATGGGTTAACCCCTTTTTAAATGTGCAAATTTTTTGACCATAGTAAATTGTCGTTTTTATGGTCTAAAAAGCCTCCTTTTGAGAAAACAACATCATCAAACGACAAAACCAAGGTCATTTTTAGAGAAAAGAAGACTTAAAAGATATTTGGAACTTCTAACCAGAATCATGGATTAACTCCTTTTAAAATATGCAAATTTTTCGACTATAAGAAAATGTCGTTTTTACGGTCTAAAAAGCCTCCGTTTAAAAAAACAACATCCTCAAACGACAAGACCAATGTTTCTCTTACAGAAAAGTAGGTTTGAAAGATATTTGGAACCTCTGACGGGAATCTTCAGATAACCCCCTTTCAAATATGCAGATTTTTCGACTATAGAAAAATGTCGTTTTTTTGGTCTTAAAAACCTCCTTTTAATGGAAAAACGTTATTAAACGACGAAACCAAGGTCTCTTGTACAGAAAAGTAGCCTCAATGGATATTTGGAACTTCTGACTAGAATCATGGGTTAACCCTTTTTCAAATATGCAAATTTTTCGACCATAGTAAAATGTCGTTTCTATGGTCTAAAAAGCCTCCTTTTAAAAAAACAACATCCTCAAACGACAAGACCAATGTTTTTGTTACAGAAAAGTAGGTTTGAAAGATATTTGGAACTTCTGACGGGAATCTTGAGGTAACCCCTTTTAAAATATGAAGATTTTTCCACTAGAGAAAAACGTCGTTTTTATGGTCTTAATAACCTCCTTTTAATAGAACAACGTTATCAAACGACAAAACCAAAGTCTCTTTTACAGAAAAGAAGACATAAAAGATATTTAGAACTTCTGACGGGAATCTTGAGGTAACACCTTTTAAAATATGCAAATTTTTCGACCATAAGAAAATGTCGTTTTTATGGTCTAAAAAGGCTCCTTTTGAGAAAACAACATCATCAAACGACTGAACCAAGGTCACACTTGAAGAAAAGAAGACTTAAAAGAAATTTGGATCTCCTGACCAGAATCATCGGTTAACCCCTTTTAAAATATGCAAATTTTTCGACCATAGTAAATTGTCGTTTTTATGCTCTAAAAAGCCTCCTTTTGAGAAAACAACATCATTAAAGGACAAAACCAAGGTCACTTTTAGGGAAAAGAAGGCTTAAAAAATATTAAGACCTTCTGACCAGAATCATGGGTTAACCCCTTTTAAAAAAAGGAAATTTTTCGACTACATGAAAATGTGGTTTTTATGGTCTAAAAAGCCTCCTTTTGAGAAAACAACATCATCAAACGAGAAAACCAAGGTGACTTTTAGAGAAAAGAAGACTTAAATGATATTTGGATCTTCTGACTAGAATCATGGGTTAACCCTTTTTCAAATATGCAAATTTTTTTGGCCATAGTAAAATGTCATTTTTATGGTCTAAAAAGCCTCCTTTTAAAAAAACAACATCCTCAAACGACAAGACCAATGTTTCTGTTACAGAAAAGTAGGTTTGAAAGATATTTGGAACTTCTGACGGGAATCTTGAGGTAACCCCTTTTAAAATATGAAGATTTTTCCACTAGAGAAAAACGTCGTTTTTATGGTCTTAATAACCTCCTTTTAATCGAACAACGTTCTCAAACGACAAAACCAAAGTCTCTTTTACAGAAAAGAAGACATAAAAGATATTTAGAACTTCTGACGGGAATCTTGAGGTAACACCTTTTAAAATATGCAAATTTTTCGACCATAAGAAAATGTCGTTTTTATGGTCTAAAAAGGCTCCTTTTGAGAAAACAACATCATCAAACGACAAAAGCAAGGTCACACTTGAAGAAAAGAGGACTTAAAAGAAATTTGGATCTCCTGACCAGAATCATCGGTTAACCCCTTTTAAAATATGCAAATTTTTTGACCATAGTAAATTGTCGTTTTTATGCTCTAAAAAGCCTCCTTTTGAGAAAACAACATCATTAAAGGACAAAACCAAGGTCACTTTTAGAGAAAAGAAGGCTTAAAAAATATTAGGAACTTCTGACCAGAATCATGGGTTAACCCCTTTTTAAAAAAGGAAATTTTTCGACTACATGAAAATGTGGTTTTTATGGTCTAAAAAGCCTCCTTTTGAGAAAACAACATCATCAAACGAGAAAACCAAGGTGACTTTTAGAGAAAAGAAGACTTAAATGATATTTGGATCTTCTGACTAGAATCATGGGTTAACCCTTTTTCAAATATGCAAATTTTTCGACCATAGTAAAATGTCGTTTTTATGGTCTAAAAAGCCTCCTTTAAAGAAAACAACGTCCTCAAACGACAAGACCAATAGTTCTGTTACAGAAAAGTAGGTTTAAAAGATATTTGGAACTTCTGACAGGAATCTTGAGGTAACCCCTTTTAAAATATGCAGATTCTTCGACTATTAAAAAAATGTCGTTTTTATTGTCTTAAAAACCTGTTTTTAATAGAACAACGTTATCAAACGACAAAACCAAGATCTCTTTTACAGTAAAGAAGATTTAAAAGATATTTGGAACTTCTGACCAGAATCATGGGTTAATCCCTTTTAAAATATGCAAATTTTTGGACTATAAGAAAATGTCGATTTTATGGTCTAAAAAGGCTCCTTTCGATAGAACAACATCATCAAACGACAAAACCAAGGTTACTCTTAGAGAGAGAAAAGAAGACTTAAAAGATATTTGGATCTTCTGACCAGAATCGTTGGTTAATCCCCTTTAAAATTTGCAGATATTTGGACCATAGTTAAATGTCGTTTTTATGGTCGAAAAAGCCTTTGTTTGAGAAAACAACATCATCAAACGACAAGACTAACGTCTCTTGTAGACAAAAGTAGGCTGCAAAGATGTTTAGAAATCTAGACCAGAATCATGGGTTAACCCCTTTTAAAATATACCGATTTTTTCGACTATAGTAAAATGTCGTTTTTTATGGTTTAAAAAGCCTCCTTTTCAGAAGAAAACATCATCAAACGACGAAACCAAGGTCTCTTGTACAGAAAAGTAGGCTCAATAGATATTTTGAACTTCTGACCAGAATCATGGGTTAACCCCTTTTAAAATATGCAAAGTTTTCGACTATAAGAAAATGTCGTATTTATGGACTTAAAAGCCTCCTTTTGATAGAACAACATTATCAAACGACAAAACCAAGGTCACTTTTAGAGAAAAGAAGACTTAAAAGATATTTGGATCTTCTTACCAGAATCATGGGTTAACCCCTTTTAAAATATGCAAATGTTAGGACTATAAGAAAATGTCGTTTTTATGGTCTAAAAAGCCTCCTTTTGAGAAAACAACATCATCAAACGACAAAACCAAGGTTATTTTTAGAGAAAAGAAGACTTAAAAGATATTTGGAACTTCTAACCAGAATCATTGGTTAACCCCTTTAAAAAAAAGGAAATTTTTCGACTACCTGAAAATGTCGTTTTTATGGTCTAAAAAGCCTCCTTTTGAGAAAACAACATCATCAAACGACAAAACCAAGGTCATTTTTAGAGAAAAGAAGACTTAAAAGATATTTGGAACTTCTAACCAGAATCATGGATTAACTCCTTTTAAAATATGCAAATTTTTCGACTATAAGAAAATGTCGTTTTTACGGTCTAAAAAGCCTCCTTTTAACAAAACAACATCCTCAAAGGACAAGACCAAAGTTTCTCTTACAGAAAAGTAGGTTTGAAAGATATCTGGAACCTCTGACGGGAATCTTGAGACAACGCCCTTTCAAATATGCAAATTTTTCGACTATAGAAAAATGTCGTTTTTTTGGTCTTAAAAACCTCCTTTTAATGGAAAAACGTTATTAAACGACAAAACCAAGGTCTCTTGTAAAGAAAAGTAGCCTCAATGGATATTTGGAACTTCTGACCAGAATCATGGGTTAACCCTTTTTCAAATATGCAAATTTTTCGACCATAGTAAAATGTCGTTTCTATGGTCTAAAAAGCCTCCTTTTAAGAAAACAACATCCTCAAACGACAAGACTAATGTTTCTGTTACAGAAAAGTAGGTTTGAAAGATATTTGGAACTTCTGACGGGAATCTTGAGGCAACCCCTTTTAAAATATGAAGATTTTTCCACTATAGAAAAACGTCGTTTTTATGGTCTTAATAACCTCCTTTTAATAGAACAACGTTATCAAACGACAAAACCAAAGTCTCTTTTACAGAAAAGAAGACATAAAAGATATTTAGAACTTCTGACGGGAATCTTGAGGTAACACCTTTTAAAATATGCAAATTTCTCGACTACATGAAAATGTGGTTTTTATGGTCTAAAAAGCCTCCTTTTGAGAAAACAACATCATCAAACGAGAAAACCAAGGTGACTTTTAGAGAAAAGAAGACTTAAATGATATTTGGATCTTCTGACTAGAATCATGGGTTAACCCTTTTTCAAATATGCAAATTTTTCGACCATAGTAAAATGTCGTTTTTATGGTCTAAAAAGCCTCCTTTAAAGAAAACAACGTCCTCAAACGACAAGACCAATGTTTCTGTTACAGAAAAGAAGGTTTGAAAGATATTTGGAACTTCTGACGGGAATCTTGAGGTAACCCCTTTTAAAATATGCAGATTCTTCGACTATTAAAAAAATGTCGTTTTTATTGTCTTAAAAACCTGTTTTTAATAGAACAACGTTATCAAACGACAAAACCAAGATCTCTTTCACAGAAAAGAAGACTTAAAAGATATTTGGATCTTCTGACCAGAATCATGGGTTAATCCCTTTTAAAATATGCAAATTTTTGGACTATAAGAAAATGTCGATTTTATGGTCTAAAAAGGCTCCTTTTGATAGAACAACATCATCAAACGACAAAACCAAGGTTACTCTTAGAGAGAGAAAAGAAGACTTAAAAGATATTTGGATCTTCTGACCAGAATCGTTGGTTAATCCCTTTTAAAATTTGCAGATATTTGGACCATAGTTAAATGTCGTTTTTATGGTCGAAAAAGCCTTTGTTTGAGAAAACAACATCATCAAACGACAAAACTAACGTCTCTTGTAGACAAAAGTAGGCTGCAAAGATGTTTAGAAATCTAGACCAGAATCATGGGTTAACCCCTTTTAAAATATACCGATTTTTTCGACTATAGTAAAATGTCGTTTTTTATGGTTTAAAAAGCCTCCTTTTTAGAAGAAAACATCATCAAACGACGAAACCAAGGTCTCTTGTACAGAAAAGTAGGCTCAATAGATATTTTGAACTTCTGACCAGAATCATGGGTTAACCCCTTTTAAAATATGCAAAGTTTTCGACTATAAGAAAATGTCGTATTTATGGACTTAAAAGCCTCCTTTTGATAGAACAACATTATCAAACGACAAAACCAAGGTCACTTTTAGAGAAAAGAAGACTTAAAAGATATTTGGATCTTCTTACCAGAATCATGGGTTAACCCCTTTTAAAATATGCAAATGTTTGGACTATAAGAAAATGTCGTTTTTATGGTCTAAAAAGCCTCCTTTTGAGAAAACAACATCATCAAACGACAAAACCAAGGTGACTCTTGAAGAAAAGAAGACTTAAAAGATATTTGGATCTTCTGACCAGAATCATGGGTTAACCCCTTTTAAAATATGCAAATTGTTTGACCATAGTAAATTGTCGTTTTTATGCTCTAAAAAGCCTCCTTTTGAGAAAACAACATCATTAAAGGACAAAACCAAGGTCACTTTTAGAGAAAAGAAGGCTTAAAACATATTAGGAACTTCTGACCAGAATCATGGGTTAACCCTTTTTTAAAATATGCAAATTTTTTGACTACATGAAAATGTCGTTTTTATGGTCTAAAAAGCCTCCTTTTGAGAAAACAACATCATCAAACGACAAAATCAAGGTCACTCTTGAAGAAAAGAGGACTTAAAAGATATTTGGATCTTCTGACCAGAATCATGGGTTAACCCTTTTTCAAATATGCAAATTTTTCGACTTTAAAAGAATGTCGTTTTTATAGTCTAAAAGGATTCCTTTTGAGAAAACAACATCATCAAACGACAAAACCAAGGTCACTCTTGAAGAAAAGAAGACTTAAAAGATATTTGGATCTTCTGACCAGAATCATGGGTTAACCCTTTTTCAAATATGCAAATTTTTCGACTTTAAAAAAATGTCGTTTTTATAGTCTAAAAGGATTCCTTTTGAGAAAACAACATCATCAATTGACAAAACTAACGTCTCTTGTAGACAGTAGTAGGCTGCAAAGATATTTAGAAATTTTGACCAGAACCATGGGTTAACCCCTTTTTAAATATGGAAATTTTTCGACTACAAGAAAATGTCGTTTTTATGGTCTTAAAGGCCTCGTTTTGAGAAAACAACATCATCAAACGACAAATCCAAGGTCATTTTTGGAGAAAAGAAGACTTAAAAGATATTTGGAATATCTGACCAGAATCATGGGTTAACTCTTTTTTAAATATGCAAATTTTTCGACCATAGTAAAATGTCGTTTTTATGGTCTAAAAAGCGTGCTTTTAAGAAAACAACATCCTCAAACGACAAGAGCAATGTCTCTTGTACAGAAAAGTAGGTTCGAAAGATATTTGGAACTTCTGACCGGAGTCTTGGGTTAACCCTTTTTAAAATATGCAGATTTTTCGACTATAGAAAAATGTCGTTTTTATGGTCTCAAAAGCCCCCTTTGAGGAAACAACATCATCAAATTAACGACAAAGCCAGCCTCTTTTACAGAAAATGACACTCGAAAGATATTTGGATTTTTTTATTACTATCGTGCGTTAACCATTTTGGAAATATTTAAATGTTTCAACTATAATAAAATTACATTTTTATGGTCTAAAAAGCCTCCTTTTGAGAAAACAACATCATCAAACGACATAGGCAACGTATCGTTTACAGCAAATTAGGCTCGAAAAGATATTTGGATCTTTTGACCAAAATCATGGGTTAACTCTTTTGAAAATATGGAAAGTTTTCGACTATGGTAAAATGACATTTTTATCGTCGAAAATGCCTCTTTTTGAGAAAACAACATCATCAAACGACAAAACCAAGTTCTCTTTTACAGAAAAGAAAACCTCAAAGATATTTGGCTCTCAGTGACCTTAATCATGGTCTAAACCCTTTGGAAATACGCAAATATTTCGACTATGGCAAAATGTCATTTCTTTTGTCTAAAAAGACTCCTCCTTTAGAAAGCAACATCATCAAACGACAAATTCAATCTCTCTTTTACAGAAAAGTAGGCTCGAAAGATAATTTCAATTTTTGACCAGAATCATGTTTTAACCTACCCTGGGTTTTTTTTCGCGCGACGAGGAGCTTCGTCGGCTGCAGACCAACAGGTCTTCTTCGGCTTTTGACGGAAACCGAAAACCGCACATGAAAAAGTCTCTGGCACCCAGGGTAGGTTTAACCCCTTTGAAAATATGCAAATTTTTCAACTATATTAAAGTGACATTTTAATCGTCTGAAAAGCGTCCTTTCGAGATAACACAGGAACCCATCACTCCATTTCAGACTAAAAAAAATGTTATTTTCCCTTCCCGGTTTCGGACCCTGATTCTTAAGAAGAATTATCTGCTTCTTCATCATTTGGCAATAAGACCACTTCCCTTTAATGTTTACGCCAACTACCGTGTACGTGCCGTAACAGCTTCTCACGCGCTTCGGTCACGCGCCGGGCTCCAGGGCTTCAGGTCTGAAATAGGGTATCAAATTTTTGATCAGGTCTGAAATAGGGTAGGGAAAATCACAGATTTTGGTCTGAAATAGGGTAAGGGTTTCAGGAAGCGTGCCGCACATCCCCTCCCAATTTTTCTGGAAGTACCCCCATGGAATTTTTGGTCGTTTTTTGGGACACAAAGGCAGGTCATTGCGCCAGGCGTTCCTTGCGGAGACCGTGGAAACTGGGACTAAGAATCGTTGCGTGATCGAAGCCACGCATGTTTTGCGAAGAAAGCTTAGGAAAGATTATATAATTTAGAGCTTCTCCGAAACGTGTCGGTCCACGAATCCTATCGCTTGAAAGCGCTTGCTTACTTTGGAGCAAGTGAACACTACTGAGTGGTCGAAAAAAAAATAAGAATCTTAATTAGCAAAATCGCGATGGTCAGGTGTTGTAAACTTTCACTCTATGCAAATGAGTCTTGCGATGAGCCTGGGATTTATTTCCGGCATTGATTGAAATGACATGCCATGTAAATCACTTTTTCGATCTTTGGCAATGATGTAACTTCTCTGGAATCGAGGCCCTTGAATTTTCGTGTATTTATACACGCGTTTTGCCAGCGAACGCAGAGGTATTTTTGGTCGTCGCTAACACGCGTACTTAATCAATTCAGAAACAAATAAAAAGTATAGACGTCGATAAAGTAGGAAGTAAAAAACCTTCAGGGAATAAATCATGTTTCTTGTAGAATTAATCGCCTCCTCATTTCTCGATCTAATCTCCAAGCAGGCGAGACGTGCATGCCGCTGTAAGCGCGTTCATGTTTTCACAAGGTTTGCTTTCGTTTCGCTTTGTCTTAGTTTGCAGTTGAAGTTGTTTTTGCTTATTATTTTACATGTATCTTCAACATTTTATAAGGCATGCGCTATGTATAGGCATACTGCCCAGTACGGGTAACTACACCCCTAGTCACCCTTACAACCAACACCTAGATTTACAACAAGTCATATTAAGTTTTTTTTCATTAGTTTTAATTCCTTTACGAGGGAATCATAGTCTTACTACACCTTTTAATACTTATACACATCATCCTCCAAAAAAACTGTTCTGAAGGTGGGTATTGAGTATGCTTTTGACTGTCTTTAAGTTTTAACTTATAATAATTCCTAATAAGGCCTCACTGATTTTAATAAAAATACATGAGATTTTGGGATTTCAAGGCACTGTCACTGCAGTGTAGTCCATTTTTCTCATTCTGCCAGTTTCTCATCATGAAACTTATCAATACTGAAAAAAGTCCTTTTAACAGACAAAGTGGCATCTTCATTAAAAATAATGAGTTAACATCTCACAAGCATCGTACTTACGAACAACGCATTAAACCATTTTGATAAACTTAAAAAAAAACCTGTCAGGTTTGAACTTGGAAATTAAGTAATGTGTGACAGCTCCTTTAATTTCTACTCCCTTATAATTCAAACAAAAAGGTGCCTACATTGTTTATAACTGTCCAATAAACAATGGTTTTGTTAATAATATTAATTCTTATCAGTATTTTCCTTTTACTTTTAACATGCAAGACTAAAACATAAAAAAATAACTATTACCTAAAGATTACGTTTTGCATCAAACACTGTAAACCGTGTACACTAGCTGCTCTGATTGGTTCTACCACGAAAAACATTCCTGACATTTCAAGTGTTCATGGATTTGCAACAAAAAACATACTGCTAATAACTACGAAACTTATATCAGTTAGTAATGCTAGATTCCTGTAGCTATCTTGTTAAAAAATGTGCATGCACTTGATGTGTAATTCAAAGAAAATATTCATCTAGGCAAAACTTCTAAGAAGCAGATTGTTGAAGAAACATGCTTCTTTGTTTTGAAAAAATTCATCCAGAGGTTATCGACACAGGTACAGAGTGAAGAGATTATTAGTCACAAGTCTGTTAAAAAAGAAATATACTTTCTGTTAAAAAGGTAACTATAAACCAGGGCATGAAATAATAAACATTATCATTGGATTAAGTTTTTGTGATATCTGGAATAATCAAAGTCGAGGTAAGCGTTATCAGCCAGGCTAAAGGCTGGGGCTGATAACATGTACTGAGACCAATATACATTGTTAATTGAAGAAAAAACAACAAACATGCTGTTGCAAGGAACCAAATTGACATTCTTCTCGGAAATCATGCATTGTGCACACAACCTACAGATTAGTCACTTATCTGCTAGCAGACACATGTAACTAACTAATCTGTAGGTTGCGCTGATTTCCAAAATTATCTGTACACTCTTAGCCAATGAGAAGACAGATAATGCATACAATGTATAATAATAACTATTATTATGCCTAATACAGGTGCCGAAAAGCCTTTAGTTAGGTTTTGACATTGATGACCAAAATTAATCGAGTAATTAATCCACGGGAGGGAAGGTTACAAGGTACAACAGAATGGTGTCCATTGCTGGCTTTCAAATCGTGGGGGATTGGGTATGAGTTGGTACAGTCAACTCCCAATAACTCAAGCCTTCAAGGGAAATCGCAAAAAGTTTAAGTGTCGAGTTATCAAGAGTTCAGAACAAATAACCAGAAATAAGGAAAGAACGGTTTTTACTGTAAAGTAAACTTTAGAAAAAAAAAACTTTTTAATCATATCTATTTTAGTGGTAGAAATGTCAAGTGAAAACAGAATGATACTTCTAGATTATGATTCAGAAAATAGTATGGATTGCTTGACACTTGAATGGCTGTATTTATTTTTTTGCAATAATAGCCTTAGTACACACCAAACCTGGGGCCTTGGTGAAGTTTCTTGTGTTCTGGTTTTGGACTAGGAAAGTCTTGTATAACTAAATTCCATAATATAATGCATGTATACTCAAACTCAGTCCCTAATGGTATGAAAGCCAGCAAAGAAATGAGAGAGTTAACAGAGATGCCAGCCTCTGGAGACGTAAAATCTGGAGACTATCCCTTTTTCACTACCCCCAACCCCCCGGTTTCAATGGAGGCCCCCCAACCCCCCCACAAGGACAAATTGACCCAGCCCTAATGGGAATGGCTCAAGACATTATGAAGTCTTACATGAGTTACATACTATCAAACTTTGCGACCATCGTTTTGATGCCGAAATAATCATTGTCAGTGACTAAATATGGGTAAAAATGCCCCAGACACGTTTAACTGTACTACGAATAAGAAAAATTCAAATTTTGAGGAAAAAATGGCCTAAATCTCAAACTACAGCACAGAAAAGCTCAAAAGATGATTAATTTTTATCTGGGAGATTTAGTGACCCTTACGGGGGAGCAGGAGATCGGTGCTGTATCTGGAAGACTCCTGGATAATCCAGGAGAGTTGGCATGTAAGAGTTAATTGTTTGAAGCAGCACCATAATAGTACTGCTGGAAGGATGTCTGTTAATTAAATCATTATTAAAGGGGTTTCAAAATGTTTTGAAGTAGGCAGCCAACTTTGGAAAAGTAGGCGGCTGTGGCATCAAGATTGTTTGTCACGAGCTGATTGTTATAAATGACCAGAGCAGCCAACAACATACAATCAAGTAGCCAGCGGAACTCCGCCGGTTGCCGGCCTCTGTTTTGAAACCCATGTTATTATCAGTAACTGTTGATTTTAAGTGTACTTACCTACAGTTCAAGAGGATCATATCTATTTTGTTGGTTTCTTCTCCCATTTGTAAGTATCACTGTAAAGAAACCCACTATCCTTGATCAGGGTATCTGACTCAGCAGGACCTCGACTGAAAGGAAAGAAAGAAAAACAACTTCCAGTCAAACAGCCAGCAACCTTGTTTCTCTAACAGCCACAAGACTTATGAAGCTAACAACATTAATATTATTACCAGAGGATACAGTGCCATTACAACAAACCGGAGGACAGACAGGGAACTGCATACAAGATCAAATGCAGCAACTGCCAGGCTACTTAGATTGGTGAAGCTGGCAGAAACCTTAGCACACAACTGACAAAACACAAACGAGCGACAAGAAATGGTGACACCAACAATCACATTAATTGTTGAGCACCATTTACAAAATGAAACATCAATAGACTAGGACTCAGCGATATGTATTACATATTCTACAGACTACTACATATAACGACTCAATTGATCTGAGAAAGCTGGTTTACTAACTTAGAACAGACGCCACTGAATCGTAGTCAACAGTTACCTGCACCATACAAATGACTTACTGATGGAATCAAGCAAAACTAACTACAAGAGAACAACTGGACAACTGACAATTTGACTAACAATAAACGACTGTTTAACTGTGACAATAGACGGATTGAAAGGAACCAATGACATTACGAGTCTTCATAGCCAATAACATCATGGCTTAACTGACAGATAACCAATAACATCGCGAATAATATTAATTTTGACCAATCGGATCAATAAACAGAGTTTAATACCATCAACCGATGCGATACAACTCACTTTGACTCTGAAGATGACTACCGCACAGGTTGTTGAAACATCAGTCACTGTCAACAACAACATTCCTGTTCAGGACTACGGTCACCCGCATGATCATACTCAACTGGCTCATAAATGACTCCTGGGTTCAAACCTTTCACAGCATTACTAGAGGTGGTGGAAAAATTATCTGTTTCTTCACTTAGGATGCTATGTTCACCCGATGTACAAAAGGCACAAAAATGGTACGTGTGTTCACACACTATAGGTACCTTGTTAGTCACTGTGCACACCATTGGTCCATTTAACTCAGACTGTCAGACACAGATCAGCATTTATGGGAGTTACATGTACAGATATGCAAAGAACATAAACATGACACTTTACCTTCCAAATTTATAAGGAATTGGCTTGATCTTTTCCCTTTCAATCTTATGCAAAATAGGAGTAAAAATCCTCCAAGCCTCAGCAAGTTCATCACTATGACGACAGCAAAAATGTAAGTGTTAAGGTCATGTACATACACAGTACTCAGATTTCAACATAATTTATCTACTCTAGACATACAATGATGTACTGTACAAAATACAAATTATACACTATAATTATTGGTGATTTTTGCTCCAATGAGTTGCTTTTTTTGTGAGGGACACAAAAGCCAGAAAATGAACAAAATGTTGAGCTGGTGACAATATAGGGCCATTTATATGATGAAAAATAAGAGGCATCTTTTATTAGATGCATCCTAAATAAGATGCAAACTATGCCGTATAAACAGCACATGAATACGAGACTGAGCAAAGACGCGTCTTATTGAAGAACAGGTGTTACGGGCTGCTAAATTTCAAACCAAATGTGCCGTTTATACGGGATCGTTTGAGTCTTATTTAGGACGCATCCTTTGTAAGATTCGCCTTATTTTTCCTCGTTTAAACGACCCTAATGTTGAAAATCACTGATTTGTCCTGGTTTACAGTTAAGTCACAACCTTGCATTTTGGCTGATTTGGTAAGCAAGGTCAAGGCTGGAAAATAAACTACCCCAGGTATATTTAGGGAGGGATGTTGGAAGCAGATTTTGCTGGGCAAAAAACCAAATAATGGCTTCCCATTTAGCATATCCATACTAAACAGCTTAGCGTATCCATGATAAACAGCTCTGGTATTCCTGGCAAAACAAATAAGTTCCCTTGAAAAGAACAATCACCTTCTGACAAAATGACTCTGGTTTCCAGAAATAACATCCATAATGAGTCTTTCGTATGCATCAGGCATCTTCACATGCTATAGTCAAACAAAAAAAATGTCAAAATAGCCAGAAAAAAAATAAAATAAATTAAAACTGAATCACTGGATAACGCAAATCAAGAGCTCTGTTAATTGGCCTAGCTATCATGCTATTTGAGCCATTATACCATGCTCTCGAAATATGGTAACTGTACGCGTCTGCTCAAAATTGAAAACAAGCTGAAAATCAGTTGTTTTTACAAATAAAGTCGGGAAGAATTCTTGGTATTTTGTGCGCGTTTTTAATAAAAACAATTATTATTTCACTTGCATTTGGTGGATATGAAATGATTATAGCCAACTCGGAGCTACACACCTCGTTGGCTATCTACCATCTCATATGCAACACACACTCGTGAACTGATTGTTTTTAAAATACCACGCAATGTCTAATAACACCCTCGCTTCCTTAGATGTCCATTTTAGAATAATTTATTACGGTGCTCATTATTCCACACAATCTGGCATTCACCCTCCCCAGGACATTTTTAGACTGAAAAGTTGGAAAAAGAGAAATGCACAAACATTTTACTGGTAACTTAACAAGAACAACAATACATGGTAGACAGTTGGTGCAGTTTTCTCATGCTGTTATCAATGTCGGAAACATTTGGAAGTTCTTCTGGTGATTTTCGGAGAGTATAATTCAGACATTGTCAAAATGGCATTCTTACAATGCAAAAGATTTCTAGACTTCTCTAAATTTTTGTACTCTGGGGGATGGCAGGTATGTAGAGCTGAGTAACAGAGTTTTAACTACCTTGTATCTTTCAGAATAAGTTAAGTCCAGCTCTGATTCATGAGGTTCAAAAGACATTCCTGCCTCCTTGATCATCATCTTCACATAAATGGCCTGAAAAAAAAGGTAACAGATTAAACATTTGAAAATATTGTCCAGGCTCTAAGAAAATAAGGGTGACCAGGGCTAACAACTTGGTAAAACCAAGGTGCTCAGCACAAAAACTTGCTCTCCAAGAGAAAATTAAAAGTAAGGTGCTGTGGACTACCAGCAGCTGCCAGAGCACAGCCTTTGTTATTCAATTTAAAAATCAATCATATATGTACATGTAGAACCATTAGACTTGGTCTCCAGCTGTGGGTGTCTTGAAGCTCTGCTAGGATTCTCCCCAACTCCCTGGCTAAGAGCACAGCTCACTCCTTGTTTAGCCCTTTAAGCCACAATATCCACATACAAATTCTCCAAACCAATCTGAATATTTTTTAAAGAATTAGTTGGGAGAATATGTAGAAAGATCAAAGCTTTTCCCTTTTGGTGATCATTTTATCAATTCTCATAACCTTTTTCCTTTATTATGTACTGCTATTGTTTGGAGAAAATTGATATTGGTCACTCTTGGGACTTAAAAGTGAGCCTGACAAAATTTGTGGAGCATTAAATAAAATAAAATAAATCAGTTACAGTTAAAACAGGTTTCAAATAAACAATAAGTAAATATTAAAAAAAAAAAAAAAAGTAGACAAAAAGTTGACAATGCTTGGTATTCTTCCCCTGATCATGAGAAGATTCATGTGATAATATATTCTTCCTTTGCACTATAATCATGACATCACAAAGAAGCAGCTGTACAGTATATCAACCCAAATACCCAACCAGGAGGTAGGAAAATATTTTTTGAGAGTAAGGGTTGCCACTTTTAAAAATAATATATTTAAAAAACTTACCTCATTTGGTTGAAGCCTGACAACCAACTCATTACGTTTGCATCTTCCTTCAAAGATATCTCCAGGGGGATCAGTAAATTGAATGCGCACCTCAACCTTGCGTTCATTAAGTGCTACAGAAAAAAATAATATTGACATAAAAGGTGGCTGCTTATACGTGTTTTTACTAGAAATTATGTCCCTGAGCTACTGCAATGTGTGGTTTAGTTGCTTGGTATACTTTGACCTACAAGGACAATATTATTAATTTAAGCCAAAGGATAATAAGGAATAAGGATCACAGTCATCCTAAACTATTCTCAACTTCTGGCCCGAGTGGTTCGAAGGCCGATTAGGGCTTAACCCAGGGTTAAATTCAACCCAGGCTTCTTTTTCTTGTGTTCAAAAGCATTTTCTCAGATAATTTTCTGTGCTATTTTTAGAGCTTCCAATCCTCAACTTGTAGACAAAAAGAATTAAAACTGAAAGGCTTTCTAAGCTTTCATATCTGAATTCAAATATCGCAATAACCCTGGGTTATCTTAACCCAGCTTTGAACAACTCGGCCCTGAATTCTATGTGATGTTATCATGCTTATTGAAACAACAGACATTTGATAATACCATAACAGTGTTCACCTCTCTACCAGGGTTTTAGCCAGGAAAGTCTGCCTTACTACTGTACAGTAACTCTCATGGTAACAGTTCTCAGATCAAGATGTCCTAAAAACAGTGCATGTTTTCTAAAACCTGAGAGTCCACAGGACACCCATAAGCCCACCCCCTGGCTAAAACCTTGCACCTTTCTTTTATTAAATGTCCTCTTGCTATGAGGACACTAAGGCTATGAAAGAAGACTTAGTTGTCTGTACAAACACAATAAAAAGTTGACAGGTAAATTAAGATGAGTGTCAAGGAAAATATTTCCATGTAATAATCATAGAAACAATACCTTTGCCACACTTGAGGATGAATGGTACACCTGTGTAAAGACGAAGAGGTTCATTATCAGGATTGATCTGAAAGATGTTTTAACGTACAGTTGTACTTTAAGCACTTCTCTGACCTGATCCATAAGCCCCCCCCCCCCCCCATCCACCCCCTCCCTGCCAAAAATATTGATTTATTCTTCTCCAGTGCCTTAGTTATACAAGTGCCATGATTCCATACTCTGCTTGCACAATAAAAAACTGGAACCTAAAATTCTGCTTGGTACAAGTTGGGGGCTTTAATTATTCCAGGCAGCCTTTAAATAATATATTATAACCATGTGACAAGGTGCCATGCATGTTGATTATCAGAACAAGATGATTATTTTTGCAGAATATTTAGCATGAAAAAATGTTTCCAGCAGAGGGAAAGGCTTTAGTATTAGTCAACCAACATTGCTGGTATGAGGTCGACTGCAAACCAGAAAGAGTGCCTGGAAGGTCAAATACTTACCGTCCCATCTTTCATTGCGTATGTGAAACACAGAGGTGGCAAACGTTGGTGTGATAGAACCTTTAGGTACGCTTGGATCGTCAAGGTAACCATATTTTCCTTCATCTTTTGCCTCAGGGTTCCCAACGTACTGTCCAAGGACTGTAGTTTTTAATTCGATTGGGGCAATACTTTTGAGGACTTTCACCTGAAATCAATAATTATCATATTATTATCAGTTACAAGAGCGGACTGTTAACTCTTGATCTTTCTATGGTCCACTGAACGTTTAATTCATTAATCTCTTTCCCAGGGTCCTCTGGAAGAGTAAAAGAAGATTTAAAACTTTGCTCTAGCCCCAGCTCACGCTTTCAGACCAATTTAATTTCTCATGCCTGGCAGAAAATTTTAAGCTATTAAGCATTTTTATTAACTGACACATTTTTTTAAAATTGTGATCAGTGGCAATGTGACAGTGCTGTACCTTTTCATTACGCAGATCTTCTGCTCCTTTGCTAGCAGGTTTCTCCATGGCAACCAGACAAAGAACCTGAAGGAGATGATTCTGCATCACATCCCTAAAACAACATAAACCAAATTAAACACACTGTGGAAAATAAGAGTTCGGGAGAGAGTAGAACAGTCAAATCCCCTTACAATAATTAATAATAGGGACAGACTCAGTTGTCCACATTACAAAATTTAAGGTGTCTGTACTATGGAGGTAGATGATCATTGTATGTTTCTGTGACGCTGCCCACCTACCCCTCCCCTTAGCCAAAATTTGGAACTATAGAGTGAGAAGTAAGAATTAATGTTGGCTTAGGGGAGGGGTAGGTGGGCAGTTTCCCAGAAACGTATAATCATCTCCCAGGTAGGGAATGTATGAAGTATTGTATTCTTAGGACCTACATCACTGTCTGTAATAGAGATGTGTTTGTATTTAAGTCAAACCTTCTTTATACATACAGGGCAAACCACGGGCTTGCTGAAGAGAATCACTATTTTAATTTTTTTTTCATCAGCATACAATTCTTTTCCTTATCTCAGAGCTCCATAGAATGTTAATGTTTGGATCAGTTAGGCTAGATACCATACCTGATAATTCCATACTCATCAAAGTAGCCACCCCTTCCATAAGTACCTATTGGTTCTTTAAAGGTTATAATAACACTTTTGATGCTTTCTCTACACCAGACTGGACCAAAGATGCGGTTCCCAAACCTGTTCAGACCAAAACAATACTTTATGAAAATACTAACAGTTACCGAACAATATATTTATTCCGTGGGATGCCTGTGGCACTCCCACGGTAAAAATCCGGTTCGGTTGTACCCAACTTTGCAAAGCCAGCCAATAGGATTGCCTAAAATCTTTATCGATTAGCTCTTCTTCCAAGCCGACCAATCAGATTGTACAAAATCTGTATCGATTTTTAATCGATTTGCTTCGTCTGAAGAACGTTGAAATCAGAACGTTCGTTGCCAAATTTGTCGTGCTAGAGTTTTCCCACTCGTGCTTTAGGATAGCTTGTTAACCAGCGAAATCCTTCAGGATACTGACAAGTCACGAAAGGCGACCTAAACGAAATTATTTCTTTCCTTCATGATTCTTTTTTGTTTAGGTCTAGCTTTTTCATAAGGTTATAATAATAATGGAATATTTATATAGCGCTTATACATCGTTTAGTAGCGTCTGGTTGCGGGCCGTGATTTCCGATAGATTTTTCTATTCGGGGCCCGGATTCGGGGTTCGCCAGTTTTTGCCCAGCACAGCTAGAGTTCAGTTTTTTTCTTTTCTTATCGACAACACGTTGACGATGGGAGGTTAAATCGCGTAAATTTCAACTCGTACCCTTGACGATTGGCGGTGAAATCGCGAAAATATTGTCCTCGTCGATCGACGACTCGCTTTCGACATGGATTGGACTTCTGGATGGGACACGGATCAGGAGTGGACCTTAGTAAACTTATTATACCTTAGAATCAGGGATAATCATTGGAACTATGTTAACTTTGAGACGTTGGAAACACATTGCAATTAATTTTTAACCGTGTCAAGAGCATCTTGGAATATTAAACTTTCATCTTGGATTAAAACATTGGAACTTTATCGAACTTTGTAACCTGGGTTCGACCCTGGATAAAGCAAGCGGATGTTTTGTTTTGTTTTGTTCCATTAACCTAAAACTACAATGTTTATTTCTCTTTGAAAAAGTTACCTGTGTTTCCGTTAAGATTCCAATTTAAGTTACACGGGTAAACCTTGTTTTGATGCAAAATAACTTCTTTTTCTTATCCAAATCGTGCTATGAAAATAACTACATAGTGATAGATCAAAACAAGATCAACTCCATCCTTGCGAACACTGACAACTATAAATTTAGCTTGCGTAGCAGGTGTCGAAAGGGGTAGGGGATAGGGAGGAAGCAAAATGGGGATGTGGATTGGGGAGAAATACTAGTCTGCCACGCAGGCTACTATAAATTCAGTCATCTACTCATCGATGCTCATAACATGACACATCTTTCCGGTTTCCCTAATTTTTCCAAATTCATATAGAACACCATTATTCTTCCATAGACCAACGCATCCCACGGAAACGACTTTAGGCGTCTTGTTTATTAAAAAATACCATGAATATATTCACAGGATTTTCACGGGTTTTCATTTCATAGTCTGTGTAAATTTTCTCATGGTAGGGGGATACACAAATGCACACTATAAAGAAGAGGCCAATATCTTCTTCCCGAGCTTCACCAGTTCCTGCAGCATGAAGTACTATAGAAATACTGCTACTTCCACTCCACCCCCCACTGGATGGGACTACCCCCGAGGGAGATTCCCAGATAAAATTGAGGGGGATGCTCCTTGTCTCACTTAGGCATAGAATTTGCAGATTTTGGTCCCCCCTTAGGGTTTTACACACATTGAAGGATAGAACGCCAATAAATGTATCCCTTTGGGTTGTGAGTAACAAAGTACATTGTAGCCCAGTGGTGGATTCAGGGGAGGGGCCCTTATTTTTAGACCAAAATGAGGCCCGAAGAGCCGAAAAAAAACTTTTTTGAGGCTCGGCCCCCTCCTTATCTCAGGGTCTGGATGACTGCCCCCTCCCCCCTTATCTGAAGGTCTGGATCTGCCACTGTATCCCTATAAGAAAGAAAATGCTGTGGGTTGAGATGGGTCTCCTTTAAAACCTGTGCCATGCATATATGTGCCCTGACTGGTTTCCTTTAGGGGTCTAATTCTAATTTTCTAGCAAGTGTCTCCATCATGTTTATATGGGAGAACCCTCAGGGGTGGGGGTTTAGCTACACCCACCAGAAAGTTGCTGGTACAGTCAACTCTGCCGACACGCTGATATAATGGACACCCCGATAAGCTAAATCCCAGGCAAGAATAAATTACAGGTGTTTGACTGAAATAAACTCCCGCTATTATGGACTCTTGCTAATGAGGACACTAACTCGCGGCCCTACAGTCTCCGCTATAAAAAGTGTTGACTGTACCCATAGGAGAAACAAATACACCTGTACTGGTGCAGTGTAGTGGAGCAAACTGTCTTGTTCGAAGAAACAACACCATGCCAGGGTTGTCCCTGGCCAGACAGAACTAAAGTTTCGAGGTGTTAACCATCAATCAAAACTCAGTACAATCCCAACAAATTTCTTGGGCAAAATTTCATATATTTTTACCATGCATGCTATTTATGAGCGGGTGTAATGTGTCATGTCCTGGAATCAAATATCAAAAGTTAATTTACTTATTGCATGAATGCAAGCTTTACTTTGTAGAAGCTGGATCCTTTTGATCAAAATTCTTTTAATCAATAAATATTACCTCAAATCTTTATTTCTCCTAACATTGCAAATATATTAAAAAGCTTGCATTAAGCCAAAACATAAGTCTCACCGTAACACCATCAGATTTTGCACCATTTCCTTGCCAAGGTAGTGATCAATACGGTACATTGAGTTCTCGGGAAACAGTGATGCCAGATGATTGGACAATTC
This sequence comes from Porites rus, assembly GCA_964035705.1. NCBI lineage: Eukaryota > Metazoa > Cnidaria > Anthozoa > Scleractinia > Poritidae > Porites > Porites rus. The sequence continues at coordinate 6,640,320 of OZ038004.1, read as the reverse complement.
TGCAGAGCTGTCTGAGTCTTTGCCAAATGGCTTCTCTATGACTACTCTGTTCCACCCCCTGAAAAGTAAGGATCCAAATATTAATATCACTGGTGCTCAAAGCTATGTATAAACAGAGGTGCCAGACTTGTCTTTAGTAATTCCCATATCTCAATTAAAAAATATATTCATACAAAACCTACAAATTGGGCCTATTCAAGGTGGGTTATGTACAGAATTAGCTATTGTAGATTAAAATTTTTAGAAGTCACAGGAAAACTAGAAAATGAAGATAAATACAACATTACAGCAGATTGATTTATATCTTTTGTGGTATCTTTTCTTTTTTTTTATTGTTTTGATTTCTTAAAGCATTAAACAAGCTATTTTGTTGTGGAGTTCAAATGTGGCTGACTACTACAAGGTGTATCATCTAATTAAACACTTGCTGTAACTGGTGAAAGATACAGTCTAAAAAATACTGCCAAAAACTCCTGGCATAAATTAATGTAAACAACCATTATATTAGGTGGGATTTTAGGATAGCTTGCAGGTCTACCCTGCCAGAGTCAATTTTACCAGAAAGGTTTGGCGACTTGTAGGGGAGAGACCAGTTGTATAACCAACCAGGATAACCCAGGAACTTTTGGCATATTTCCTTGAATATGCCTCCAATTCCTTCCCCTCCCCCCCCCCCCCAAAAAAAATAATACCACTGCAAGTTCTCCAAAAAGTTTTCATTCTTTTCTGAATTCAATCTTTTGTGTTTGTTATCAGGTTACGTACTTTGTCCCCATGCAATTGTTTTTGATATTCTCTGATGCATCTATGAATACAGATGGTGGAAGAGCAAGGTAGAACAGTCTGTTAACAACAGTCTTCCCTTCACCAAGCTTTTCAAGCTCTGCATTTAGCTTCTTATAACCTGATTCTTCATTGTAAGGACCTTTCACGTAATAGCAATTCTTGAAGAACTCTTCTACCTTGGCCTTCTGATCATCCTTCAGCTGCAAAATAAAATGGTTCAACTTGTTGTTAATGATTAAATTTAAAACAGCCAAGGCTTGCAGATAGAGTCGCCTCATTGTAAGGGGTTGTTTTTGGAGAGAGACATCTGCATCCTGGTCTCAAAGATTCCATACTGAATGAGATGTCATTAAACATTACTTATTCTATTAATTGTTATCAATTATTAATATTATTGATTATTATTTATACTAGTAGTCATGATGTTCTAGATCATATAAATTTGTACAGGTTTCTGTTTCTCCTTGTCAATTACAGTTGTAGTATTTTGAGTTCTGCTGCGAATTTCACACCAGCAAAACTGAAATCTCATGCTTTGAGTACAATATATATAATATCCTAAGCTAGGAAATAAGTGTTTCTTGGTACTGCTTGGCATTTCAATAATAATAGCAAAATAAATAATTAAAAATAGTAAGCATGCGGTGAACACTGGAAAGAAAGAAAAAGTCTGCAGGCCTGTCTTCCTCTCTTTCTCCTTCACATCATAACCCTGAATGCAGGGCTGTGCTCTAGCAGAGCCCGGTGGCCCCTGGCGCCTAACTTTTGCCCTTGGGTGACTAGAAAATCTCATATTTTTCATACACATCATATGCTGGGCACCCTAGATTTTACAGTTTCAGAGCACTGGGCTCCCTTCAATTTTCCTTAGAGTACAGCCTTGAGAATGTCTTCCTTTTTTCTCTCCCCAACCTCCCTACAAGACAAAGAGGCCTCTATTGAGGAGAGCGTCTGTCAGCCATAAACAATAGCTGAAAGTCTATTTTTACAACATCAATCAATCAGAGGTCCTGGCCAGTTTCTGGACAGATTTACAACATCAGCATGCAAGGAATTTTTGGGGCCAAAACACAGACATGTCTTTTGCAAATATCCTACAGTAAGTGAAGGGGAGGGGGGAGAGAAGAAGCTATGCTACATGACTCAAAGAGGACTGAAATATATGTACCCTTAAGTGGACTTATCTTATCAGACATTGCTTTTACTTTTAACAAAAACATCTCAAGCTTCCCGTTAAATATCAACACACGATTATTTTCAAGATACTAAAACTTCTATCCTAGATATTTTATACAGGGCATCAAACTCAGCATCATTGGTTTACCTTCATAAAAGGCTCTGTCTTAGCTCTTAACTTTTCAACTGTCAAATCTGACCGGGCATATCCAATAATCTTGGTGCCTTTAGGTATAAGGTCATCTTTGAACAAGTACCTGCAGGTGAATAAAAAAGGAAAGAAAGAATGAAAGAAAATAAATAAGGAAAAAAAAAATGCATGACAGACTCATCGGATCTTCTTGCACTAAAAAGTCACTGAGATGCGCATGCAGATGCTTTGAATATTAACATAATTTATGTACATTTAGATGACCAAAGTCAGGATGGCTCTTGATGAAACCAAAACTGTTTAAAACCCAACAGATCAGAAACTTTAAATGTGACTAATATTTTATTATGCACTAAAATTCACTGCCATTTCAACATAGGTCAATTTACTGTGAAGAAACTTAGACTGTCATCCACTTTTGCATGTTTATATAAACTCCTCTTCCCACTTTTTTTAAGAATTTATTTCCCAATTGATATATTGGAAAATTATTTTCATTTAAGAATTAAAATCATATTATCAACCAAAAAAATATTTAGGTACACCAAATTACAATTTAGTCATACTATCCTTAGTATAGTAGGCATTTCCAGCTGTTATGCACAAGCGTTGTGTTACAACACATAGCCTTGTACTTCAAACAAGTTCTTTTCTTCATAAATTGACTTTTTTGCAACAATTTTGCAACAACAACTTAATTAAATGCGTAACTTAACATACCATAAAGTTGGATAAATCTTTTTCTTTGCAAGATCTCCCTGCAAAAGCAAAGCTAAAAAGTTACTAGACAAGTACTTAATAAAGGATTGATAACCTATTCAGCTACTGCAGGTAATTTAAATGTCCCATACAGTTGCACGCAAATATTGTACAAGTCAAACAATTTCAGCAAATATTATTGTATGCAAACACAAATAATGAAAACGCAAAAGGGAAATTTATTTCACATTGAAACCTTTAAGAGATATATATATATATATGATATATGATGTCAATCTTCTTCAGAATAAATGGAAACTGAAAACTTAACAATCCTGCTGTCTGCTAACTTGTTCATGAACGTGAACAGTCCTTCCGTGCAAACGATGTTTGCTCGGCTGAACAGAGCTTCATAAAAGCAGGTAATAAGTAGCTAAGGGGAGAGTAAGGCACTGAATTTGTGTCTCGATGTTGTCATAACAGTTTAGCGAAATACTTCACAAGATTTCAAAAGTCAGTAAAACTACTAGTCATCACTAGTGAATCGCGTGAGATACTGTCAAAGTTGTTACTTACAGAGGCGCCGAAAACAACAAGCAAATTTTGTTCGTCTGCGTTCGGTGGCATCCCTTCCGAACTCTGTTCTCCAACTGGAAAAAACAATTAAAGAGGGCATACAAAATTAGATTTCTTGTTCTCCTTGATATCTAAGTACAATATTAACCAGATGATCAGATGAAGTGTCTGCAAAAATAAGACACTTTCGAAACATGCGCAAAAGTGCTACAAAGTCACGTGATGTTTGTTATGGCCCCGGGAAATTTACAATTCGCCGGAATCGCGATCGCTTTCCTTCAAGATTTCGCTTACGTGTTCTATAAAAAAATCTACCACGTGCATTTTCCTGTCTTTTCTGGTGAAAGCTACCTACAGCTAGAAATGGAAGAGATGTCACAAGAGAAATCGATAGAAAATTGCACAGACAAAACTGAATAAATCTCATTCATTGTTTCTTTGTTGGCTGATCTTTTGAATATTGGCTTTCCTTTTTATAATTTTTCCTGGTTGAAAATCAAACAAGTTATTAACAATGACAAAAACACATTACGATTCCAGCTTTTTCGTTGACAACTGATACATGATACCGCGGTTTGTAAATATCGGAATAAAATCTATTGATATACTTGCTTAAACAAAACAAATACATTAGCTAGCAAGCCTCAGCTAGTTATGTTAAGGATTAAAAAACCACAGGAAATTGCTGAATCATCTGTTACGCATGCATCCTGCCCACAATCACAGCACGCAACCAAAATCTGTCTTTATTTTATTTTTCAAGAAGCAACAGCGACACTGAGGAAAGACAGAAAACTTTTAACAGTTGACTGGCTGTCATTTCGTGTCCTCCATGTACTTCTTGCAATGCACACGCGCACGGAAAGGTTAACTGAATTCAACAGTTTACCCTGAAAGACTTGTGACTTACTCAAACTTCTCCTTTGGTTATAGGGAATTCTAAAGTAAATCTAGAGTAAGCTTATACATTTTTAGAAGCCCAATGATGTATTTCTGTACTGAGGTCGCTGATTAGTTGGGCGCAAAATGTCACGCATCGCAGCAGAATGCAGCTTGATCGCTGATGATTCACCATCGCATCATCTTATATTAAAGCAGATTAAAGATGTTAAATGACTAACTTATTGTCGAATAATGGCAGAATAGGATGTAAAGAAAAAGTTCAGTTAAGTTAAAAGTTAAATTCTTTAACAGCAAACTCGTAATTGACATGCCGTGAAAGATATCACATTAAGCTTAAACTCAGCGAAAACAAACTCAAGTGTTGACCAATGTCACAGCTTTTAAACTTGACCTTACTTGAATTCAAGCGACAGAGCTCAAAGTTGTACTTCTTTGGCTTAGGTTTCGACTCCAGATTGAAATCCCAAATGTTTTTACCGGCAGCCATAGTTGCCTTGATGTCTTCACGGACCTTCACGGCGCTCGACTCGCTGCTCGAACCAACCGTTTCCCGGCAGACTTTGCAACCTCGTGAATGAATTTATCAGCACGTCATCACCGTCATGCAAAATGGCGCGATCTATAAGGGTTTCAGCCCGTTTCAGCCCTATCCCACCTCTAGCGGGTGGAAGAAAAGGCCAATGGAGCTACTTCAAAAATTGCCAGAAGGAGGAGGGTGCCTGAATGTGACGTTGGAATCCTCGACACCCTGGAACCCTTAGTACAAGTTGGTGGGTGTATGGGGACCAATTTGATCGGATGACTCTCATACAAATCCAACTAACTTGATCGGCCTGGATCGGATTTAGCGTATTTATTCGATTAACCGTCCTGGACACTTATTAAATAGTGGGCGCTTATTCGAGGCTGGGTGCTTATTGGATTTTCACCATTTTCAACAAGTGTAGTGTGTTTATTTTGCAAGGTAATAACAAAACGCAAAGATGTAACAAAAACAAGGTTTCTGTAAAATACTCCGAAGAAAACTCCGCCTTTGGGAAAGTCTCTTATTTGAACTTATTCAACTTCAATCTCATTGTCACTCTGCAAGTCAATGAGTGAATTCTCTGGTGCTGCTTCCTCGATATCGGGCATCTTAACGTCGGCAAATGGGTTAGTCGCCCGAAAAGCAGATACAGCTTATTTGCGTTTGAGTGGGAGGGGCAAGGGGTGGGGTTGGGTGGCAGCTTATTACATGTAACTTTTTCTGCCTTTAGGATGGGCGCTTATTCGAGATGAGCGCTAATTCGAGGTTGGGCACTTATTCGAATAAATCCAGATGGAGTCCTCGGAAGCATAACGTTACTTATAACTCCGCACCAATTTGCACCAACAGGCTGATTTTTAGCAAATGAATATTTTTCATCGTGTTCTTTCTGGATATGTCAACTAATTCCTTAATTTCACAAATTTAGTTTTTCTGGCCAACGTCATCACTTCTCTTGTTTATTAAACAACGCTTCTTTCTCGACGTTAAATATGGAATCATTTTGTACGACAGACACAAAACTGCAATGATCATCCTTCATTTAATTCTTCACTCCAAAGTTCACATATATGATTTTCATACATTCATAACTTCAGACACAAAACAGTTAACCAAAAGAGACATAAAACGATTCATCGAGTGGCGTCAACGATGTAAATGCACAATAAACTTTAGTGATTTTAATGAAACGAATAAAGATTTTTATCATTATATTCACTTATTAAAAGAAATGATTTTTCGCTCTCATGTAAATAAAACTGATTTTCACAAGAAATGTTCTGCACTTGGCCTCACTTTAAAAGTGAGGGTTTTTGGAACTCGGAAGTGGCCTATAGCGCTAGCACGTAAACTCGGATCCATGCTACTAACTTGCAACAACATCAGTCCTGACTGAGACATACAATAGACCAATCAGCAATCAGGCCGACATTTCGCGACGCCAACACTCGTTTCCCCGCGAAAAGACGTCTGAGAAACGAGCGCAGAAATTCCATACTCGGTTGAGGGCGCTCGTTCATCAGACGCCACTTCGCGGGGAAACCAGTAGTGGTGTCGCGAAATGCCGGCTGTTTTCTCAGGCTACAATCATCATCTTCACGATGTTTCAGGCGACTTCCTCAGGGCGTAATGTTGCTTTTGTTTTTTTACAAAAATACATTTTCACGGTCAATGAGGATAAAAAAGGTGATTGACCCAGACAATCAAGTTATTATCTTGAAATCTAGTCTGCTGCTTATCCAACATCAAGTGGCCTTTCAAGTGAGGAGAGGTTCTCATCAACTAAAGTCACTATCGAAGTTATAGTCATCATCGCTCTCCATCATCGCTTCGGGACTGTTTGTCGCTGTCAATCAAAAGAAAACAAAACGTCAATAGAGAGAAGTAGAATGACGTCACGTTACCATGGTAGCAAAATATCTAGATCACAACAATATGGAGCTTAAGCAACGACGTCAGCGACGGCAACGAGAACGGCAAAAAAGCAATAAGTTTATACTAGCAAAACAACGCCTTTGCATGTGCATCACGCTTTTTTGTACATTTCTTAGCCATAGTTGCACGACTGCGATATGAAACTTCCTAATTTCACGCGCCCACTTTATGGAGTAGGTGAGATATAAACATTCTTTTTTTTTTTTTTCCAAACGTACATACGGTCTTTTAGGATCCACCCCCGCATAATTTCGCCAACTTTTGACAAATTAAAAAAAACTGAATAAGATCGATGAAGTTTGAAACAGTACAAAATCACTTTTAAAGTGACGTTTTCGGTTTGTTGTCATTCAGAAATTTAGCTTCCATGGCAACGTGAAGTAACGACTTCTCCTGTGTATTGTCTCAGGAGAGTAGCCTGGGACCAGATTCTGCAGTTGGAGAAAAAAGTGAAAAAAATAATCGGCCAGCGAAGTGAACCGAGTAGTAGTCTGGGGAGGAGAAAGGGTGCCGCTGCCGTTTCCCCCTCCCCAGTTCACCGCTCAGCTCGCTTCGCTCGCCGATTCTTTTTGTGGCGTTTCACTCCGTTTTTTTTGCCATTTTTTTTTCCACAGCGGGGTCCCAGGCTACAGGAGAAGGAAGACCGCGTCGAGCTTAGATTAAGAATCTATCGGTTTGCCGTTCACGTTTTCAAGAAAAAAATTACATTAGCTCATTTGACGACATAGTTAGTTAGATGTAAACCAATTGCATTTTTGACGGCCTCATCGCCATCGCTGTGGCCGTCGTCTTTGCCTAGGCTTTTAATTTTCTTTTCTTTTCTTTTTTCTTTGTTTACGACTGACAAGTTAAATTTTATTACCTCTGATAACAGTACGATTTTCCGATCAAAAAACTGAGAAATAAAAAAAGACTAGAGTCTCACCTTGCTTCTTTCTTTCTTTTTGTTGCTTCTTGAATATCTACACAGAACAAAATAACAATTAAAAAATCAGTGTTTTCCACTCAATAGTGGTTATCAGATTCCTCAGTATTGGACCTATAAAACAAACGGCAAATCTTTCAACGATCGTTAGGCATACGCGTAGAAATTATGAATTATGCACGAGACAGTCAAAGGATCACGTGCAGAAAGGTGAACTCTCTTAAAAAGGTTAAGGTAAAGATGAAGGCTTCTTTACGATAATCTCAACGCGGCCGTTTTTGTCTGGTCACGCAAGGCTCCTACTCTCCTTCTTGGGGAGGAGCGTTGCGTGACTAGCCAAAAACGGCCGCGTTGGAGACTAATTTTACGTCGGAAGCTCGAAACAGTCATCATCTAATTGACAAACCTGAGGCCGACTGTGCGCTCATTTTACCCCCCTCCCCACCCCCAGTCTCTTCATCAATACTGCGTTTTACGGGTATTTAAAGCTAATGACGCTACACGGATAAGAGAGAAGGTCAAAAGAAAGATTTGAGGACACATCTGGGGATCGAGCCGAGGGCCTCTCGCACAGAAGGCCGATCCTTGCTCCTACAGTCACGCAATTTACCTTTTTCCGTTCTTTGTTGGACTGCATGTTAAATTCGTTTACTTCGTTTGTCTTCAGCACATGATCAGCCTTGCCATGAAGTTGTGTGTCTTTTTTAGACTGCACGATGGACTTTGAACTCTTAACAACGACTGTCATGCCATCATCTTTCGCCTAAAAACAAAGTGACAGTGTTTGAACGTCAATTTGGCATTGACATGAGAGTTTATGTGCGTATGTGGATCAATAAACAAAAAAGAAGAACAAACAAAGTATTATAGGATAACTCCAAGTAACAAGTCTTCTTGATAAAAAGTGGAGTAAGGGTCAAGTTCCAGTTTTAGCCGACGCCCCGCCTCCATACGTCGCAACTCCTACAGGATAGCAGAAACCTTACAAAGGCTATTTGTTTCACATTCCCCTTTAAAGGAATAACAGTTGAAATTTCTGATGGTTACAATCGCCTCCAGCCAAAAATTAACTACCGTTGCTTGTCGAAGTTGATAGAACTAAGCAGAACGATCAACGCAGACAAAAAACAAGATTACACTGTAACTTCAAACCACAGTCAACTAGACTCAACGAGATCAGTACTCATGTCTATACTACGATTCAATGCCACCGTTCCTTGAAACGGGTAGTCTATAGTGTTGTCAGTTAAGCATGGTGGTTTTCATGATAGCGGGCCATACCTGTTCACCATCGCTGTGTTCCATGGCTTCTTCCTCCTCAGATTCATCATCCTCGTCATCTTCATCAAAATCTTCGTCCTCATCTTCTTCTGGAGATTCCTTTGACGAAGAAAGGAAGACAAAAACACAAGTAATTTTAGGTGCTCAGTGCCATCTACATGGAGGATTTCCCCAAGAGGAAGTTGTTTGGGGCGGGTGACACTCCCAGCGCGGAATTGCCGCAGGCAAAGAGGACACGATTATGAATGGGTGATTTCTACTCTCCTCCTTGTGGTCTGCGAATACAGCCAACTCTTATCGCCCAATGCCGCCGCAAACGACATTTCAGGAAGTGTCCCTCGTGTCAGCGGACGAGAGGCATGTGTATTTGCGGGCTATTGTCAGTCGGTGTTCTGCCGACTAAACAAAAGCACTAGTTATAAAGACTACAAACTTTCCAGACGAAACTTCCTATTTCCATAGAGACACGAAAAAAGTTACCTGTCGATCTGAAATAACCCAGCTACATTTTCCCCTTGAACGCGATGCCAAATTTACCTCGCAAACAACTTTGTGTCAAGTATTTAAGTGTTACGGTCAGTTTCCGTGTTAAACAGTGAAACAGTGAAACTGTGAAACTAACCCCCAGCGCCCCCCCCCCTCCCCCCCCAACAGTTTCTATTGAAACTTTTCCTTTGCTCTCCCTGAGGTAGTTTGGATGGAGCACGATAAAAATGTGATAGAATTCCCAAGGGGATAGGGTATTTTCTTTTGAGCTACTGGGAGTTTTCGATTGTGATAAGCGGGTAATTTGCCGGAATTTGTTCTAGGAATCCAAGACAAAGAGAGACACTCAGCTATTTCCAGGGTGCTTTAAGCACCTTCGTTGAAAAGATAAATTCGAGGGTCAAAGAGTCTGCTGCCAGTAGTCAGTTTAAGCCTGCTGGTCTTTGGTCTTAGTGTAAACAATTTTCTGCTACCGCCACTTTTTTTGACTGATTATCTTGCAGGTTTCTCTGATATCCTTACCATTTCGTCTTCCTCAATATCAGCTACATCCACAGGACAACCAGTTTCCAACACCATGGCATCCTCTACCGTGTTCCGCAGGCCTACCAAATATACGACGCGGATTAGTTTTCTACACTAACACAGAGCGGGATGGTATTGGCACATTGATTAAACAATGATCAGATATACAGTACGTAACAACAAATTAACTTCAAATAAAGGTAAGGTAGCCTTAAAGAGCGATAGAAATGACCTTACATCGGTAACAAAATCACTGCTAACCCAGTGGTTTACCGATTGAGGCTAAAAAACTAAGTACAAAACATAAAAATAAAGCATGAGCAAGGAGTTGAACCGTGGGACTATAGGGAACAAATCCAGCTGGTAGTCAAAGCGGAACTTGAATTCGGGGCCTCCCGATTACAAGTCCGGCGCTCCATCTGCTCGGCCCACGCTGGCCCCCAAAAGTAACATTGGACGCGACTGGAATGCACTCGCGTAAGAACGTTCTTGCGTGGAAGGACAAGAGCCAGGCAAGTAAGGCGCATGCTTACTCTATTCTCTTTCTGCACTGTTTATTAGTTGCTATTGACTTGCGGTGTATTGTCAAGCGAGTCTTTCAATTTTTCTTTCTTTCTGTCGATCGCACCATCATTCTCACCACCAAAGACTCCTTCCTGTCCCACTTAAGGTCATGTTACACGGGACGATTCCCAAAGACGATTTTTAGCGTAACATAGCGTTGCAACTTTGTTGCAACGTTGCTTCGAATAGTTACAACACTGTTAGAACATAGCAACGCAGTGTTGCGCTAAAAATCGTCGTTGCGAGTCGTCTCGTATAACATCACCTTAAGGGGACGATTCCTACGGCCCTTGTGCTCGGGCTTGTTTGCATTTTGATAAATTTTGTGACATGGGTCCCATAAAATGCATTCTAGCAAAGAAAGGTCTACGGCTTCGTACCCAGGCCAGTTCGCGCTATCAGAGTGACCAGAGGAGGCTTGCAACCGAGCGAAATATTTTCCCGACAAGCTGGACAGGTGACGTCACATCCGTAACGCCAAGGACGACTGGGAACGAGGCTGGTCTACGTCAAGGCCGCAAATGAGGTAACCTGTTCCAGCCTCTCACATAATAGGGATGACGCGTAAGTAAAATGAACGCTAAAACACGCGCGCATGATCTGGGAAAAGGTGGCGGTGGCGGGAAAAAGGAAGGCCGCCCTTTCTCTCCCCAGTTTCCTCCCTTTGATTTTCGTTTTCGCGCTTTCTCAACTTCGCGGACCCGACTATCTCAGAGCCTGGAACAGGTTACAAGTGAGGTAAGACATTTTATTCCTAAAATAAAAATAAAAAGACAAGGGGGCAAGATGAAATCCTTGAGTCTTTGAACAAAATAGCGGGGTTTGATTGTCCAAATGAAAGGTTTCGCATTATACTGTTCGTTTATCTCATGGATTTTCCAAAATGAAATCCTAGGCTGTCTTGAATTTCGATTTTTGTGTACCCTAGGAAGTTACAGGATTAGTTCAATTATATTGCCACATAGTTACCATGTAGTTCGTCCTGTTCGAGCGGCTGCAGAGAGCCCTACAAGAAAAAAAATCGATAATTTCTTCATGTAAACGCACAAATTTGTTGATGTGGCCTTAAAAGGTGAGCTGAAAAGATAATATGTAAAACAATTTTCTTTTTAAAACACGTTTTGAGTCGACTAAAGGTTGAAAGTTGTGGATCTTCAAATAATTCCAATAATCATTACACGACGAGGTTAACAATCTAACTGAGAGGGAGGCAACAACCTCACCTCCAAAGCTTTTTCCTTAGAAAGTAGAAAAGGGAACGAGAGATTAGGGAGGGGAGGAAAACCATGCAGTTGGCTATTCTCAAGTGCAGTCAAAGATTTAACCTTGGTTTACCGTACTATCCATGGTGTTACTGAGGAACAAATTCAGCGTGTTTCCAGAGCGGGACTTTTATCAGGGCCGGACATCCGGATTTTACGTCCGGCGCTCTAACCGCGTGGTCAAACTACTTTCTATCATGGTGCAAATGTTGTGGTTCAATTTTATCCTTGGATTAAATTTTGCTTTCGTTTGTTTCAGCCTCATCATCATCATACATTGCCATATCCAAAAACAAAAGAAAACAAAATTTAAATCAACGATAAAATTGAACCACGACACTTACAGTTTTCTTTAGATCAGGGGCGCTCTTCGTATTTAAAAACAACGAACCTAGGCTCCCCACCCCTTCCCCTAAGAAAGATAACTTTCAATTCACGAGTCTATGTTGAAAATACATAACACGATGACTCACGAATTTGTACGACGTGACCAAGTTTCCCCTCCACTTATCGTTTACTGTTCATTATTTCTACACATAAATAAGTAGTTTCAGGCTATTTTTTATCCATAAGAATTTTTTGAGCTGTTTTTATCTTTGAGAAATTCCCACCTTGACTGACGTTTACCGTTTGCCGTATACGTGAAGCTTAAACTCTCTAGTAATAAACTCTTTATTCAGCCGACAAATGACAAGGGTAAACCAAGACACTATGGCCCCATTCCTTCCCATCACACTCATACTAAACAAAGCATAACTTTCAATTGACGAGTCTACCTTGGAAACAATAGACACGATAACTCACTATATTGAACTCTTTACTCCACTCACTGACAATATCGGCTGACAAATGGCTGGGTAATGAGTGCTGTTCTGGTGGATGTGTATAAAACACAATCTTTCCACTGCAAGAAATAGCAGAATGTACAAAATAAATCGGATATAACATACTTTTCCCTGTGGTACGTGGTGACGCGGAGAATTTAACAATTAAGGCCTTTTATTGCTTATTGATCATTTCCTTTTCATTTCCTGTGATCGACTTTATGCAATTGATCGAGCAGTCTTGCTGTGAGAAGAAATTAATTGTTGGGATAAGATGGGTTAATACAGACCTGTTCCAGTCTTTCAGCACAGCCTTTCCTGCTGCAACTACATTGGGTATTCCACCTGAAAACATAAGAGCATCGACGTGACCGTGAAACGCGTAGGGACAGGGCTATAGACATTAGGAAAATTAAGCAACGACTACGGAGACGGCAACGGGAACGACAAAAAAAGAAACAGGTTTAGATTTGCAAAACAACTACTTTGCACGTGCATCCCGCTTTTTTGTACATTTCTTTACCATCACTGCATGACTACGACGTGAAACTTCTAATTTCATGTTTTAAGAAGGGCGTGAACGCGAGAAAACGATTTAACTTTTTCTTTTTCTGAACCTAGATACCTAGATACAGTCTACAGTCAGAATTCGAATCCACAAAAAAGGCCAACATTTCCCGGACAAAATGAACGAGATGGAATGAGAGCGAAAAAGTTTGAAGCAGTGCGAATTCTATTTTTCTGTGACGTTTTCGCTGCCGTCGCCGCCTCCCTCGGGACCATACGAAACTACGACGGCAACGGCAACGGCAACGGCGACGATAAAGTCATAAAGCAAAAGGTTAAGGCCCCGTGCGCACGTATGCGTTTTATTTTTTCTGCGGTTTGGCCTACGGTCCGCACGTATCCAGTGAAGACGGTCACCGAAAACGCATGTTTCTAAACGCTCTCCAATGTGGAGATTTTTGAAAACGCCTGTTTATGTCCACACGAAAACGGAGGTTTTCGAATACGATGATGTCATACGTTAAACAGCGCATGCCCCGTAAGACATGCTATCATATTTCCTTTCGTGTGGACGGGCGGAAACAATTCGAATTCGCCACTCTGAGGTTGCGCGGGGGAGCGGGTCGAGATAGTTGTCAAGTGCGTTGTGGGACCGTTTTGAAAGATAAATTTGCCGCATGTTGAAACTGCGTCCCCCAAAACAGTCCCACGATGCACTTTGCCAACCAACTCGACCCGGTCTCCCGCGCAACCTCAAAGTGCCGAATACGGCCGAGTAAAGGCGATAGCTGATCTATAAAATACAAGCCAATATTATCCTGGCTTACCTTTCTTCAATTTACCGAGTCTTTTTCCAAGATGCGACAGAAACTCATGAACGTCTGTGTAGGCGGGAACTGAGTATTTTTCCATCACCTTGGTTAAGCAAACAAACAAAGAACAAGTTTGTCATTGTTTCTTGAGCATGGGTCTTGTGCAAACAATCATGTAACGAAATGCAGACATTATACATGCAGACATTATACATTAGGGTAGTCTCCTTCGCAGCCGTTTTTAGGGTCGTCATGCAGCGCTCAGGAGGAGGAGCGTTGCGTGACGATCCTAAAACCGGCTGCGGAGGAGACTAACATTAGGGCAATAGAAGAGGAAAGAGTTTTTTCCTTGACAATGTATTATTGTGAGTGAGAATAATTCAATAAATTTCACCTACTCGAACTGAGAGACAAAGATTCAACAAGTGAAAAAAGATCACGAAATGATCGTTTGCGTGTATTTAAATCTTTGTCACGCAGTTTGAATATATGAACTTTCGTATGCTGTCAAACCACGACCGCACCCAAAAATGCGAAGACTCAGTGTTCGCTTATGGGAGGTAGTCGCTTACAAGGAAAGAACCACAGGAGGATCCATGCAGTTCCATTTTGTTACCAGTAGCATAAAGCACACAGCGAACATAGAAATCGAACAATACGTCAAGTGGTCGCTTACAAAAGATTAAAAAAAAGAGGAAATCACTCTAAACCGTCAGCTCTTAAACGTGACGCGGTCGCTTACAGGAAGTGGTCGTTTTCGAGAGGTTCCAACTATTACGCTTTGACAGGGAAAGTTTTGGTTTTTTAGACAGGTTCTGTTATGGCAGGTTGTCACTTACAAGAGATAGTCGCTCATGGAGGTTCGATTGTATTCACTTCCATACCTTTATCTTCTTGAGGAGTATACGAACTCTTTAATGTAATCAGCTACCAGTTGGCTTATTAGCTCAACTGGTAAAGCACTGCACGAGTATCGCAGAAATCATGGATTGAAATCACCTTCAAACCCGATTTTTTTTTCCGGCTTTCTTTTCAGAGTTGCGTGAGTTGCGTACATAACTGGGATGATCTTTCAAGTGTTTAAGTTTTCCTTGTTTGCGTATTTAAAATGGAAAACTTGACAAGTTTTTTTTAGTTTTCATGAACGATTCTTCCTTTAAAAGGTAAACTTGTGAATGAAACCTTGTTCGTACCGCCTGATCCGAAGTTGGAGGTGCAAAGCACCAGCCACTGCGACCGACGTGTCCTTCGTTATATACTAGTGTTATTTACCTGATGTTTGTTACATCTTCTCAAAATAGCTTCTACAGCAGGAACTGGATCATCAATGGTTTCTATCTGCGATGAAAAAAAAAAAAAAGATGAGGATAAGATCAGTATAGATATGGCTTCAGGCTCCAACGTCCGCATACAAACTCTCCAGATAGAGCACTATACATTTCCTTAAAAAAATAGTTTGAGAGAAGTCAATAAAAGATCAAAGTATTTTCTTTTTGGCGTTCACTTTATTAATTTCCATAACCATTATCGTGATGATGTATTAAGAAAATGGTGAGAAAATTAGCCTGCGAGCAAGTTCTCCGGGGCGCTCTGGCCGCGGAGCAGCACGGCGGGAAAAGGAAGGAAACCTTGCAACTAGTTGATGCGAAATGCTGATTGGCGGAGATGACATTAGTAATGACGTCATTACCCTTAGCACGCGTTTTTCAATGTTTGTTTACATTCGCGCTCGATTCCGCTTCGCGCTCATTGGCGGAAATCTGACGGCTCAATCGACGGGGAGCCACCGAGGATTTGGAGGCGGAATTCAAATTCCAGAGACGCAGTTGCAAGCTCTGCTTCCTTTCCCCGCCCCGCCGCCAGAGCGCCCCGGGGAGCTTGCTCGCAGGCTATGAGAAAATCACTGCTGGTCACTCTTGGACTACGCTGTGGAACCTTACTTTGACGCAGTTCCTCAATATCACAGCTGAATCTGAGTTGCTGTTGTCCATGACAATTCCAGGACTGTCCACAAGTTTAACATGTTTGTCCAGTTGCACCTCCTGCATGCTCCTGTAATGCGAAGTACGACAACTCAACGTCAAATGCTTGGTTCACGATAACTGACTATACCCCCGACCCCCCTTTTGCTTTTGAAAGAACTTGGATGGTATCCAGTGATCTTGACTCTCGCTTGGTCAATAACATACAGTTATTTCAATAAACGTTATCGAAAAAAAGAAGAAGAAAAAATCTTTCAGCCTACCCCCCTGAGGGTAATATCAGATTTTTCTTGCTCTCAACCCAACAAACATATAGAAAGATCTCCGATAGTGCGTGATGTGAATAAAAGAGGTGTCGGTGGGTTACATGTATAGGCCCATGCAAACGGACGCAACATTGTTGGATGTTACATGTTGTGTCCGTTTGCACACCCTGTTGCATGTTGTCGCGTGTTGTTAACGTTGGGAGTTGTTGCATCCGTTTGCACACCACTACTTTAATGGGGAAGTGAATCCCACCTTGTTAAGGTTCGTGTTTGTTTCTCACAAAGTTAATTTTTTACGCAACCTCGTTCCCAGCGTTCTCTCCTACCCGTCCCTACGGAGCGACAGAGAGAGAGAGGGTAGGAGAGAGAACCTGGGAACGAGGTTGAATTTTTACGTAGTACGTTCAGCTTTAATAAATATTATATGAAGTAGAGTACTTACTTTGTTACTCCAGGAGTAGCTCCTACTGTACAAGCTCTACATCTTTTTAAACTATTTATGATGCTACGAACAAGAAAGATTAAATCAGATACTTAAAATAAATCAGATACTTAATAAATGGCAAATACGCTGTTTGCATGATGGCGTAATTTTACTACTACGACCAGAATCCTTTTCGTTTTTCCTTTCATATTCTTATTTGGTATTCCCAGTGAGGTTTCGGAAACAAAAGCACTAATTTGCACAAGAAAGCAAAATGCTGAAGGATTCTGGCCGTAGTAGTAAAATGACGTCATCGTGCAAATGGCAAATTATGACCGTCCCTTCCCTACAGTAGTTCAAGGTGGAAAAGGTTCTGGTCTTGGCACGGCTACATCCTTGATTATGGGGGATAAGGGACGAGTATTTACTATTTCCTTCCGTCCAAGAAAATTGTGGCACGACACCTATTTTTCACACAGCTTCACAAGTCAAAGTCACTAACAATCAGTCAAACAGTTTTTACCTGCTTTTGCCGACATTTGGAAAACCTAAAAAAAGAGAAATGCAGTATGTTAAAACTTATCATTGTTAGAGTGGTTTTCGTTTGAGTGTCGTAAAACCAAAACCAAAGTAATTACTCTGGCCAATCACATAGGACACAGACAATACATTGAACCAATCAAAACTCGAAGTAATTACATGTGGCTGACGCAAAGCGCGGGAAAATACATGCGAGCGCGTCACAATTGGCTTTGGTTTTACTTCTGATTGGATGAAAAGGTGGCGCGAATCTTTTAAGCCAATCGCATCGTGTAGAAAGTGCAAAACCAATTACTTTTCGACACTCAAATGAAAACCGCTCTATTTCGACTACGCATGTAAGAAACAACAAATCTCACGTGACGTCACATGAGATGAGTTGTTCGGTAGAGCTGTTGATTGGCTAAAAATTTGCTTCATCTAATCAGGAGCACAATTCACATGACGTGTCATCAGAATGGAATTTCTCCGCTTGTTCCTCCGGCGGCGTCATTTCGCGGAGAAACCAGTAGTAGCGTCTTGAAATGTCGGCTTTTTTTCCCCTTGCACATGTAAAGAAAAGGAAATAGTAGTGGAGATATCTACATGCAGACTAAGGAATACACTGTGAGCAGACTCTCTCCTTTCTTGGTCTGTCGAGCAAAACGCGTGAGACACGCAAATGACTACGCGCAGGACTGAAGGCGCGAGGCGTGGGAGGCACGAAAAAAGAGAGTCCCTCCTTTTTCTTGTCAAGCTGCCGCCCTCGTTTCTTGCGTGCTCGCGCGCGCGTGCCCTCCTCTCGTGGTCTAACTAATAGCTTCAGTCCCTACCTACTATTCCAACTGTAATAGCTGTTTTAATGTCTTTGTTTCGGCAGTAGTTTCCAAGAAGTTTAAGCAAAGTATCAGCTCCAATACAAGCGCTCGATGTTAGCAAATCTCCTGACGCTAATGATGCAGAAACTTTACTCTGATGCTGTAAATACAGAATTTAAAGCAAGCAGATTTTAGCAGTGAGGTGTGGTTCCTTCTTACATGATAAAATGACAGAATGAGTTAAGTGGATTTCGATATTAATATACTTCTTGAAAACAGTTGTACAGTCTAAATCTTGCCGTAGCAATTTCTGAAAATTACTTGTTCTTCCCAAACTCTGACAACTAGGAGCAATGCCAAGCTAACCATGCAGCCTGGTCTTTGATATCAACACAACTAAGCCGGCACAAGTATTATAGCACAAAAGAGCTAAAAAATGGCTGACAAGAAACTGAGAATAGGTACCATCACAACTAGATATACACGGCACTACTGGGACAGGTCAGGCTGCAATGGCGGAAAGCAATGTTCAAAACAAACTGAGCTCTGAAACACTACGTGACCTAAAGGCCCTTGTACACTTAAGCCCATATTCCTAGCCATGTCTGAGAAAAAGTTTTTCTCCTTGTTTGTTCCTCAGCCAGCGGAAACCACACTTATTAAGAAGTTTTCCAAAAAAAAAAAATCCAAGGAAAATTACTAGTAGTAGATTACTTACCAAATTCTGTTTTTGGGCTTGTGTTGATGCCTTAAAAGCAACTGTTGGAAACTCATTGCGAAGATACTTTAACCACTTATCAACAATTTCTCTTGGAACAAGATCTGAAGAGTAATTAAAATTCCAATATTAAAAATAACATAGGCAGATTCAGATCTTTAGGTAGGAGGGAGTTCAAACTCATCCAGGCCGAAAGAATGGGACCCGTCTTCAAGAATGAAGAGCTTAAACAGCCACAACAGCAAAAGCATCATGTGTGAATTTTTGCTGTCATCACACTTACAGTGTATTCCATCTTGTTCAATTCATCGAATTTTGGCAAATTTTTTGGATCTGAATTCTAAAGGAGCTGTATCTTGCATACAATGTATAGGCTAAGAGGCGAGGGCTTGAATTTGGAATTACCTAACTTTAATCTTAAATTTAAGAAGAATTCTTTCACTTATTCATTAACTAAGTTATGGAACAGTTTGCCTTCTCAAGTGCATCTTTCAAGTGATGCTAATGACTTCAGAAGTAAATTGCACGACTGCACCTTTTTACAACGTGTCTTATAATGCACGATTGTAGCTTTTAACTGTTTTTAGCTTTCCTGGTCACGTTTTTAGTATGTGGCTTTTTAGTCGGTTTTAGCTTTTTATTTTTTATGTTTTTGTTACCAAGTTTTTTATATGCATAAATTATATTTATTGAGTTGTTTTTAAAATTGAATAATAATTATTATATAGCTGTAATTATTATAGATTTTATTTATACACGTTTGCATTTTGAACGAGTTTTTTAGCTCTTTGACGTAACGTGTTAAAATAAATGATTGATTGATTGATTGATTGATTGATTGATTGTATCTCAGTTGAGAAAAAGAAAAAGGAAGCTGTTGTCTTGCGTTTACATCCTCCGCAAAACGTTTCGTTAGGCCTTTTCACTTTGTTGGCAGGCAGTGGCAGAAAGAATTGTACAAAAAGCATTATGCACATGCAAAGCTGTTGTTTTACTTCATAATTATTAAACCTATTGTTTTTGCCGTTCTCATTGATGTTGCTGTTGTCGATGCTTATTGCCCCTATTTTTTACTTTCCCTGCAGGTTCCAGTTTGGCCCAAAAAATAATAGGACATTTACTTTTACCTCTCATTTGCTCTTTTTTTTCTTTCACTGTGTATCACTGTGTGATTGTTAGTAAATACACTATGTACATGCACATCAGGACTGTCATGCCAGTTTGCGTAAGTTAATAAATATTGAAACTACACAACAATGGTATTTTCCTCTTCGGAGGTTATTTCACCTGTATTTTATCTCAAAGAAAACAATGCATGAAGTCTAAGATCAATGGCAATATTGCTAAGAATCCTAAAAATTAATTCCCCATGAGGAGTTGCAAAAATAAGTTCCATGATAAAATAAAAAAAACTTTCATCCACAAACTCCCATAAAAATAACTAGTACTCACCTATTTTATTCAAAATCAGCACTAATTTTTTATTGACACCAGAAGACAATACTGATTCCTCAACCTGTTGATTGAATAAAATGGTGAAATTTCCATTTGGATATCACACAACATACATGTAGTGTGACTGTCAAAGAGACTGATTGCGTCCTGTACACTGTACACTGGATGAATCAGACATGAAATATTGCTAGCCTCCCATGTAGCCACAGGGAAGTTGTATTTTGTGAAGGGTGGAAGAGGGAAGAGTCTGCGAAGAAAGTCGTGTCCGAGCCTGCGTGCCTGAGGGTTTGGGTATGCTAAGTTTTTGGGAGAAGTACTGTACAAGACAAATGTTATTGTATAACTTCCTAATAATAATTATTTCATGTGGATCAGAAGCTGTTTTTCACGCTGACATGAGTGCCAAACTGAAATTAATTCACTTATTATGGCAATAATCATGAATTAATGAAGCAAGAAAGTCATTAACCAATGGGATAATCAGTTAATAAATATTAATCAATTAATTTGTAATCAGTCAATAACTACAGGATATGTATTCTAGACAGACTATCAATAATTATTAAATTCAGAGTTTAAAAAATTACAATGGAAGATTATTAGAGAGAATTCTAATGTTAAACACCTGTGTACATCTACATCCCATGGGATCCCTGGCATCCAGAACCTCAAGAATGACATCAGAGGCATCCACAACCTGTCCACAAGAGAAATACAAGGGGCCTTAAGATTCAATGATGGTGATGGTTACAAGAATGTCATAACATCAATAGGTTTAGTAAGCAAAAAAACAACATTGCACGTGCAGCACACTTTTTTATAAATTTCCTTGCCATCACTGCACAACAACGACATGAAAATGCCTAACTTCCTGTTTTAAGGAGGATGTAAAAAGGCCATGACGAAATTTTCTTTCTCTTTCTGAACCTGGATATTGTTCTTAAGAATTCAACTCCAGGAGAGTTCACCTACATTTGACCAAAGTAAGTTGTTCACAATGAAGATTGAAACAACACAAAATCACTTTTGAAGCCACATTTCTGTTGCTGTTGCCAGCCCCCGTCTCTTAGTGAAAGCTGTGGTAAGTTGGTAGAATTACTGTGGTAGAGCGAGTTTTGACGAGATGATGAGACATCTGTTCCACATAGCCTTGAATCTTGATGCAATCTTGTTGTAGCAGTCAGTCAAGTGAAACCTCAATTAATGGCAAATACATTGCATTGACATTGTCCTGTTTATTGCTTAAGATTTAAATTTTTGTTGAATTTTGTGATAACTGGGCACCAATAATGGGTGTTTTGGATGGATGAATGCTTATATGTACTACGGAGAGGTAGTCATTTAAGAAAAAATTAATTGATCTCACAGGTTATCCATTGTACAATAACATTTCAAAATTTAATATTTAAAAACTCGTTAATAATTCATAAAAGAAAAAAAACAAACATCTGATAAAGACATGGGCTAAACTTTACATCCAATTTTTTAGACCACTCTAAATATTAGTTCAAGATTAGAATGAGTTGATCTATATCAGAGATTTTGAAGCCGTTCAAAAAACTCGCAGTCATACAGTGTATATTGCCAGGTTTAATACACTCCTGCTCATTTTTTAAACAGTACAAAAAAGAAAAATGAATAATTATAATTAAAAGTACTGAGTATGACCATCCATACAGAACTGTACCTTTTTAAATTCTTTATAATATGCCTTAAGAGATCCCTCTGAAAGCAAAAAGCAAGGTCAGTATAGGGATAGTTCTATGCTGCTAACCTTGTCTGGTAGTTCTCTCTCTCTCTCTCTTTTTCTTTTCTTTTCTTTTCTGTTTTTTTTTTGAAACGGGGGCGAGGGGGAAGGGTCAGAAAATTATGCACAAAGTCTTCTGCATTAAAAAAGTTTTGTGTTTTTGCAAGAATACGGGCAGCCTCATAAGGACCATAAAAGCATGTTACTGACTCACCCCATACATGTATACGTGTAGTTTAATGAAAGTACATATTTTCTTTAAGAGAAATACAGTGAGAATGTTTTTATACTTTCAACTGACCTAGCTTTCTACCAGAATAAACATCTGATTGAGAGTTCTCCTTTAAAGACTCCTGCAAAAAACAACAACAACAACAACAACATTATTATTATGTAACACAGGTTGTATCTATGAAGAAAAAATAACTTGCATGTATAAAAAAGGTCTGCACATGCAGGCAGCATCCTCGGAGACCCAGGGACGGTCAGTCGGGTCAGGAGACTGAGGCTGAACAAAAGTTTTCAAGTACAGGTGAAAGAGCCCCTGGGTTCTGACTCTCACCAAACTATTTCCAAAAATTCAAGCGGATGCTGGCTCCTGATTGGGCACAAAAAATGGTTTGTATTATTGTGCCCAATCGTCAAACAGTTTCTCCTGAGTTCTTTTCATGAGTTCGTAGATGACGGCTATTGTCTTGCCACACTTGCCCGGTCCGTTCACTAAGCTTGTGCGTGCGAGGGAAACTTTTATTTTATACTTTCCTAACCAGAAACGAAGGAACTACCGATGAGTCGAAAAAACGTTTGAGATGCTACCAGCAGGAGCAATTGAATTTGGCTCGAATATTCTGTTTTTGACGGATCACAATGTTTCGTAAATAATAGCACATAATAGGAAGTTTAAGATGCGGCGGCGATGAGAAAGTCAAATAAGCAATAGCTTGACAAGGCAAAACAACAACTTTGCACGTGCATCATGCTTTTTTGTACATTTCTTTGCCATCAACTGCACGATTACCCGTGAAAATGCCTAATTTCACGTTTTGTGAAGGACGTAAACAAGCAATGACAAAATTCATTCTCTTCATGAACTTGGATATGGTTGATAGAAATTCAGCTCCAGAAGAGTTTGCTTGCATTTGACAAAGTAAGCGAGTTGGAATAATCACGATAGAGACTGAAAAAAAGTATGAATTCACTTTTCCATGCAATGTTTCCGTCGTTGTATCTTTTAAAAATTCTCTATAAATATATTTTACGCAAGACCTGGCCAATGCAAGCGTGAATACCCGTTGTAAGCTGAAGCTTGTATTTTTGGAAAAGAGCCTTTAGTTTTCGGGCAGACAGTATTTTGAAATCAGATGGGGATTTATATCAAACTGAAAGTTTCCTGACTGCGTGCATTTTCTTTGGTGCATGACTCAGACAAGCCCTGATAGAGACAATAGCTGTCATGTACGGACACACGAAAAGAACTCAGGAGAAACTGTTCGCCGATTGGGCACAATAATAAAAAGCATTTTTTGTGCCAAATCAGGAGCCGGCATCTGTGTGAATTTTTGGAAATGGTTTGGTGAGAGTCAGTACCCAGGGGCTCTTTCGCCCGTACTTGAAAACTTTCGTCGCGCCTTTTCTCTTGACCCGACTGACTGCCACTGGGTCTCCGAGGATGCACAGACAGTGATCAGGTCAAAGTTATTCATTCACTAAACCCGGTAATGCTTGATTCAATCCAATTTATTCATTACTTGAATTTGTTTTCTATAAGCCTACAAGCAAGCTCCGTTTCTCTCAGCTCTTTTCGCTTCGCTTACTTTAAATACATGTACGTAGGGGGTGGGGGGAAGAATCTCTGTTTCTTCCCCCCCACCCTCAATCCCTTGAGTCCAGCTTAGAGATCACTGAAGGAGCTTGAACATAGGGTGGTTTGCATCTCCTTCAGTACATTACCAGGAATCCACAAAAGAAAGGAAAATATGCCAAGGATAAATTCGACCAAAACATACATAAATTTACCATACGATGTGTTGAGTAAAGGTGGTTGGATAAAGACAAGTTCAATTTCCTTCGGCTCTTAGGGACTGCGGCGAAAAGTTCCAAAAAAGAACTTGGCCTATACCTAGCCACCTTGTCAAACAAGCTAGACTAATACAGGATTTATTACATGAACACGCCCAAAGGAAAATTTCTGTCTTGCAGGAAAAATAATAATATCAGGCAATTTTAAGTGGGCAGGACAAAATCATTTTGTTTGCTAGGTTAGCAATTTCAGAGCACGTAATACATTTATACATTTTTACCTTTTTCTCAAATTCCTTTCCCCTTTTCATTGCATCTTTCTGTAGACTTTCCAGGTTTCTTTTCTTATTCACCTCTTTTAACCGGTTCTGCTTTCTCCTTTCGTTTGCTTCCTCTTGCTGTAAAGAATTGACCACAACACATATGCATTCACAAAATGAAATTCAGGTTAAACTTTTTTTACCTACATGTACATGTAGGTTGATTCTTTGAGCCCTAACTCATGAATAATTAGGGCTAGGAGACAAAGGAAATTGAGAATCAACGAAGGTTAAAAAAAGTTTAATGTGAACATAATTTTGACCTGTAACATGTACATTTATTAAATGAACACCTAAAAAAATTACCCTTCTTTTCTTCTCCTCTGCCTGTTTAAGAACTTCCTCTTTAAAAGGAAAAAAATTGGGAACCCCTGGATCTTTCTTATGTTCTAAAAGGAAAAGAATAAACAAAAGTTTCAACATACTTCCAGGTTATCAACACATGTAGATTGTGTCAAATCTTTATTATGGTCTATTGCCTTTAACTAGATTTAATATGATTACACACAGGAAGCATCCTATTAGGTAAATTGGCCCTTAGTTATGGAATCTACTACCTAAAAAGATCTCTAGGGACTTTCCTACACTATCTGTGTTCAAGCAGCATATTCTACAGCTTGACCTAAATTCCTTGCTTGCTGAAACGCAGTGCTTAAATTGAACTACAATTATGTAGTGCATAACAAACATGCTACTATTTTTACTGAGCTCATCATACACATAATGTGCATAATTTAGTAATTATGCTCCTGATCATGTAATAATCATATACATTTTATACTTTGGACTCTAGTCAAAAATGATGCACTTGTAGATAGTTTTATTCATAATATTCGATTTTAATTGCTACAATAGCTGCTTATTTTAATTTATAGTGTCCCCATTTAGTGGTTAGTAATGTGTCCTTTTTTAAAGAAGCTATATCAAGGCTGTGCTCTAAGGAAAATTGAAGGGAGCCCAGTGCTCTGAAACTGTAAAATCTGGGGTGCCCAGCATATGATTTGTATGAAAAATCTGAGATTTTCTAGTCAGCTGAGGGCAAAAGTTAGGCGCCAGGGGCCACTGGGCTCTGCTAGAGCATAGCCCTGTATATTATTTATAGGGATATTGCTGTTTAACCCTTTAAGCCCCAATATCCACGTATAAATTCTCCAAACTGATCTCCATACATTTCCTTCATGAATGAGTTGAGAGAATTTGATACAAGATCAAGGCATTTTCCCTTAGGTGATCATTTTATTAATTCTCATAACCTAATCTCTTGACATTGTATGTATATCGTAAGGAGAAAATTGATGTTAGTCACTATTGGGACTTAAAGGGTTAAGGTCAATTCTGTATTGGAATCATCTCTTTATTACCTTTACCCACACACAAAATGCTCCTGTAGAGTTATGAAGAAGATATCAAACAAATTAAACCCTTTAAGCCCCAATATCTTCATACAAATTCTCCAAACTGATCTCTATACATTTCTTCACTGAATTAGTTGGGAGAATATGAAAACGATCGGAGCATTTTTCCTTTGGTGATCATTTTATCAATTCTCATAACCTCTTCTTTTGATTGCATACTGATAATGTAAGGAGAAAATTGGTATTTGTCAGTCTTGGGACTTAAAGGGTTAATAGGGGAATAGCTAGTGTGGGGTTAGTGTTACAAGGGCGAGAGGAATAATTGTTTTAGTAAAACCCAACTAGTTGGTCAAAAGTATTGGGAATAAAAAAAATTTAGCTAGTTAAAGCTAGACTTTGATCCTTTTTGCCACCAAAAAGCCTGCGCTTTTCGCTACTAGTGGGCTATAACATATAGCCTAGTAGTAGCTCCTCCAATCGGAATGCAGCATTGATAATAGTCAAGACCACTAGCTGGATTTTACTAATATTAAATAACAAAACTATCTAGACCATTATTTTTGAAATTCAATTGACCCGAGAAAAGTTTTAGCTTTTTAAAAAGATAGCAAATAGCATGACAAAGCCTCTTCAATAACCTACTTTTTGATTTTCCATTTAGCTTTGCTTCCTTCCGCTGTTTTCTTAAATGTTCCCTGATCTACATACATGAAAAAGACCTTATGTAAGCTAATAGTCATTGAATTGGCCAAGTGTTGTCAGGATTCTTCCAAGTGAGTAGTAAGTGTTAATGTTGGCATAGGGGAGGGGTAGGTGGGCAGTTTCCCAGAAACATATAATTTATCATCCAACCTTTAACTGGCAATGGTACGTATGTGTACAAAAGGACCCTACTTGGTTTAACTCTTTCTCCAGTTTAGTGATTTGGCCCCTGGACTGTTTCAGTGCTGTTCTTTTAACATGAAGTAGTTGTTGTGACTTAATTTTCAAGTGGATTTTAGCCACAGCTTGCATTGATCAAATCTACTGGTTTTTAGCTGACCTCAAACATACTATAAAATTCCGAAAATAAGCCCCGGGCCTTTTCTTTTTCAAAGGCTCTTTTTGATGGGCTTATTTTTAGAGGGGCTTATATTTGGAGGGAAATTTGTGTTTCATAATCAATTGGGTTAGCCTTATAGTTGAAAGGAAATTAAATTTACCGTTTTTGCTTTGTTTTTGTTTTGCTTTGTTTTTGTTTTGCTTTGTATTTGAGGGCAATTTCCAAGTAAAAGCCCCCAGGAGGCGTATATTTGGAGGGGTGATTTAACGGAGGGTTTCTTGAGTTACGAAAATGGGGGACTTATATTTGGAGGGGCTTATACATGGAGGGGCTTATTTTCAGAATTTTATGGTAGATCAAAACATTAATCTTTGAGCAAATGAAAACAAGTTCTAATGACTCGTAATGGTGATGACTCGGGATGAGGCAAAGTTGGAAGTTGAGTGCCCTCTGAGAGTTGAAATTGGAAACAATATGGGTAAAATATTCTGTCACAATAAAACTTTTTTCATATTTTATTGCAGTATTTAGAAGAGCATTTTGATACAATTATAGTTAATGGCCCTAGGAGTTATAGTATAGAAGCTGTCGGCACTTTTTCACAATATAGCTAAAGTTATAAAACAAGACAAAACAGCAACAAGACTTGTAACTCTTACATAGTAATTTCAGTTTCTTAAATTAAATAATCGAGTAAACTGGACCGCAACTTTGAGTCTCAACACTAGGATGTCCTTCGGAATAATAACTAATAAAGATAATAAGCTTACTTAATCGTTAAGTATCCGCTCACTTCGTTCTGTGATTATTTCGTTCCAACTTTGATCGCGATATTCTATGAAACGATGTGAAAGCAACGACACTGACGATCTAGCTTAGAACGAAGTGACCGAATAAAAGCCAATCGTTGTTATGTGTAACAAACCTTTCTCTGTATTTTGTACCTCTTGTGTGCAGTCATTCGCTTGCTTTGTTTTTCTGTAAGAGATTGTTTGGCATAAAAAAAACAGATTGAAAAGATTAGGTAAAATCAATGAATTGTTATAAGCAAAATGTGATCAACAACTTACTTGGTCGAACCATTCTCGTTTTCTAATTGTTATAATTAGGAAAACTTCACTCCACGTGAAAATCTAACAGCAAGATGGCGGACTAGTTCCCAGATTCCTCGGTCAGTAAAGACATCTTTTTGGGTATATACTTCATGGTGGAAAGCCACAAGTGCACCGGTAATATACACTCTGTGTAGTATGTAGTATTGTGTCTTCTCCCTAATAGCTAGTAGTAGTTACTAGTAGTTACTTGTACTTACTAGTAGTTACTAGTAGTTACTGGTAGTTATTAGTAGTTACTGGTAGTTACTAGTAGTTGTCGGTAGTTACTAGTAGTTACTAGTAGTTAATAGTAGTTCTTGGTATTTACTAGTAGTTAGTGGTAGTTAATAGTAGTTACTGGTAGTTACTAGTATTTAGTGGTAGTTATTAGTAGTTACTAGTAGTTGATGGTAGTTATTGGTATTTATTAGTAGTTACTGGTAGTTACTAGTAATTGCTGGTAGTTACTAGTAGTTACTAGTAGTTGATGGTAGTTATTGGTATTTACTAGTAGTTACTAGTAGTTACTGGTAGTTATTAGTAGTTACTGGTATTTAATAGTAGTTGCTGGTAGTTACTAGTAGTTACTAGTAGTTGATGGTGGTTATTGGTAGTTACTAGTAGTTGATGGTAGTTATTGGTATTTACTAGTAGCTACTGGTAGTTACTAGAAGCTGCTGGTAGTTACTAGTAGTTACTGGTAGTTATTAGTAGTTCCTGGTAGTTACTAGTAGTTATCGGTAGTTACTAGTAGTTACTGGTAGCTGGTGGTATTTATTGGTAGTTACTAGTATTTAGTGGTAGTTATTAGTAGTTACTGGTATTTACTAGTAGTTAGTGGTAGTTTGTGGTATTTATTGGTAGTTACTAGTAGTTAGTGGTAGTTATTAATAATTGTCCATAGTTACTAGTAGTTACTAGTAGTTAATAGTGGTTCTTGGTATTTACTAGTAGTTAGTGGTAGTTATTAGTAGTTACTGGTAGTTACTAGTATTTAGTGGTAGTTATTAGTAGTTACTGGTATTTACTAGTAGTTGCTGGTAGTTACTTGTAGTTACTAGTAGTTGATGGTAGTTATTGGTAGTTACTAGTAGTTGATGGTAGTTATTGGTAGTTACTAGTAGTTGATGGTAGTTATTGGTATTTACAAGTAGTTACTGGTAGTTACTAGTAGTTGCTGGTAGTTATTAGTAGTTCCTGGTAGTTACTAGTAGTTACTGGTAGTTGGTCGTGTTTATTGGTAGTTACTAGTAGTTAGTGGTAGTTATTAGTAGTTCCTAGTAGTTATCGGTAGTTACTAGTAGTTGGTGGTATTTATTGGTAGTTACTAGTAGTTACTGGTAGTTATTAGTAGTTATCGGTAGTTACTAGTAGTTACTGGTAGCTGGTGGTATTTATTGGTAGTTACTAGTATTTAGTGGTAGTTATTAGTAGTTACTGGTATTTACTAGTAGTTACTGGTAGTTACTAGTAGTTAGTGCTAGTTGATGGTAGTTATTGGTAGTTACTAGTAGTTAATGGTAGTTATTGGTATTTACTAGTAGTTACTGGTAGTTACTAGTAGTTACTGGTAGTTATTAGTAGTTCCTGGTAGTTACTAGTAGTTATCGGTAGTTACTAGTAGTTAATGGTAGTTATTGGTATTTACTAGTAGTTAGTGGTAGTTATTAGTAATTATCCGTAGTTACTAGTAGTTAATAGTGGCTCTTGGTATTTACTAGTAGTTAGTGGTAGTTATTAGTAGTTACTGGTAGTTACTAGTATTAAGTGGTAGTTATTAGTAGTTACTGGTAAATACTAGTAGTTGTCGGTAGTTACTAGTAGTTACTGGTGGTTACTAGTAGTTCCTGGTAGTTATCAGTAGTTACTAGTAGTTACCGGTAGTTGGTGGTATTTATTGGTAGTTACTAGTAGTTAGTGGTAGTTATTAGTAATTGTCGGTAGTTACTAGTAGTTAATAGTGGTTCTTGGTATTTACTAGTAGTTAGTGGTAGTTATTAGTAGTTACTGGTAGTTACTAGTATTTAGTGGTAGTTATTAGTACTTGGTGGTATTTACTAGTAGTTGCTGGTAGTTACTTGTAGTTACTAGTAGTTGATGGTAGTTATTGGTAGTCACTAGTAGTTGATGGTAGTTATTGGTAGTTACTAGTAGTTACTGGTAGTTACTAGTAGTTGCTGGTAGTTATTAGTAGTTCCTGGTAGTTACTAGTTGTTACTGGTAGTTGGTCGTATTTATTGGTAGTTACTAGTAGTTAGTGGTAGTTATTAGTAGTTACTGGTAGTTACTAGTAGTTCTCGGTAGTTACTAGTAATTACTGGTAGTTACTAGTAGTTCCTAGTAGTTATCGGTAGTTACTAGTAGTTGGTGGTAGTTACAAGTGGTTACTAGTAGTTGGTGGTAGTTATTGGTAGTTACTGGTAGTTACTAGTATTTGCTGGTAGTTACTAGTAGTTGCTGGTAGTTACTGGTAGTTGCTGGTAGTTACCAGTAGTTGCTGGTAGTTACTGGTAGTTGTCGGTAGTTACTAGTAGTTACTGGTAGTTACTAGTAGTTGTCGGTAGTTACTAGTAGTTACTGGTAGTTACTAGTAGTTGTCGGTAATTACCAGCAGTTACTAGTATTTACTGGAAGGTACTAGTAGTTGTCGATAGTCACTACGTAGTAGTTAATGGTAGTTCTTGGTATTTACCAGTAGTTACTGGTAGTTACTAGTAGTTGCTGGTATTTACTAGTAGTTCCTTGTAGTTATCAGTAGTCACTGGTAGTTACTAGTAGTTGCTGGTAGTTACTAGTAGTTGCTGGTAGTTGCTAGTAGTTGTCGGTAGTTACTAGTAGTTGGTGGTACTTACTAGTAGTTGTCGGTAATTGCTAGTAGTTACTAGTATTTACTGGTAGTTACTAGTAGTTACTAGTGGTTAATGGTAGTTTTTGGTATTTACTAGTAGTTACTGGTAGTCACTGGTAGTTATTAGTAGTTGTCGGTAGTTGCTTGTAGCTATCGGTAGTTACTAGTAGTTACTGGTAGTTACTAGTAGTTGCTGGTAGTTACTAGTAGTTACTGGTAGTTACTAGTAGTTGTCGGTAGTTACTAATAGTTGGTGGTAGTTATTGGTAATTACTAGTAGTTACTGCTAGTTACCAGTAGTTGCTGGTAGTTACTAGTAGTTGCTGGCAGTTACTGGTAGTTGCCGGTAATTACTGATTCGAGTCGACTGTTTTCATTTCCCTCGAATATTTCTATTGACGCTGTTGAAGTGAAAGTCTAGAAACATAACAGAACACTTAATAGGGGTGGCGAATGGTTCTTCAAAAACTCTGGGTCTCGCAAAATTTTAGTCGAATTTCACGGGTCTCGCAGTCTCGTTTTTTGAGCGGTTATTTGCGTCTCGCAGTCTCGTTTTTTATAGGAAGGTGTCTCGGAGTCTCGATTTTTTGCAATGTTTAAGGGTCTCGAAGTCCCGATTCGTCGGTTTGTATTTTTTTAAAATGACGTCTTCTCGTCACTTGATATTGAATTTCAGTAACGCAACTTTCAATTTCCGAGAAAAAGTTCATCCTAACTTCTCCTAAATTGTCTTAACTCCACAAAAAGCTAGAAAAATTACCGCAACGTCATTTTGGAGCCAGAAAAACAGTTATTTTGTTGTAGCATATCATAACGTAGTGTTATAGTCGAATTTCCAGTTCCAGCAAATATACAAGCTTACACAGAAGCTGGCCAAAAGGCTAAAAGGGGAATGAAGAAACCCACACAACACACGATAGCTCATGATGAAACCCACGAAGTCGGAGAACTTATCGGTTGTCCCCTGTGGAACTGTAAAAGCACAAATATTCCCAGTAAAACAAAAAATCCCAAAAAAATCCCAGCTAAAACCACCATCAATGCAACTTGCAGCCTATGCCTTTCATAATTAGGTATAGTACTGCAGCTTAGCTTAGCTTATAGTAATAGAATCGAACCTGGGTGAATGATGAACCGTGGGACCTAACTGGTTAAGCATGGCGTGGTTGTTTTCTCGAATCCGGGATTGAAGCTCTACTGATAGACTAAGACGAATTGTCAGCACATTGATAAATACAAACATTAATAGAGTACTTACGTGATTCGTGCTTTCGTTTCCGCTGAGAAGAAGACGACAGGGGCGTAGCGTGATATTTTTAAGATGTACGCACGAGAATAAATTTTTGAAAATTAGGGTCTCGGAAATGCCATCTCCTAGTTTTTCTGCGGGGCATTTTCAATAAATAATGCGGCAAAAATGCAGTAGAAAGTTTTACAAAAACAATGACGATTGGTCACAAGCAAAGGGCGAGGCGTCGACCCTTAAGACGGACAAACTCCGTTACCAGCCTGTCAATACACGTTCTTATATTTATGTATATAAGGGATTGCTAGGGAGCTTAATCTTTCGTCTGTCATCGTACTTCGCAGAGGAGATTTTAGTCTCTTCATGCTACTGAAGCTGCGTTCGGCAGTGCATGTAGACGTTGTTTAGTTGTCTTGTTAATTACGTTGAAGTAATCGTGTATCGATTTTCGAGCCATATGTGTGTACTTTGTCTCACGAAACACACGAAAACACTACAGAAGCAAGTGATCACGCTCCTTAAGTCGCAGAAATATTCATAGGATTATCTAACAGTTTCTTCGGAAAATCAATCACTGGGGCTTCACTGTTTGACCTCACAAGTATATTCCTAATATCCGTTGACGGCAAATGCGTTCTTTTCTGAAGCCACACGTCATGGCATAGTAACCTCTCCTTCAAGAACACCTGCGGGCTGGGAAAACTGGTGAGGCTGGCTGACCTTGAGGGAGGGGTACATGAGGCGTTTTTCCTATTTTTGCTTACCACTCAAATGCATTTTGCCATTATTAGTGGCCATCACTGAATGATTGATGCTTGGATAATGGGAATTCTAATAAAAAAGCCAGTATAATGTGAAAATATGAAATTATTAGCCCGCAAATTTAATGAGAAAAAATTTTTCCTCAGATCTCAGCTGTACGCACGGGCGTACGTGCGTATACGGACGCTACGCCCCTGGACGACTTTTCCTCTATTTCCGTTTCCTCCATGGTTTTAACGCATGAACGTTTCCACTCAACTAGCTTCAACTGAGTTCAAACACAGCTGCGCATTCTTTTTGACGACTTCCAGACAAATGTAAGTGACAGCGCGTCAGTCACAAAAAAATCAAAGGCAAACGACCAAGTGTAACCTCCTGACCGGAAATTAGGTCATGGCCAGGAAAATAATAGAGTTTATTGACTGTTGACAGGTTTACAACAAAAGCCTCGTTCGTAAGACTTTTGTACAAGCTAATTTTAGCTCATTGTCATATCTTCTCATAGCTCTGAACCAAATCTGGGGCTCGAATTTTAAGAGTCTAAACGTCTCGCGCTCGCACTCAAAACACTTTGAAGTCTCGGTCTCGCAATCTAAAAAGTCAAAATGTCTCGGGCTCGCAAACAAAAACGTTACTCTCCCCGTCTCGCAAAGTCTCGCATTTACCATTCGCCACCCCTCTTAATGTCAGGTCCCCCTCGGAAAAAACTGTTATATTTTTCGTCAAGTAATGATGTTTCCCTTGTTGACCTCGCCTAGATATGTACCATGACAAGAGGATGTACTTAATCAAGAAACTTAAAATAATGGTAACATATTAGTACGTAAATCTCCTCTTGCACTTCTCAAATTATTTTATAG
Source organism: Porites rus (assembly GCA_964035705.1). NCBI lineage: Eukaryota > Metazoa > Cnidaria > Anthozoa > Scleractinia > Poritidae > Porites > Porites rus. The sequence continues at coordinate 6,606,907 of OZ038004.1, read as the reverse complement.
CAAGCCCTTGAATCCATCTTAACATCCATCATCGGCTTATGGGCTTCCGGAATCAGTAAAATTTATCGCCTTGCTGCTCTCATTCTCAAGCATACTTTATAAGTCCTGATGTTTCCCGAGACGAAATCAACAAGGGAAACATGATTACTTGAGGAAAAATATAACTGTTTTTCCGCGCCGGACCTGACATTAAGTGCTCTGTTATATTTCTAGACTTCCACTTCAACAGCGTCAATAGAAATAGTCTAAGCAAATGAAAACAGTCGACTCGAATCAGTAATTACCGGCAACTATTAGAAACTACCAGCAACTACTAGTAACTACCAGTAACTACTAGTAAATAGCAGTAACTACCACCAACTACTAGTAACTACCGACAACTACTATTAACAACCAGTAACTACTAGCAAAGCGTTTGACTCTGTTTGGCACGAAGGATTGTTTTATAAGCTGCTAAAAACGAATATAGGAGGAAACTTGTACAACCTCATGAAAAGCCTTTATTGCAACTCGACATATTCCATCAAAATCGGTGAAAAAAAAACACAGCCTTTTTCATATTCCAGAGGTGTACATCAAGGCTGTATTTTAAGTTCTCTTTTATTTAACCTCTATTTAAACAATCTACCACATTTATTCGAAAACACCTTATCTGACCCATTTGTTCTTCCAAATGGGAAAACAAATAAATTAACTTTTGTACGCAGATGATTTAGTTATTCTATCAAGATCGAAAACTGGATTACGGAACTGTTTAAATGCGCTTTCCTTGTATTGTGACAAACGAAAGCTAAACATTGATCCGAAGAAAACAAAAATTATGATATTCCAGAAAAGCCCAAAACAATCTACTGACATCAAATTCAACATAGGCAGTGAGTCAATTGAAATTGTCCAAGAATACACTTATTTAGGCACACGTTTAACTCCAACGGGAAACTTTACACTTGCACTCGAACACTTAAACGAAAAGGCCCTTCACACGTTCTCTATTATTCGGAAGCGGACAATTCTTAACAAACTTAATCCTAATACTGCATTCCGAATTTTTTGACACCATGGTATTCCCAATCTCGAGTTACAACAGCGAGGTATGGGGAATGTACACCAAGCAAGATTTTAAAAAATGGGATAGCTCCCCAATAGAAAAAATCCGCCTCAAATTCTGTAAACGTTACTTAGAGGTTAACAATAAGGCCTCTAACATAGCTTGCAGAGCTGAACTTCATAAATTGCCGCTGCTTATCCCGATAAATCAGAAAATTATGAAATATTTTTTTTACCTCAACAACAAAGATAATGACTCTATAGTCAAACAGTCTTTCCTTATGTCAAAGAATCTACATTCTATAAATAATTCAGGATATTTTTCCAATTTCATAAACATACATGTTTGAACAATACAATCTAACCAGTTTAAATGCTGAATCTCTAGATAATGATAAAATTAGACGATATACCACAGAAATAAGAGAGAAATATCTATCTTTTTGGCGGCACAGCATTGAAAATTCAAAAAAACTAGAATTTTTTAAAACTTTTAAAGATGAATATTCTACATCTGATTATCTCTACCAGCTAAGACATTATGACGAACAAAAGAATTTTGTTAAATTTAAAATAAGTAATCACAAACTTATGATTGAACATGGTCGATACCAAATCGATCATTTGCCGAGAGAAAATAGATTATGTCCCTTATGTAACTCAAATCAGGTAGAAGATGAGATTCATTTCCTCTTTCAATGTACAGAGACAGGCCTTTATTAATCAAAGCAATCGAATAATACCTGACTTTGACAAGAAATCATCTCCAGAAAGCATAAAACTGATAATGAATTCGAAGGAACATCATGTAGATAAGTTGTTTATGAAGTTTGTTTCCTCCTGTATGAAAATACGTGATTCATTGTTAGTAATGTAACTGAATTTTTCTAGATCATTATTAGTGCTGTTTGTTCTAAATTTTGATTGTCATATGCATGCTTTTGCAATACTGTAAAATTATGCAGCCATGCAAATAAAGCAATTTATTACTATTACTATTACTAGTAACTACCAGCAACTACTGGTAACTACCAGAAACTACCAGTAAATACCAATAACTACTAGTAACTACCAAAAACTACCAGTTAATAAAAATAACTACCACCAACAACTAGTAACTACCGACAACTACAAGCAACCACTGACAACTACTAATACCTACCAGTAACTACAAGTAACTACTAGTAAATACCAAGAACTACCATTAACCACTAGTAACTACTAGTAACTACCGACAACTGCTGGTAACTACCAGTAACTGCTAGTAACTACTGACAACTACTAGTAACTACCACCAACTACTAGTAACTACCAGCAACTACCAGTAAATACTAGTAACTACTAGTAACTACCGACAACTACTAGTGACTACCGAGAACTACTACCAACTACCAGTAACTACTAATAACTACCCATAACTTCTCGTAAATACCAAAAACTACCGTTAACTACTAATAACTACTAGTAACTACCGATAACTACAAGCAACTACCGACAACTACTAATAACTACCAGTAACTACCAGGAACTACCGAAAACTACTAGTAACTACCAGTAAATACTAGTAACTACTAGTAACTACCGACAACTACTAGTAACTACCAATAACTACCACTAACTACCAGTAACTACTACTAATTACCAATAAATACGACCAACTACCAGTAACTACTAGTAACTATCGATAACCACTAGGAACTACTAGTAACTACCAGTAACTACTAGTAACTACCGACAACTACTAGTAAGTACCAGTAAAAACTAGCAACTACTAGAAACTACTGACAACTATTAGTAACTACCAGAACTACTAGTAACTACTAGTAACTACCGACAACTACTAGTAAGTACCAGTAAAAACTAGCAACTACTAGAAACTACTGACAACTACTAGTAACTACCAGAACTACTAGTAACTACTAGTAACTACCAACAACTACTAGTAACTACCAGTAAATACTAGCAACTACTAGAAACTACCGACAGCTACTAGTAACTACCAGTAACTACCGACAACTACTAACAACTACTAGTAACTACCGACAACTACTAGTAACTACCAGTAAATACTAGCAACTGCTAGAAACTACCGACAGCTACTAGTAACTACCAGTAACTACCGACAACTACTAGCAACTACTAGTAACTACCGACAACTACTAGTAACTACCAGTAAATACTAGCAACTACTAAAAACTACCGAAAACTACTAGTAAGTACCAGTAACTACTAGTAACTCCCGACAACTACTAGCAACTACTAATAACTACTAGTAACTACCGACAACTACTAGTAACTACCAGTAACTACTAGTAAATTCCAAGAACTACTATTAACTACTAGTAACTACCAACAACTACTAGTGACTACCAGTAAATACTAGTAACTACCGACAACTACTAGTAACTGCCAGTAACTACTAATAACTACCACTAACTACTAGTAAGTACCAATAAATACCACCAACTACCAGTAACAACTAGTAACTACCAGGAACTACTAATAACTACCAGCAACTACTAGTAACTACCAGTAACTACTAGTAACTCCCGACAACTACTAGCAACTACTAATAACTACTAGTAACTACCGACAACTACTAGTAACTACCAGTAACTACTAGTAAATACCAAGAACTACTATTAACTACTAGTAACTACCAACAACTACTAGTGACTACCAGTAAATACTAGTAACTACCGACAACTACTAGTAACTACCAGTAACTACTAATAACTACCACTAACTACTAGTAAGTACCAATAAATACCACCAACTACCAGTAACAACTAGTAACTACCAGGAACTACTAATAACTACCAGCAACTACTAGTAACTACCAGTAACTACTAGTAACTACCAATAACTACCATCAACTACTAGTGACTACCAATAACTACCATCAACTACCAGTAACTACTAGTAACTACCGATAACTACCAGGAACTACTTGTAACTACCAGTAATTACTAGTAACTACCGACAACTACTAGTAACTACCAGTAACTACTAATAACTACCACTAACTACTAGTAACTACCAATAAACACGACCAACTACCAGTAACAACTAGTAACTACCAGTAACTACTAGTAACTACCAATAACTACCATCAACTACTAGTGACTACCAATAACTACCATCAACTACTAGTAACTACAAGTAACTACCAGCAACTACTGGTAAATACCACTAAGTACTAATAACTACCACTAAATACTAGTAACTACCAGTAACTACTAATAACTACCACTAACTACTAGTAAATACCAAGAACCACTATTAACTACTAGTAACTACTAGTAACTACGGACAATTACTAATAACTACCACTAACTACTAGTAACTACCAATAAATACCACCAACTACCAGTAACTACTAGTAACTACTGATAACTACTAGGAACTACTAGCAACCACCAGTAACTACTAGTAACTACCGACAACTACTAGTATTTACCAGTAACTACTAATAACTACCACTTAATACTACTAACTACCAGTAACTACTAATAACTACCACTCACTACTAGTAAATACCAAGAGCTACTATTAACTACTAGTAACTACGGATAATTACTAATAACTACCACTAGCCACTAGTAACTACCAATAAATACCACCAACTACCAGTAACTACTAGTAACTACCGATAACTACTAGTAACTACCAGGAACTACTAATAACTACCAGTAACTACTAGTAAATACCAATAACTACCATTAACTACTAGTAACTACCGATAACTACTAGTAACTACCAGGAACTACTAATAACTACCAGTAACTACTTAAAACTACCAGTAACTACTAGTAAATACCAATAACTACCATTAACTACTAGTAACTACCAATAACTACCATCAACTACCACTAACTACTAGTAACTACCAGTAACTACTAGTAAATACCAGTAACTACTAATAACTACCACTAAATACTAGTAACTACCAATAAATACCACCAGCTACCAGTAACTACTAGTAACTACCGATAACTACTAGTAACTACCAGGAACTACTAATAACTACCAGTAACTACTAGTAAATACCAATAACTACCATTAACTACTAGTAACTACCGATAACTACTAGTAACTACCAGGAACTACTAATAACTACCAGTAACTACTAAAAACTACCAGTAACTACTAGTAAATACCAATAACTACCATTAACTACTAGTAACTACCAATAACTACCATCAACTACCACTAACTACTAGTAACTACCAGTAACTACTAGTAAATACTAGTAACTACTAATAACTACCAATAAATACTAGTAACTACCAATAAATACCACCAGCTACCAGTAACTACTAGTAACTACCGATAACTACTAGTAACTACCAGGAACTACTAATAACTACCAGTAACTACCAATAAATACCACCAACTACCAGTAACTACTAGTAACTACCGATAACTACTAGGAACTACTAATAACTACCACTAACTACTAGTAACTACCAATAAACACGACCAACTACCAGTAACTACTAGTAACTACCAGGAACTACTAATAACTACCAGCAACTACTAGTTACTACCAGTAACTACTTGTAAATACCAATAACTACCATCAACTACTAGTAACTACAAGTAACTACCAGCAACTACTAGTAACTACCAGTAACTACTTGTAAATACCAATAACTACCATCAACTACTAGTAACTACAAGTAACTACCAGCAACTACTAGTAAATACCAGTAACTACTAATAACTACCACTAAATACTAGTAACTACCAGTAACTACTAATAACTACCACTAACTACTAGTAAATACGAAGAACCACTATTAACTACTAGTAACTACTAGTAACTACGGACAATTACTAATAACTACCACTAACTACTAGTAACTACCAATAAATACCACCAACTACCAGTAACTACTAGTAAATACCAGTAACTACTAATAACTACCACTAAATACTAGTAACTACCAACAAATACCACCAGCTACCAGTAACTCCAGGAACTACTAATAACTACCAGTAACTACTAGTAACTACCAGCAACTACTAGTAACTACCAGTAGCTACTAGTAAATACCAATAACTACCATCAACTACTAGTAACTACCAATAACTACCATCAACTACTAGTAACTACTAGTAACTACCAGCAACTACTATTAAATACCAGTAACTACTAATAACTACCAGTAACTACTAGTAACTACCAGCAACTACTAGTAACTACTAGTAAATACCAATAACTACCATCAACTACTAGTAACTACTAGTAACTACCAGCAATTACTAGTAACTACCAGCAATTACTAGTAACTACCAGTAACTACTAATAAATACCAATAACTACCATCAACTACTAGTAACTACTAATAACTACCACTAAATACTAGTAACTACCAGTAACTACCAATAACTACCACTAACTACTAGTAAATACCAAGAACTACTATTAACTACTAGTAACTACTAGTAACTACCGACAACTACTAGTAACTACCAGTAACTACTAATAACTGCCAGTAACTGCTAGTAACTACTAGTAAGTACAAGTAACTACTAGTAACTACCACTAGCTATTAGGGAGAAGACACAATACTACATACTACACAGAGTGTATATTACCGGTGCACTTGTGGCTTTCCACCATGAAGTATATACCTCTTTTTGCTTATCTTTTTGCGACCAGCCGACCACAGTAGACCCAGGCTCCATGGCGAAGATAACAACCCACAATCCTAACATGACTCCGAGGCTTTCTGGTCATATTTCTATATTTGGTTTGCTTTTTCTTGGTGCATATAGACTAATAATAATAATATTTAATACTTATATTGCGCTTTTTCTATAAAAATACTCAAAAGCGCATTACAACATTATT
>OZ038004.1:6560000-6590000 GCA_964035705.1 Porites rus | reverse complement strand
TTTATACTACCACATGAGAAATTTCTGCAATTTGATAGGCTTAGAGCAGTGGTATTTCAGCTTAATTTGAAATACCTACATCTGAAAATTACAAAACCTTTTGCGGGTAGTCGTATAAACAAATAATAGCATGATTTGTACGTTATACTTGGAGTTACGTATAACAATTTCGAAATATCACTCGTGGTATTTATACCAAATATCACTAGCTACAAATCATGCTATTACCTATACTAATATGGACACCGGTCAATACGGGCAACAGACAGGTGCATTTTCGTCCCCCGAGATACATCGACAAAATACGTGTCGTTGATGTTTTTCTGACAGCCCTCCGTTATACGGATTCCCGGATAATGTGGAGACTATGGTATGTCCCCTTGGTGTTTGTAATGCCTCAGCTTTCTGAACCAGTCTGCAATACTTCAGGTATGAAAATAGACATAGCAAAACCAAGTGACGTAGATGTATTTTTTTAGATCTCCTGGTCATCATTGCAATTTGTCTAAAGAATGCAAAACCGTGTTCTTTTACAAAATGAGTTCAACTACGATGGCGAGATTTTCTTAATACAGTCAACTCCCTCTTAATCAAACACCCTTGATACATGACAAGATAATCGCTTACTTCAACCTTGTTCCCAGGGTCCTCTCCTAATCGTACGGGAGAGAGAGACTCTCCCTCACCTCAGGGGACGGGGGAGGACCCTGGAAGCAAGGATTCGCTTACGAAAAGTGTCGCCTACAAGAGAATAGCAATATTATAATAATAATAATAATAATAATAATAATAATAATAATAATAATAATAATAATAATAATAATAATAATAAAGAAAAGAATCTTTATTACAAAACCTCAATTAAAATCCTATTTACAATCAACCTGCTGTTACAAAAAATCTAATTAATTCATCAAAAACACTATCTACAATTCCATCTGTTACAAAAGAAACCCCTCGTCCTTCATTAGAGAACAAAAACAATCCTATATATTATAAGTGAAGATAGAAAAAACTATTCATTTTCAAATTCTAAAAAATAGAAGTAACTTAACCTTACATAAAAGAAGAGGAAATAGATATAATTAATAATAAAAAGTCAAAATTCTATAAAATTAAGAATTCCATTATGCAGAGATATTAAGATCCTGCAATCGAATTATACTAATGACGGCTAAACCAGTGTCCATAAAAAGCCCTAAGTATAAAAGCATGTAGACACGTATTTCAGATATCCGCACTAGCGACATTTATTTTACAGTCTAATGATTGCTCTAGCTTGCTACGAAACGGCGTTCGCGAACCTCTGACGCATGCATATACCGATCTTAAGAGTTCAAACGAGATCTGTGTCCTGAGCCAAGTGATTACAACATGATAAGGCTCGGTGTCTTTCTGAGCTATCTTGTCTGCGAGATGCTTTAAGAACCGCTGACACTCGTTTCCCATTCCGCCATTGGTTCCAAACACTAAAGGCGTAAACGAACCCATTTCGACATCTAACACCCGCTGCTGGTACTTGCGCTTCTTCTCTTCTTCTTGCTCTTTGAAAACTTCCGATGTTGGCTTGCTCTGGTAACACTTGGAGTTGACGTGCGTAACTCTAACATCAAAAAATGCCGTAACTCCTCTTGCCCAGAAACCTCCCGCTTTGATGTCCAACCTTGCCTCAGAACTTGTAACAGCGCTCCTCAAATGAAATCGCTCGTTGTCCAGGGGTTGAAGGCGTGGTTCGATTTCGACATTACTGCAGATCTTGTCGATGAATGTCGTTAACAAGTTCCGTACACCATCATGTCTCTGCGCTACAAACCCCCCCTTTTTACAAGAGAGGGCGTGCCCAACGGTGAATTTATCCCCACATATGCAATGACTTGGTAAATTCGCTAAGGGTAAGTCATAACGCAAGCGTAGCGAGTCTCTGAACTCTTGCTTGTTGAGGGCTAAACCTTTGTCTGCGAGAGGCATCGCATTCAGCCACGAACTTGCGCCCTTGTCCCTCGATTGATTAACCAGACGCAGCAGGTCTGGGGAGAGGCTTGAATCAATGCTATTCATTTTCTCTTTGGCACTTGCTCTCTTAAGTGATTGTTGATGCCTCTTTAGCTCCTCCGTTGATCTTTCTCCTGGCACCATGATGGAACTCTGTGATGTAATAATAATAATAATAATAATAATACTTGAGTGACTGACGCTCTAGGTGCATGGTTTGCGCCCGGCTGATGCACAAAAAGAACACAAGCAAAGACTGTGATAAAAGAGATAATAATAATAGTAATAATAATAATAATAATAATAATAATAATAATAATAATAATAGTAATAATAATAATAATAATAATAATAATAATAATAATAATAATGAAACTTTAACATAACATCTTGCATCAGATCCCTAACTTACTTGGTTTTCCTAGCTCGACCATTCAGCTTCACCAGGGCGACGTCGTGTGAGCCAGTGTCGCTGTCGTAGCCCGGGTGAACGGTTATGGATAACACAGAAAATTCCTGTCCGTATCTTGGGAATCGTCCTATATCGGGATCAGTTTTATATGCACCCATCCTAAAAGTATTGAATTCTACGTATACTATTACTTGAATTTACAGTCTAGGGCAAGCTCGAAGAAAAGAAAAAGTTTCGATTCTGTAATGATTTGCATCGTCATAGGTCGCCCAAGCTCGCGGGATCAAAATATGAGTGTCGGCGTTTTTTGCGCAACCTTCAAAATATAGGTATTTGAACGAAAAAATAAATTCTCCAATTTGAAGGGATGTAAATAAAAAACGGCAAACGTTACTTAGTTTGTGCCTTATTCTTTTCATGTGTCATCCCGAGTCGTTTTCTTGAAAACATAAATCGACTAAATCAGCTGGGCCACGACTTTAGAAGGTAATTAGCTTAATTTTTATTGAAATGCCTTTACATTCTTAAATTGTAGACTTTTAAATAGTTTTTTTTCCCAATACAAATCCTTGAATAAGTAATTCTAAGGTAACGCGACAACATTTCGAGCTTGGGTGTACCTGTGCTTACATGCATGTGTCGAAAACTAGTGTATCTCCGTAACAGTAATAGAGAGCTTGGGGCAGCTACGACGGCGACGGTTACGGAAATGTCACTTTAAAAAAAAGAGTTTGCATTTGGTTAAACTTTATCGCGCTTGTTCCATCTCGTTTAATTCGTCAAATGTTGGCAATTTTGTTTGAAGTTGAATTCTAAAGGACTCTATCAAAGCCTAGTCAAGAAAAGACAACGAAAGTAGTTGTCTAGTGTTCCCGTCCTCAACAAAACGTGAAACTAGTCACTTTTACGTCGTTGTTGTGCAACGACGGCAACGAAATGTAGAATAAAAGCGTGATGCATGTTCAAAGTTGTTGTTTTGTTAATCTACAGTTATTGCTTTTTTGCCGTTTTTGTTTTCGTTGCCGTCGCCGTTCCTTAAGCTCCCTGATGTAATACCAGCGGAGGGCACTTCCTTATTTGGTTGAGACAGGGTAATACTGCTGACCAGCTAAGCTCCTACGATACGCAGACGTCCTTACGGCTTCGTTACGCGTAACGAAGCCGTATCTTTCTGGAACCGATGGCTTGCACCTTGCTGTGAGCCCTTCGTGGTGCGCAGTCTACATATGTGGACTAAGCAACGGTTTTTTTAAATCTAGTTCTATTATGTTAGTTTTATAGCCAAATTCGTTGTATCGCGCTGCGAGTTTGCAAACTTCGAATGAGTTTTTCTGCTCCGTCAATCATTTGAGTGGGGGCGGAGTTAATGCAAATCACAATGCAAAGCACTCGCCTAGCTTGGCATGCAAAAACAAAACTGAAATGACTCCAGGGCCAGACTGTTAAAGCATAGCGAAGGAAATCGCGATGATGAGTGGGCTTTTTGTCGAGGGCAAGAGACAAGAATAAGAATGATCAGAAAAATCTTCGAAGAATACTAGTCGATTATTGCCCGAAACAAGGCGACCACAAGCAACGAACCTTAAAACACAGAATCAAACAAAGTGGATCGAAATGCACCAATCACAGGTAAAGATGTGTTTCCTAAGGGGTCCGCTAAGATGATTGACGGAACAGAAAAACCCAAAATTCCTTTGAAATTTGCAAAACGCGCAGCGCGGTACGAAGAATTTGGCTATAAGTAATACTTAATTCTATCTACAAAAAACAAACAAACAAACAAACAAACGAAACAACAACAACAAAAAAACGAATAATGGTTATGAAAAGTGGTCTCTTGTCTTAAAGGGGATAACAGTTGAATTTAGGGGGAATTGGAGTTGAATTGGGAATGAAGGAAAGAAGGATAAAAGAGAGTATACACGTAAACCAGCTAGTTCGCTAATTGGCTCAGGGCCACCTTATTGTGGTGGCGGACTGTCTGGTCTTTAATTGTCTATTAATTATTCACTTTAAATTCTAATTTTTAACTATCCTTAAATCCAATATTTTCTCAATTTTCCATATTTTTTAACATTTGCTCAACTTTTATTGATTACAAATATTATTGACTAATATTCACCAAAAAATTCTCAAAAACTCATCGTTCCAAGAACTTCCGAAACAGGAAAAGTGCTCACGTATGATACAAACAAGGCGTTTAACTGTAGTCCCCCCTTAACTCTTTCACTGCTAGAGTGAATAATAGAGTTTTGTAAGGTAGCTCTGACTTTTGAGACTGTGGACGAAATCCTATAGAGTTCAGGGTCGGGTTGCATAAAACATCTTAAGATTAAGAGAACTCGTAACTATTATTTCAAAAGAATAGGTTATTGTTTCCCATGTATTTAGGGTTTTAATGATGACTACAGTTTAAAACAACACTGGGATCACGCGCGCAAAATGACTGAGGCAAGTGCCTCGGTTTGCTTCATACTAGCTGCGGCCCTGGAGTGACCATTCAAATGAAACCTCTTTACCTGTTCTTTCACATGGTGCTACTAGTTTTTCAAAATTGTACAAATTGAAATTTGGGATTTTATTTTCGAATTTTGCCTTTGGCCACATTTGGCAGTGAAAGGGTTAAGCAATTCAACAAAATGAATGGTTTTTGCATTAAACAGGGTCATAGTTTGAAGGCCTTGGCGGCACACTATCACCCATCTAACTTTCCTTACGTTCGGCCCTCCCGGGGGATAACACGGACCGTACTCACGTACACACCTGACTAGAAACCTTTCGAAACTTCCGCCTTTCTTTAGCACGCAGCGGGCTGCAGTTAGAACCCAACTTGGTTTTATCAAACTTCCACCACAGAAGATGCCTCTGGACTTATCAGGCCACACTAATGCAGCCTGCCAGGGATATTCTCCTCGGAAGGCTTGTTTTCCTCCAATTATCCGTGTATATGCTTTGGACACACTGTAGTTTGAAGCTTAAATATTATAAAGATATATTGCAATAAATACTTGTCAAAAGGCATGAAAGGTATTTTTCCCTTGGTTGTTTTATCCACTCAGAAAGTTTGGATCTTTAAGTTTGCCAAATTGGTCATCGATGGGCTCGAAATGGAACATTAAGTCTGATGATGAAATGCAAGCTGATTTCAAAAATTCATCTTACGAAAGTAGCCCTTAGGCTCTAAGGCACACAAAAAATTATACTCCCCACCCCTCAGGCAGACAAAACACAAGCATTAAGCAGAAATGTTTTGCCAAGAATTCTTTCGTTATTTTTTGTTGTTGTTGATGCTCTGGTTCAATTTAATCCATGGTTGAAAATTTTAGTTTAATTTTTTTTCAGACTCATTATGATACATTACCATACCCAAAACATAGGAATCAAGGATAAAATCGAAGTACAACATTGACATGTCTGAGAACTAAATAGTAGACAGGAATGGCATTATGGTACCTGTGTACTATGCGCCCACACGAAAAATGGAAGTACGGCAAATATATAAGGCCCCAATATAAGAAGCCAGAAAAGGATACTTACTATGAAGATTGATTTCATGCAACGCCTTAGCTTTCTCAGTGCAGAGCATAAGCTCTGGCAAGCAGATTGCCAAGAAGAAGAACAGCAAGATCGACATTTGTACAGAAGACTTCACTGCACTGCGAGAGTAATCTGTTTTTTTGTTTTACATTGAATAAGAAAATGGGAAAAAATGATTAATTATGCTTGACTGTCCTAACACACTGAATACTTTTCGTTCAAACATGTTGGAAATTGGAACAACTTATATTCTCTATTGTTTAGACTCCTATGAAAACTAAAATGTAATATGTAAGTAAATAAATATTACTATTAAAATGTAATGCTCCGGAAAAACATAACACTGAAGAGTAAATTGTTCACAGTAGCCTGTCAATCGTACTGAGGGGAGAGCGCGACTGTATAAAGGCTAGCAAAGAGGTCAGTAGCAAGATGCTTGTAACTTGGTTCAGACAATAAGTCAGCGCCCCTGGCTTGAAATACGACATAGCTTAAACTGTTTCTTCCTTTGTGGTACGTTCAATTGGAGTCTAGATCATCGTCCATTCTGATCCTTTTTCATTTGTTCATTTTCATAGTGGATTCTTAAAAAAAATAGATTGAAAATGAAAAAAAAAAAACAGTGGGGGTATGAATTTGCGTGTACGTCCAAGGGTTAAATTGATTACCACACGGTGTCCAAATGACGGGGCCGAGAATCACCGGTGCTGTACAGGTCCAAGACAGAATAAACATGATGGTTAAGCGAACCAATAATGGATCACTAGGCGGTTTTTTCCCTTAAATCAATGCTTCTGTAACCAAATCGGAAGTGGCTTCGAGAGAAATTAAAAGTTGAGAAAGAGTTAAGTAGGAAGTGATGATGATTACTGTAAAAAAGAGGAGATCTTCATCACTAAAATAAAACGCAGAAATCTATAAACTCGTAGTGTCTTTGTTAGCTCTTTGTTGGAGAAAACTGTTCTTGAACTCGAACAATTCTCTAATACGCTGACAGTTTACGGAAATGAGTTGTTACGGACTTTTAATTTGACCTAAGAAGCAAGTTTTCGCGGAATCATTCCTCTAAAAAGGGATAAAATATCCTGTTTTCGTCGTAAAATCGGTTAAATGGAAAAATTGAAAATAGAATGGTAAGCTTTATAAGAAATTGGAGAAAAAATTGTTTGCATGACTCTCACTTACCTCTTTGATAGATCCAAGCAGAAGACACGTAGAAGACTACAAGAAAAGAGTTCGCCCCTTTCTAGTTAAAGAATTTTCCCACAATCACTTTAAATTATGGATGCTCGTTACCTAGTAACTTTGGAGAGCACTTATCTAATCTAGCTAACCGAGCTGTTTCTCTAGGTTAATTAGAACAATTGCTCCATACATCATTAATAAGGGAATGTTGGTAAGACTACTTATGCTGCTTGTGACCTTCATTATGGCCATGAGATCCCGATTTGTACAACTGCAGTCGAAATCACCCGATTTAATTGTTGGCTCAATGACAACCTCTTGTTTTTGCTGATAAGTTACGAGAAGAGTGGGTTCAGTTGACAATGAGCCCCATTGGAGCAATGACTGGTATTAGCTAATGGGTTATTTTTCGGTCCAGTGACTTGAGCTTCAAGTGGTAATAATCTAGCGAGGGTTTATGAAGTATTTATGTGCATTCTTACCGCTTCATTTTTAGCTTTGGAACAATATGGATGAGATGGTTGCCAAGACCATGACATCATTCTGGGAAGGTACTGAAAGCACTTTAGTTTCCACTGGAAACGGCAGGTAGCCTTTCACTTGCGCTGGTTACTATGCTGGTTATTGAAATGAGGTTGTAACTAACTGCAAAGGAGCTGACCCTGGTATAACGACTTTCTCTCACTTGCGTTTTATTTCAAGTCATTTACCCATTCAAAATGCTAACCTCGGTTGCTGGATACAATATTCGTACTTCAAAGTTTCAACAGTAAAGTTATCAAAAATTGTAATAACTCGTTAAAAATGATTTAAGGATTCCATAACTATTATCTGATGACTATCTTCTGTTGAAATTAAAATTAACTTTCTTAGCCAGAGAAAGACTATTTGATAAGCTCTTTACCTATCCCTAGTATACAGTCAATGTCCAAGTATTCCCTGTTCTTGGGGCTCTGCAGTAAAATTGTTATGAAAAATGACAGTACTGGCAAACACATTTACAGAAGTTTGTCGACCCTGAGTCTAGTGGGATTTACAATTGATAAAAGATGTCTAGCAGGCTGACCGAGAATTTAAACCCCCTGTTGTTCAAACGGTGGTGGATAGTGCTATCCACAGGATAAACATCTATCCAATGGATAACGCAATTGGCTTCCCTGATATTCATGCGTTAGATAGGGACGCTATCCAGATTTTGAAAACTGAGACCTGAGATCTAGGGGTTCTTGCCAATAATATAGTACTGTGTTAGCAGCCCAAATTTCAAACCTCTTCTTATTAATAACTTTCAAGTTTATTCCTTTATTTAACTTCAATTTTACAGGGATGATTAGGCTGGCTTGCAGATAGCCCAAAGCTACTCGAGGCAAGCCAGACTGTACAGAGATAACTTTCTTATGTAGATATACACTAACTTCCGACCGGGGCGGAAGTTTAGCTGCGGGCCACTGAAATCTTTTAATGTCAAGGCGAGAGGTGCACACCTGCGAGCAGTAGGCAAGGCTCCTGTGAACTAGTAATGTACGAAGCAACTTGCGGACTCGCTTATCGTGAATGTCGGAGGCTAGCTTCCGGATAAAGCCATGTCAGCACTTGGGAGTTCCATTTCGGAGGTTTTATAGCTAAAACTCCATGGTCCCTCTGCATTTTTCTCTTAACTGAGACATTGTTTAAGTGACGAGGGAAAGCTGAAAATGGTACGGCTAGCATTTTTGGTAACAGAAAGTAGCCCGCGCTTAGATGGACTGAGATCCTGTTTCCAGACAAGTCACTGCAAGGCTAATTTGGTCAAGGTCTTAACTCCATAGATGGTTTTAATCGCTCGGTGACGAGTCAATCGTCAACAAATTAAAGAAGGCATCAGATGTGGTAATCGCAAACTAACGTCAGGTATATAGGTTGTTCACATACACGAGGAACAATGGTGGTCCTAGTATTGACCCTTGGAGCAAATCTTTTGATGGGACAAAGACATAACTCCAAAGGGTAAAGCCAGACCTCAAGTGCAATTGCCTTTGAATTTAACAGATTTTTCATGAAATCAGTTTCAACCTTAATTTGCGTAGTTTTTCAACATTAAGCTTCTTTTGCCCATATATTACTAGAAGAATAATTTCATAAATTGCTCGGATCATTGTTCGAATAAAAGGTGCCTGCCCAGCGTTAAAAAATTCTCGAGCTCTGTACTCTGGCCATGATCGGAAATTTTTTGGATAGGCGGGTACTTGAACTGAAAGCATTTTTTGTGCCAATAATATAGCAGCTATTTAGGAACTATTAATGCTTATTCTTATTGCTTTATTTAGCGATGGAGCAATGTGAATAAGTTAAGATGGCTGCTAAGTTACATCTTTCTGTGAAGGTAGATGAACTAAACGCACTTTTAAAGGGTCGCCTATTAAACTTGAGCCGGTTGCTAAATTTGTTATCGGAGTTAGCCCGCAATTAGCTGCAAAGGAAGCCCTGGTAACAATATAAAATAGTAGAAGAGCAAATTCACAAAAAGCTGGAATCATTGCTCGACTAAATAATACCGGCCTTAAAAAGTTCTGTTTTCCATGAGGCCTAATAATGGTATAGTTTGGTAATTATCGGAAACCATTTCAGGTGCCACTAACTTAGCAGCGGTTTATGAACTTTTTATGCTCATTAGCGCTTCATTTAGGCTTGAAACAATAATGGACAAAATAGCTGCTAAGTCACATCTTTCTGTGCAGGTAGACCTACTATTAAGTGTAAGGTAAACTACGGGTAGACAGTCACTTAAGCCGGTTGCTAAATACCATGGAATCGACTGCTGCATCAAGCTTTACAGGCAGCCGGCCCAATTAAGGGCTACCAGTTGCATCCTTGTTTCAAATAGTTAACCAAAGGGCTAACCGCGATTGCTGAATACAATATTCGTATTTTCAACGAAATGTTGCGTTTTAGCACGAACATTACATGGGATTAAGGTGGAACAGCTTTTTAACTCTTAGTTATGAAAGTTGCTCAATATGCTTTAGATAAAGCCCCAGCATCTTGGGAGTCCCATTTCAGATTTTCTCTGACTTGAACCCAAAGTTCCTTCAATGCTCCCGTCGCCTTAACGGGATATCGGACTAGTGATGATCGGTAGTGAAACAGGCTAGCATGTCTGATAACAAAAAGTCTCCCGCACCAAGTAATTAAGACCTTTTTGCCTGTGATCACACGGCTTGCCTATGTGTTCAAGATCAAGCTACGGGGATTGCCCAGATTGCCCGTTAGCACTTTGTGGGATATCAAGTAGATCGTTCACATGAAGGAGAAACAGGAGTGGCCCAAGTACAGACCCTTGGGTCACGCCTCATACAAAGACCAATAGGGCATGCGGCCGCGATTACAGTGACAGTTGAAATCAACAAATCTATTTTTATTTTTGTATACACTGAAACAGTTCTATAATTGTCTTTGATAGATGATTGAGGCAAAGTAAAACAAAGAAAGGTATGAAAATACATAAGATAAAATAAATCCGATTTCTTAGGCTAGAAAGCAATTTCCACTATAATTTTCTCGTAGAAGACCCCTGGCTCAAGTATCAGGAACAAAATGATTTTCAGCTGAGTAGCGATTATTCATGCAGGAGATCTGGAATGGGTTCTTGTTGCTGCATGAGTGCGATCTGCATTGTTTCTGAACAGGGGCACACTGACGCTGGTACATGGGCATGCGGGCCAAGCATTACGTTGACAGTTTGGGAGCCTTCATTCGAAGTGAAAGACGCCGTGCGATCATTGAAGTGTAAAAACAAAGGGTGGCTGGTAAATGGCATGGAATATTGCTCTCGTAATCCGTGATCAAGCTCTTGTGCCATTTCGAACGGCGGTTCTGAGACCAGCACTGAAAGTGACAGTTCTAAAAAATAAGGAAATCCACCCGCCCCACAATTGGAATAAAAAGGGTCTAAACTCTAGCTACTAACAATGCCACGCATCGAAAGGTGATCTAAAACCGTTCACGCATTATTATAGTTTGCCAATTGTAATTTTGAAAATCTCCTTTATCAGCTGGTAATTAAAATCATAATCATCGCGGCTTGAGCAGAGTAAATAAGAAAAAGAATTTGGCCATTAATATGAGCCATCCACTGCTTTCATGTATCAATTGTCTTCTCAAAGTCTTTGTCTTTCTGTTCAGAAACCCATTGGAAACTCATAATAATAACCCTGCCTAAACAACTTGCATGAATTCTGTCCTTCCCAATGGGTTAGCATTAGGTAACATCGGCTGAAGTCCGATTGTTTCTTTCAGTAAAATTACATGAAGAACAACTTAAGTCCAACTTTACTGTGTAATATAAAAGTGAAATAGAAAAACTCCACTGTGATGCTTTGAACCCGGGTCACTTGCTTTATGGCCTACATCCATATCCACTACACCATCGAGGACTAGCTGCCAAATCCAGTAATTTTTAAAATATACATGTTCTTATATATGCCGTACCCAATTACAATATTTGAAAGCTAAGCGTTTTCAGTTCAGTGCTTAACCCTAATCACTGCAGATCAGTGCTTAACTCTCTACTGTGTTCTCTCCAGAACTGGCGCTCTGAAGTTTTGGTTTCTTCAGCTATTCTAGCCTCATTATACATTCCAGTCTCGTTCCATTATGAAAATAATGCGTTGTGTAAAATTCATAAGGTGTCCAATCTGGCTTCACTCGCAGTGCATCACCTGGAAATTGAGCAGGGAAAGACCTTTGTAAGCGACAGTACAGTTTAATGCCAAAGATCGAGTAGTCTGTTACCACTTTTTCAGCAAAGCAATCTGATCTCTGAGTCTCGGGAGCCTTGGCAGATGAATGTTAACCTAAATATTATTCGAAAAGCGACGAATGTACAATATAACTTTAACCATGTCTAAAGCTTGTCGGGAAATGTTCACGGTTTGCCATGGTTAAATTGACTTTGCCTCGACAGTGGTAATCCACCATCAAACGATTATGACTTGATGATCGATTGGCTTTTATCTTATGCTTGATAATGATGAGGCAAACAAAATTCTACCGAAACTTTAAGTGTACAGTACTGTGCAAAAGATATGACAGCGAAGTTCGCCGAATTTTGTCCTTTCCGTTCACTATTGTATACGAGCATTTATGGTACCTTTTAATGATGTGATAAATGGCACCTCAAGTCTCGAGGTTTATTTGATAACAAAATTTGATTCTTTCACTTACGTTGTTTCTCAGGAGCTGGTCTTTTCAAGCAAATTCTTGAAGCCATAGTTGAAAAAAAGTGAATCTAGCAAAAAGGGTGTTGTCCACAGGATCGACAAGAAGGGCGAACGATGGTTTGAAAGATTCACTTCTTTATAAGGAATTTCCGCCGAAGATTCAGTCCCTTCATAGCTCAATTTATTTTTTGTATTATACTTAAATTATATATTAAAATATGAATTTATCATATACTTTTTGCGGTTTGTTCATTTCTTCTGTGCTGTTAGACTTTCAAGAAAGTCTCTCGTCCGATTTATACTATGGATATGTCAGTTCATGTACTGTTCATCGAACTGTCATTTAGCACTTGGACATTTGTCTTGATTTTGTTGGGTAATTTTGCCGTTGAGAGGAAGCAATTGTAATCTTATACGGTTAAGTTAAAAACATAATTTTAAGTCAGATTTTCAACAGACAAAATTATATCCTTTTCAAAATCTCAGCCTCGGGTTTATTCTTCAAATGGTCTTAAAATTTCTTAAATTTCTGCCTCGATATTATTATAAATTAAATATATTATAAGAAAAAAGAGGATAAGGATCTGGGGCATACACACTAGTGACACTTTTGGAGGTGACACATTTAATTGATATGGATGGACCTAATAAATCTACAAGGTGTGTTTTGGTATGCGTTTCCTAAAGACCCTTTTTGGTCTCCTTCTGTTGGCTCACTTGAATTGACCCTCCGCAAACCTTAGTTACTTAATACATAGATTTCCAACTATTTAATACTTATTTCTATAATCATATTTTCTTGTCCTTGCGTTGGTTATTAGAGAGATCTGAGATCGTTCTAATATTTCTATCATCACCTATATATTCACTTATTTTCTGGGTGTTTTTGAGGTTAGTTGTATATTATTTAACCAAGAATTTTGTTGATCTTATTATATTAATGTTTGATTGCTTAGGGCATTTGATCATATAAATACGTAGACACTGATTGTATTGGTTAGCAATTTATTCTTTTTTCTTGAAAGTAAATTAATTAACCCCCTTATAAAGGACGGGAGAGAAAAAAAGTTACAACATGTGTATGATCCTTACTTTAGTTACCTCTTTGAAAGTTTCAACTAAAAGGCTACAAAAATGGAGTTTGTCCTCTCTACTTATTGACTCTTCACTCTTCACACAGTCGATGTAAATTATGGATGCGAGTTGCCTAGTCAACTTTGCAGGCACTTATCTACCTCATTTAACGGAGATGACTTCTCTTGATCAGAACAATTGGCCCACATATCGTTATTATTAAGGAGCGTTGCCAAGACCCTTTTTCTTTTACCTCAACCAGTGCCATAAGTTAGACCTTGAATGCAACTGCCCTCGGAATCAACAGATTTAATGTATAGACTTAGTGACAACCTTATTTTACTTGAGTTTCTCGTCATTAAAGTTGTTTTGCTCGCTGAAATTAAGGGAACAATGAACTTACAAAAAACAGGAGTCATAGTTAGACCAGAGGGAAAGGTTGAAGTAGTCACTAAGCCCCATTTGAGTAGGTTTGGTAAGCTACTTGTCATTTTGCTCATCCTTACCGCTGCATTTAGCTTTGAAACCACAATGGATGAGATGGCTGTTAAGTGACATCTTTTTGTGCAGGTACTCGTACTAACCGAGCACTTCCGTTTCCACGGGAAACTACAGGTAACCTGTTACTTGCGCCGGTTGCAAACTTGGATATTGGAATGACTCGTGCAATTGATTGCAAAGCAGTGCTAATCGCGGGTGTTGGACACAATTTTCGTACTATTTACACTAGCGATTGACGGGTTTGACTCTTTCCAGTACTTTTCCTTGAATATATAAAAAGGAGAAGGCTTCTCCGATTTTTTACCTAAAACTGATGCAATTATTTTTAACTTATTACTGAAAAGCAAGAAATAGCAACCAAAGAAAGGTAGGTTTCTTAGTTTTCTGGTGTTAGATTTCTCCTTCCACCAAATTTAACACCCAGTATGTCCTGATAAAAGGGTCTCTAAATAGAACTTTTAGTTTCCGTATTCCCGATCAAAATTTTCCCTCAGTTTACTGAGAATATAGGCGCTTTTCAGCGGCTAATCCCTGGTCGAAACATGTCTTTCTTTTTTTAAAATAGAATAAAGCCATGGTGAAATAACATATAAGAGATTGGAAAAACGGAGGCAACGTTTGTCAACTAAAAATGATATATATATTTTGATATTTTTAGGAAAATGAAGCTCACTTATACGCATAAGCCGTATTGTTTTTCTTAAAGAATTGTTTCCCAGCTCCCATTGCAAAATCACTAGATTTTTCAATGCTATAAACGGCCCGGGGGGGTACTTTAGGAATTTCTGGGTGGGGATGTGCCGCTGTGACCCTGGAACCCTTAACCTATACCAGAGCTAGTTCAGCTAAATTTTGCTACCCTATACTAGAGTAAACTCCCCAAATCCGCCCTATCCTAGATTAGCTGTTTCCCTAGTGTAGATAAAATCTTCAACCAACTGATCAGTTTCCTGAAAAATGATACCCTATTCTAGACCTAAATGTTCCGATTTATATACCCTATCCTAGAGTAAACTGCTTGAAAACCATACCCTTCACAGCGGCACATACCTATATAACCCATATATGGCAGTACCCGTCCCCCGCCCCCCCCCCCCCCCCCTCCACCCCTGGGTATAAAAGCTTGGACTTGGTGGGAGGGAATGTGGCAAATGGCTCAACGAATCTCACCCTGTAATTCTGTGAAATTGCTGCCGCAAACACACTTGAATTATCGACCTGCATGCCACTGCGCTTGATAGTTGATGGTAAAAAGTAAGGTTTAATACGGGGAGACTTAATAATCGTGTGGAATTTTCCTTCCTAGTCGATTGCTACATACCTCAAGTGACATGAGCACATTTCAATTTGAAATATTCTGGTTTGTGGAAACGCATCTCTAAACCCAGGTCCAAAAAGAAATTCGAATCCTCAACATCCTTGCTGGGAATGCTACAGGAATATTAGACAATACCAAAACGCCATCTTGTGTATGCTATGATCGAGAGAAACCAGTCCGGAATATCCCTAAATTTAAGGACAGGGCCAACTGGTCACGCGCCACTTTTTAACCAATGAGATGGCGCGCTTGTACTTATCAACAAACAAATCAAAACATCGCCCCAGTGATAAAAAATTTTCAAAACAACGGACGGAGTCGGACAGAATTAAAGATGAGCTTACAGTACTCGTCTAGGTTGCACATTTAATATTTCAGAGAAAACATGTCATGTAAGACAATATAGAGCATTAATCATTGCAAGGAATCATTGGGGTGTTCGAACTGATTCCGGACCGATCGCAGAGGTCGTGGCTTCACTGGCATGGCTTGCAAGATTTTTGATAGAAGCAAACTCGTCCCCTGTAAAAATAGCCTTAGAGAGAGTGTGAAAATTTGTTGAGATCGTACAAAACAGCATTGGTACTACCTATTAACTTCTACAGGACAAGAATCAAAGAACCAGTCATCATAACCAGAATAGAAAGTAGTTGAAATTTATTAATTTTTCTTGTTTGTTTTTTTGTGTTGTTTCATGTTGACTTCACGCATCTGGTGCTTTCTTTGCTTGCTGTAGTATCTGCAACGTTTTAATTTTATCCCAGATAATCAGTGCATGTTCAATGAGTAGCGAAATACAGCATTTACAATTGAGATTTGCCTTGTTTCTTTGATTGTTTTTTAACGGCGGATGAACATTTGGAGAATCCAACAACATTAAATCTTTCCAGATTAGTGAATTTCAGAAACAAAGCGGTTAGTATCTACCTTGCGCTTGTGATCTTCAATTTCATCCCCGCAAATTCGGCAAAGTGAAGCGAGATGTTGGACGTGAATATCCATAACACTAATAAAGTTGTTTTGGCCTTGAAAAGAAAACAGGCAAAGGCTCGTACTTATGCGAAAAAAGTAATAACACGGCTTTTGTGAGAAACCCGGGAGTGGAAAACCTACGTGTTTTGGACCTCGGAATTCAAAAATTATCTACCAAAATTCTAGGTTGTCTGCCACCCCCACATTCAACATGATAAAAGTTAATCGATATGACAATCGAGGAAAAATATCTAGAACTTCGTAAAAAATCTGTGAATCGAAAAAATAATAGATACAAGTTGTTCACCTACCTTGAAAGCCGACCAAAATCTCTCCTATACATCGCTTTTTTTTTAAAAGACAAAAGAAGAATAAGCCACAAAATGTGCTGAATATTTCACGAGACACTTCCAATATGGCTTCCGATACGCTGTCCACTTAAAAAAATTGTGTATGCCTCATGAAAAGTCTTAAAAATATGCCTGAGAACCTCGAAACGATGACTGATTCTGTCCGACTCCGTCCGTTGTTTTGAAAATTTTTGATCACTGGGGCGATGTTTTGATTTGTTTGTTGATAAACACAAGCGCGCCTTCTCATTGGTTGAAAAGTGTCGCGTGACCAGTTGGCCCTGTCCTTAAATTTAGGGATATTCCGGACTGGAAACGGTTCCATGCAAAGCGCTTGGAAATGACGAGCCCGACTTTACTTTCAAGTACTATTTAGCATACCGGGAAACTGAGTCGACTTGAACTAGCCCCTTGGCAGCTTATCATTCATAATGGTACTAAAATGCCGTGCTAGAGAGCAAAGGAAAACAGTGGGACAAGATATTAGACAAAAGTGTTTAACTTCATTTGAAACGGTAATTTTCTTTGTTTATATTGTCCTATTGCGTCTCTTGCTCTCCAGCATGGCGATTTTGTACCAATAGTAGGGAGTTTTAGCATCGACGACGGCGACGGCAGTGAAAACGTCACTTTTAAAAGGAATTCGCGTTTTTTCGAACTTTGTCGCGCTTATTCCAATTCCCTGAAAATGTCAAATGTAGGCGAATTTCCCTGGAGTTGATTTCTTGGGGACCACACTCAAATTTTGAAAGAGAAAGAAAAATTCGTTGTCGCTTGTTTTCGTCGTCCATAAAACGTGTAATTAAGGAATTTTTACGCCGTAGTCGTGCAGTGACGGCAAAGAAATGTACAAAAAAGCATGATCACGTGCAAAATTGTTGTTTTGCTAATCAAACCTATTGCTTTTTTGACGTTCTCGTTGCCGTCGCCGTCGTCGTTGCTAAAGCTTTCTATGACTAGCTACAAAGAACCAACTGATGTTCGCTACAGAACCTCGCCAACTTCGAGTTAATCAACTCTGTATTGATTAAGTCTCAGTTTCCTCGATAGCCTTGAATGTGGAAACGGGTCCGCGTCAATCATCGTCTTACAACGACTTTTAACAAATGGATAACTGGAAGTCTATAAGCATAAACAGTAGCCACTGATATTAGTATTATAAAGGAAATGAAGGGGGATGTAAAGAGTCAACCATAAGAGGACACAGAAAAAATCTGAGCCCCAGATGGGATTCGAACCCACGACCCTAAGTGTTCTAGATCGGATGCTTTTTAAAACCTCTGGGCCGAGTTTTTCAAAGCTGGGTTAAGATAACCCAGGGATAGTGCGGAATTTGAATTCAGAAATGACAGCTTAGAAAGTAACTTCAGTTTGATTCTTTTTGTTGATGATTGGATGCCCTTAAAAAATAATAACAGAGAAAATTATCCGAGAAAATGCTTTTGAACTAAAGAATTAGAAACCTGGGTTAACTTTAACCCTGGGTTAAGCGCTAATCGGCCTTCGAACAACTGGGCCCTGAGCTACTGAGAAATCGTTAGCGAGCGAGGGTCATTTTTGTGGGTTGGACTTGCGAACCGCATCACGCAGTCCATCACCTTGAGCGGATGCTGAAATCTATCAATATCCATCCAACGCTGGATTAATCAGAGTCGGGGATCTAATTTGAATTGACGTGCTTGTAAAATATAGAGTGTTTTCACATGACGTCACTGCGGCCATATTGGTGTCCCAAACAATGAAACGGCAGTCATGTTGGTGTCCCAAACCAATCCTGTGGGAGTTGAACTCTTTTCTTATGCAAACGCTTTCTCTTGTTACTATAAATTTGCATAGATGTTGGCCACGTGAGTGAAAACACTCTATACTTCTGATTTCGCCATGGAAACATCGACTGTAGTTGACAGAGTTTTTCTTAAAAGAATCATTTTGTTATCTTTTGGTTCATGTTTAAAGTCGAAGGAGATTTATCTTCGCTTTGCAGCGTTGTCAGACAGCGGGAAAAAATAAACTATAATTCCCAACATTTCATAGATTTCAACTGACGGCAGCGAAGACGCCTCGTTTTTTGGGTAGGCTACACAAGAACTGCATTTGCTGTCTTTGGTAAACTTCTACATTACTTTAATAACAGTAAAATTAGACAACATTTCAGGAGAAGATGCAGAATCGACAAGAAGTGAATATTTGTTTCCATATTTTTAAACGCACCAAATAGTGTCATAGAGCGCAAACGTTCAGAATTTACTCCTCTTTCGCCCTATATGATAATGCTACGATCGGATTTGTAGGATATTAAAACTCGATTCTTTCGTCGGTAGTAGTTTTAATTTCCTCACAGAGCGACATAGTGGTCGGCTGGCATTTGGCTTCCGTGCCAGGTGCTAATTCTTTTCCTGTGTCATAGGGAACCCACGCTCTTATTTGTAAACTGCAAACGGAAATTAAATGGGAGATAAAATCTTACCTGTTTTGTTCTATTCTTGAATCTGCTGTGGTGCGAAGTGAAATGGATGTTGTTTTACGATGCGAAAACGTATGTTCAAGTCGACGCTTTAAAATAACCGTTGTTGATTTCACAATGCGTTTTGTGGTTTGGATCTCATTTCACCGTTGGTGTCACGCGTCGGTTGTTATTATCGTCTCGCGTTTCATTGTTGGTTATTAATTTATTAACAATTCGGGAGAGAGTAAGAGTAAGAAGACAAGCGATGAAATTAATTTGAGGACCGATTTATTTTCAAGCCGTACCCAAGTATGAAAAATTTGACCGTACACTTCGTTCACACGGGACTGTTCAATATTTTCGTTTTGTTCACACGGAACTTTGAACGGCGAGGCGTCTAAATTTCGTACGGTTAGGGTGGTTCTGTGCGAACCGCGGGATACCTAAGCGCACGAATTTTCAACCGGTCGAGAATTCGTCCGGTCCCTTGTGAACATAGCCTGACGATATTTTGATTTTTCAGATAATATATAGATTTAGCCAGGGCTAGAAGCGAAGCTCCCGTTAATAAATTTATAATTTCAATCAACACTAAACTTGTATTCACAAATCAGTTAACTTTAGAGCACATTCATATGACTTTTGAGGGAAAGGCTAAGTGATTTTAGAGAAACATTATTTGCAAACAGTCCACGAGTGATCCAAATCTCACTTGGAGCTGATAGCCTTATATGTGCACCCAAAAAACAGCAATTATCTTCGATCACATTTAAGAGCCATAATGGCTCTTGATCACAGTAGATTAGGCCTGGAAAACAAATTCTGGGAAAACAAATCAGGCCGAATTTTTTGCGTTTGACTAGTTTACTTTACAAAATCTTGCCAACAAATCTGGGGACGTGTAAACCAATGTTTTATACATTTTTACATCAAATCTGAAGTCAAACGGTACTATGAGGCGCTGTTTTCAATCGTACAGACCTCGGACAAAATGCAGTATTTCACAATTTTGCAATACAAATTGCACTCCCTCCATATTCAGGACGATCGAAGCACGCGTGGGCTTCCAGCGAAACCGTTAAATTTCCAAAATCACCTATACGGCCAGCCGGTTCTTACTTTTGACAAGCGCCATATTTGCAGTGCGAGCTGTGCAGAGTGTTTGAATAAACATTGATAGAGTTACGCCTCAACATAATGAAGAATTTATTAAGTATATTTTTTATTTTAGGGTTTTATAACGATGTGTAATCTTCAAAAGCGTTTGATACGCGCGGCATTTTCGGAGTACTCCTGCAAGCAATGTTCATGAACGACTGAAAACAAACGGCACAACGAATGATTAAAATTGCAAGCGAGACTACTTTTAATCAATAAAAGAAATATAATTCGGTGAAACATATACAGAGACAACAATTTTCATTCACGAAGACAAGTATTAAAGTGTCTCTAAAAATCCTGAGTGTTCGAGCTTAAAGCTTAAGTTTAAGTTGTAAGCCGGCTTCTTGGTGTTTGCTTGTTACAAAGATGAACTCGAGGCAATAAAATCGCTCAAAGCCTTCTTTTACAGCCAGAATTATAACTAAATATTCTTTGGAACGTTTTCTTTCTATTTACGGTGAGAAAATGTCTAAAGGCTTTTTAAAGTTCTGTAAGCTTATCTTAAACCTAATACTAGGTCAGATTATTGTTTCAAATATTACAAACGTGCATAAACTACGCTCGAATTCATTAAATTAGATATAAAAAAACAAACATCAAATACAATGATTACTTAGGCTTACCATTCGAGATGCAGCTCATAAAAGTTATCAAGCAAGGCCAGAATCACTCTTTCAACCCTCTTACGCATCAAGCAAGGTGAAAAACGAAAACGATGACATCCGAAATCGTATTTCCGACTTTGACAAGCGACGTATTACTCAACCAAAAACCCAATAAACAAACTAGCCATGAATAACAGAGGACTCTTGATAGCAGTTGAATTTCAATTTATACAGCCAGTGGGAAAAGACAGTTAAAAACAACACAAGTTGACACAAAACTCTGTCAGCTTCAGATGTCAAAGTAAACAAGTTTCAAGATGGTGCATAATTTTTCCGCATGAACTCACCTATCAAATTTTCACCAACCAGAGCATAAAAATTGGACGTAGAGCGTGACAAACGCTTCACCATGGTAAGAAAAAGTCAACAAGTCCCCACCCCGCCCCACCCCATAAAAAACTTTATGAATATAATTATATTTTCGCTATTTCAAACAAGATGCTGCTTCTTTATCCTTCAACGGACAAAGATAAAGAGTCCACTAGGTGCTTGATTATTATTAGGTTAATGTTTACCCACGTTGACATGTCACAAATGAAAACTGCGAAAGAAGTCTCGTTCAGATTTTTCTATTCATTTCTTGGTAAATTCTCAAGATATCGGTGCTGCCAAAAACAAGAAGTATATGTGGGTACTAAAAGTAGTGTTGGTCTCCTTTATTTTGTAATATTTGTTTTCTCTAAATTGGTAATTATTCGTTATCATTCCCTGTGGACACATTTCAGACATTTTGCGGTCATACCAAACCACATTTTAGGGGCACTGAAATAACGTGTAACATGAAGCCAGACCAATTTTTTTAAATATACAAAAGCCAAAGCCGACAAAATGAAGAAATCGAAATGAATGTACGCATTTAAAGTTTTACAATTTCATCAAGTGAAAGCCGAAATCTTTCAATGTCATCAAACGTTGGTTTAAACAGAACACTTAATTTTGAACTGACGTGCTTGTCAAATATATTTTGGTTTTTCCATGGAAACATCGTGTGTCATTGACAGAGTCAGCAGTTTGTTTTTGCAACAGAGTTTCATAAGCCCATTCTCTACTAGAAGCTAGTAAGAGATATTCACAGTTTGGAAATTTAACTCTACCAGCGACACAGTTAACTCAGTTCTTCTTGCCTCCCGTCCTAAATTCAATAAAAACAAATCGCATTCACAAGGTACGTTTCCTATTAGATACCAGCTTAAAAGAATCATTTTGTTATCTTTTGGTTAATGTTTAGGTCAAAAGATTTGTCTTCGCTTCGCGCAGTGTAATTAAGTAAGTAAGTAATCTGTAATTTATGTCCAACGTAGTTTACAACTGAAGGCACTAGGAAGACTCCTCGTTTCATGGGTAGCTTACAGAACCTTACACAAGAAGTCAATTGTTGTCTTTGCTAAACTTCTGCATTATTTTAAATTAATGACTGTAAAATAAGACAGCATTTAAGGAAAAGGAAAAGACGTTGAATCGACAAAAATTAAGTGAATATTTGTTTCCATATTTTAGGCACCAAATAGTTGCAAGGAGCTGAAACGTACTTTTCTTTCGCCCTATATGATAATGCTATGATCGGATTTGGAGGATATTAAAACTCCATTCTTCCGTCGGTAGCAGTTTTAATTTCCTCACAGGAGCGACATAGTAGTCTGCTGGCTATTAGCTTCCGAGCCAGGTGTTTTTTTCCTGCATAAATAGTCTTAAGGACCTGTCTTAATTGAAGGCGGAGCAGAACTCAAAATTAACCTTTTAAGTTATTATACGCGTTCGTTAAAAATCCTAGAAGTTGACCTTTAAATAACTGGTGTCTATTTACCGTGAATTCTATCACAAGTTGTGCTTTCTCAGCCCAGTATAAGCAAGTATAGAAAATTAGGCTTTGATGCCATTCGATTACTTGTAAAAATATTGCTTTGAATTCCCGTCAGTCGACGACAGTTTGCTTTCACTTAGCAAATAAGGGCGTAAATTATTAGCATAAACTGAGCGATCTTTATTTTTCTGAGCGTTAATTGAACCAAAATTAAAACAGTTTATCTTTTGTAATAGTCCACATTCTACCTTACCTTTGGAATTATTCGAGTAAGTGACATTTTTCTTTTATTGTACTTATTTCTTTTTCATGAAGCGTCTTGACAAATCTCAAAAAAACTTGTTCAGTTATTGCTACAATCACCTCCCGTGAAAGCATTATAACAACATATGGCATGGTTCCGGAACAATCACCGCGCGAAAGTTGATTACAAATTTGCAGCAGACGAATATTAAAAGATACATATATCAGGGTTGAAAACACTTTTATTCAGTCAAACATTTCTATCATATTTCAGAATGTTTTCTCCATCCAGACCCGAGTGCCTCACCTGGCTTAGTCTACTGATAACAGAAAGCATCATCATAGTAACTTTCAATGTCGTCACTATAATCATCTTTATGAGAAACCGCAGTCTACGCACACGTGGTATGTACTTGGTGATAAACTTAGCCGTTGCAGATGCAATGTCGGGGGGATTTTCTGAGTGCATGCTTTTTGTCTACCTTGGAGGATGGTGTGACTTCTGGAAGTTCAACCTGACTGGGGACCGGCGAAAACTATCTGTGGCTATGGAACTGTTATTTCCCGTTTCTTCCATCGCAGGCATAGTTGCGATTTCTATACAACAGCTGCACGCCATATTCCGTCCGTTTCAACATCGCGTGATCAAGAAGAGGGTATACGGTGTAGCAATTGCGATTGTGTGGATTGCAGCGGCATTGATATCGACATTGCAACATCTCAAAATTAATTATCTGACCCTTTGGATCTCTTTCACTTCCATTTGCCTCTTCACTATTTTCGTCTCTTACACTATGACGGCTTTGAAATTTTTTCGTGGAAGGAACATTCAACACCATGGTGCATCTATCAGGGACAGAAAACTGACCGTGACATTGGTCATTGTGACACTGGTATCTTTACTTTTGTGGTTACCGTATGTTATATGCTCTTTCCTTTTGATCACTTCTGACAACTTTCGCTCCCTGCCTGATCAATTACTCTTTCGTCTTAATTTTTCATTAATTGTACTGTACTACGCAAACTCTCTTGTAAATCCCATTTTGTACGCGATTCGAATGCCAGAGTTCAAACGAGCATTGATTTCACTATTGCGATGTCATGGAAACCAAGTTGCTGTAGCAGTTCTTTCTGCCCGAGGGAATAAGATGACCTTCGCAAGGTATCGCTCTCAAAACCAAAGTACAGTTGTAAAGTAATTAATGTAATTGCTACCAAGAAACATCAAGCCGGCCTCCATGCTGGAAAGTCGCGAGAAGGCACGTGTGAGCAGCACGCGAGGGGAACACGTGAGCGAGGGGCGGGAAAAGAATTCAAAGAGAGGTTTGATAAGTATTCATTTCCATCTCGGAAACCGTAAAGCGTGGAAACTGTCACCGGCAACAAGAAAAGCTTCAGCCAACTGAAAGTTACTCTATCTCTCTCTCCGGGAAACATAACCTGAGTACGGTCCCGGGGGGGGGGGGGGGTGGGGGTACTGCCATATATGGGCTATATAGGTATGTGCCGCTGTGAAGGGTATGGTTTTCAAGCATTAGGTCTAGAAAAGGGTATCATTTTTTAGGAAACTGATCAATTGGTTGAAGATTTTATCTAGACTAGGGAAACAGCTACTCTAGGATAGGGGGGATTTGGGGAGTTTCCTCTAGTATAGGGTAGTAAAATGTAAAATTCAGCTGAAGTAGCTCTGGTATAGGTTAAGGGTTCCAGGATCCCAGCGGCACATCCCAGCCCAAAAATTCCTAAAGTACCCCCCCCCCCGGGAGTACGGTAAACCCCCGTTAATACGGACGCTAAAGGAGCCACAGAAAGTGTCCGTATTAACGGGGTGTCCGTATAAAGCGGGTTGAATTTAAAGAAATGTAAGGGCTTCCTTTCCCCAGGGACAAAGTAAACTGTCCGTGTTAAGCAGGTGTCCGCAAAGCGGAGTTTGACTGTATCAAGCTTCCCCTCGAGGTTAGGGTAGAGGCGATCTTGAGGTGGAAATTGAAGGCCTTTTTTTTGTGGTCATTGTGGTCTTTCAATCATCACCAGTTTCGCTCTTTGAAAAACAATACTTTTAGACGCCAGTAAATAAACTCGCTTGCGTTTACCGGGAGATACCACAAGAGCTTTGGAGTGTGTTAGCAATAAAGCAACCCCTTTACGACTTACTCAGGCTAAAACCCTGGGTAAGTTGACAAAGTGTTCCCAAACACAGATAGGAGGAAAAAAAAGGTGAAACGAGTGTTCTTTTCTTGGACAGTTGAGTCCTGAATGAACAGTAATTATTCATTTCTTATGTAGTACATAATTGACTCTTGACTATTCTCATGAAGTACAGATTGATTCTTACGTAGTGCATAATTGATTCTTAGTACATAATTGAGAGAGGATGACATAATTGATTATTTATTTTTTCATTATTGATTGATTATTACAATTATTAAGTCAATTTTTTCCTATATTGAGTCAATGTTTGCCCACACTGACATGCTGCCAATGAAAATTTCGAATGTAATCTTGTTTAAATTTATGTTTTTAGCTGTTAGTAGATTCTCAAAATTAATATGCGTCACCAAAACAAGTAGTATAATTGGATGCTAAGAAAAATGTTGGTCTCCTTTCCCTCGATATATTTGTTTTCTGCAAATTGGTTATTGTTCTCTATCATTCCCTACCACGTAAAGGTACGACATTATGATGCGGTCAGGTATTGTCCCCACAGAATAAAATGGCATGGGAATAGAATGTTCACATTTAAAAGAGCTGTGTCACGAAATTCAGCCAAATTAGGAAATTACAAAATGTCCGTTAAATTAAGAGAAACATAAAAATAACCGCTTCAAACTTTAAAGGAAGGTTAAAATAACATAACAAAAACAACAGACGCCACGGATGGGCAAAACTGAAGAAGATTGAAACGGATTGAAATTAGGGTTTTTGAAAAGTGTTCAGCCTAACAGTTTTTCAAAGTTGATCCCTGCTGCTTGCAACTTCAAAAATAATGCTCAGGAGGCATATTTGTTTGTCTTGGATCTCTGATTTTGTCTTTTACATGTAATTTCTTTGCTTCCTTTAAGTTCCATAGCGATTGAGGGCGAGTGATTGGCAAAATTAAACATAATGAACTGGACTGCCGTGACACAGCCCATTTAAAAGAATAGTCTTTACTAATGATAAGAATTTTGTTCAAGCAGTAAAGTATAGAGGTGCAGAAGAGAATAAAAGGAAGAAGAAAAAAGTAACAAGAAAAATATACGCTCTTCGTAATATCTGTTCTCTGCAAATTAGTTACTATTCGCTATCATTCCCTCTGAGCACATTATGTGGTCTGCCCACGCCAAAGCATACTTTAAGGGCAATGAAATCAAACGAAATCAATCAAACGCTGGATTAAACAGAAGACTTAATTTTGAATTGACATGCTTGTCAAATATACCTTTGTTTTTGCCATGGAAACATCGCCTGTCGTTGACAAAGTTCTTCAACTGGGTTTCAAAAGCCAAACCTCTTCTAGCAGCTAGAGATATTCACAGTTTGGAAATTTAACTCTACCAGCGAAACAGATAACCCAGATCGTCACTCTTGCTTCCTGTCCTAATTCAATAAAAAATATCGCATCCCAGAAGGTAAGTTTCCGCTTAGATGCCAGCTTAAAAGGATTAACTTGTTACCTTTTGGTTATTAATGTTCAAGAGAAAGAAGATTTTTCTTTGCTTCGCAATGTTGACTGCGGGAAAGAAAGTAACATGTAATTCCCATGCAACATGGCTTAAAACTCAGAAGAGGTTAAGGTTACACAAGAATTACACATTCAAGAACCGCATTTGCTGTCATTGCTTAACTTCTACATTGTTTTTTTTTTTAATAACAGTAAAATAAGACAGCATTGCAAAAGGAAAAGACGTCGAAATGACAAAAAGTTAATATTCGCGTCCATATTTTGAGCACCAAATGGTGGCATGGAGCAGAAACTTTTCATAATTTACTCTTCTTTCGCCCTATATGATAAGATGATAAGGCTATGATCAGATTTGGAGGACATAAAAAACTAGATTATTCGCTCGGGAGTAGTTTTAATTTCCTCACAGGAGCGACATAGTAGTCTGCTGGCTATTAGCTTCCGAGCCAGGTGTTTTTTCCTGCGTAAATAGTCTTAGAGACCTGTCTTAATTTAAGGCGGAGCGGAACTCAAAATTAACCTTTTAAGTTATTATACGCGTTCGTTAAAAATCCTAGAAGTTGACCTTTAAATAACTGGTGTCTATTTACCGTGAATTCTATCACAGGTTGTGCTATCTCAGCGTAGTATAAACAAGTATAGAAAATTAGGCTTTGATGCCATTCGATTACTTGTAAAAATATTGCTTTGAATTCCCGTCAGTCGATGACAGTTTGCTTTCACTTGGCAAATGAGGGCGAAATTATTAGCATAAAATAAGCGATCTTCATTTTTCTGAGCGTTAATTGAACCAAAATTAAAACAGTTTATCTTTTGTAATAGTCGCACATTCCATGCTACCTTTAAAATTTTTCAAGTGACATTTTTCTTTTCTCGTGCTCATTTCTTTTTCATGAAGCGCCTCGACAAATCTCAAAGAAAACTTGTTCAGTTATTGCTACAATCAGCTCGCGTGAGAGCATTATAACAACATATGGCATAGTTCCGTAACAATCACGGCGCGAAAGTTGATTAAAAATTTGCAGCAGAAGAATATCAAAAGATACATATATCAGGGTTGAAAAGACTTTTATTCAGTCAAACATTTCTATCATATTTCAGAATGTTTTCTCCATCCAGACCCGAGTGCATCGCCTGGCTTAGTCTACTGATAACAGAAAGCATCATTATAGTAACTTTCAATGTCGTTACTATAATCATCTTTACGAGGAACCGCAGTCTACGCACACGTGGTATGTACTTGGTGATAAACTTAGCCGTTGCAGATGCAATGTCGGGGGGATTTTCTGAGTGCATGCTTTTTGTCTACCTTGGAGGACGGTGTGACTTCTGGAAGTACAACCTGACTGGGAACTGGAGAAAACTATCAGTGGCTATGGAACTGTTATTCCCCGTTTCTTCTGTCACAGCCATAGTTGCGATTTCTTTACAACAGCTGCACGCCATATTCCGTCCGTTTCAACATCGCGTGATCAAGAAAAGGGTATACCGTGTAGCAATTGCGATTGTGTGGATTGCAGCGGCATTGATATCGACATTGCAACATCTCAAAATTAATTATCTGACCCTTTGGATCTCTTTCACTTCCATTTGCCTCTTCACTATTTTCGTCTCTTACACTATGACGGCTTTGAAATTTGTTCGTGGAAGGAAAATTCAACACCATGGTTCATCTATCAGGGACAGAAAACTGACCGTGACATTGTTCATTGTGACACTGGTATCTTTACTGATGTGGCTACCGTATATAATATGCTCTTTTCTTTTGATCACTTCTGACAACTTTCGCTCCCTGCCTGATCAATTACTCTTTCATCTTAATTTTTCATTAATTGTACTGTACTACGCAAACTCTCTTGTAAATCCCATTCTGTACGCGATTCGAATTCCAGAGTTCAAACGAGCATTGATTTCACTATTGCGATGTCAGGGAAACCAAGTTGCTGTAGCAGTTCATTCTGCCCGAGGGAATAAGATGACCTTCGCAAGGAATCGCTCTCAAAACCAAAGTACAGTGGTACCGTTATAATTGTAATTGCTACCAAGAAACATCAAGCATTGGCCTCCAAGCTGGGAAGTCGCGAGAAGGTACGCGTGAGCAGCACGCGAGGGGAGACACGGGAGCGAGGGGCGGGAGATGAATTCAAAGAGAGGTTTGATAAATATAGAGAGTTCTTACATGACGTCACGGCGGCCATATTGGTGTCCCAAAACAATGAAACGGTGGCCATGTTGCTGTCCCTTCCCCATCACGTAAAGGTATGACATTATGATGCGGTCAGGTATTGCCCCCACAGAATAAAATAGCATGGGAATAGAATGTTCAAATTTAAAAGAGCTGTGTCAGGAAATTCAGCCAAATTAGGAAATTACAAAATGCCCGTTAAATTAAGAGAAACATAAAAATAACCGCTTCAAACTTTAAAGGAAGGTTAAAATAACAAAACAAAAACAGATGTCATGGATGGACAAAACTGAAGAAGATTGAAACGGATTGAAATTAGGGTTTTTGAAAAGTGTTCAGCCTAACAGTTTTTCAAAGTTGATCCCTGCTGCTTGCAACTTCAAAAATAATGCTCAGGAGACATATTTGTTTGTCTCGGATCTCTGATCTTGTCATTTACATGTAATTTCTTTGCTTCCTTTAAGTTCCATAGCGATTGAGGGCGAGTAATTGGCAAAATTAAACATAAACTGGAAATTAAACATGAACTGGACTGCCGTGACACAGCCCATTTAAAAGAATAGTCTTTACTAATGATAAGAATTTTGTTCAAGCAGTACAGTATAGAGGTGCAGAAGAGAAAAAAAAGAAACAAGAAAAAAGTAACAAGAAAAATATACGCTCTCCGTAATATCTGTTCTCTGCAAATTAGTTACTATTCGCCATCATTCCCTCTGGGCACATTATGTGGTCTGCCCACACCAAAGCATACTTTAAGGGCAATGAAATAATGTGTAGCATGATGTCGTCATAGTCATGTTTTTCGTCCATAAAAGCCTAAGC
Source organism: Porites rus (assembly GCA_964035705.1). Classification (NCBI taxonomy): domain Eukaryota; kingdom Metazoa; phylum Cnidaria; class Anthozoa; order Scleractinia; family Poritidae; genus Porites; species Porites rus. The sequence continues at coordinate 6,560,474 of OZ038004.1, read as the reverse complement.
CGTTAAAACGAGTGTCAAAAGTCAAGAAATCAAAATGAATTTATAAGAAGTTTTAACGTTTCTGAGAGCGAAAGCCGAATTCTTTCAATATCCATCAAACGCTGGATTAAACAGAAGACTTAATTTTGAATTGACGTGCTTGTCAAATATACCTTTGTATTTGCCATGGAAACATCGCCTGTCGTTGACAAAGTTCTTTAACTGGGTTTCAAAAGCCTATAACTAAATAACGTGTAAAAGCCAAACAAGACAAAATGAAGAAATCGAAATGAATCCGGTACGCATTTAAAGTTTTACAATTTCATCAAAGCCGAAATCTTTCAATGTCATCAAACGTTGGACTAAACAGAAGACTTCATTTTGAATTGACGTGCTTGTCAAATATGTTTTGGTTTTTCCATGGAAACATCGTCTGTCATTGACAGAGTCAGAGGGTTATTTTTGCAACTGAGTTTCAAAAGTCCATTATCTACT
>OZ038004.1:6405000-6555000 GCA_964035705.1 Porites rus | reverse complement strand
ATGTAATTGCTACCAAGAACCATCAAGCATTGGCCTCCATGCTGGGAAGTCGCGAGAAGGTACGCGTGAGCAGCACGCGAGGGGAGACACGGGAGCGAGGGGCGAGAAAAGAATTCAAAGAGAAGTGCTAATGAGGCCTTAAAAAGTGTCCGTATTAACGAGGTGTCCGTATAAAGCGGGTTGAATTTAAAGAAATGTAAGGGCTTCTTTCCCCAGGGACAAAGCAAACTGTCCGTGTTAAGCAGGTGTCCGTAAAGCGGAGTTTGACTATATCAAGCTCTCCTTAGATGTTAGGGTAGAGGGGATCTTGAGGTGGAAATTGACGGCCTTTTTCTTTTGTGGTCATTGTGTTCTTTCAATCATCACCAGTTTCGCTCTTTGAAAAACAATACTTTTAGACGCCAGTAAATAAACTCGCTTGCGTTTACCGGGAGATACCACAAGAGCTTGGGAGTGTGTTAGCAAAAAAGCAACCCCTTTACGACTTACTCAGGCTAAAACCCTGGGTAAGTTGACAAAGTGTTCCCAAACACAGATAGGAGGAAAAAAAATGTGAAACGAGTGTTCTTTTCTTGGACAGTTGAGTCCCGAAAGAACAGTAATTATTCATTTCTTATGTAGTACATAATTGACTCTTGACCATTCTCATCTCATGAAGTACAGATTGATTCTTATGTAGTACATAATTGATTCTCATATGTACATAATCAAGAGAGGATGACATAACTGATTATTTATTTTTTCATTATTGATTGATTATTACAATTATTAAGTCAATTGTTCCCTATATTGAGTCAATGTTTGCCCACACTGACATGCTGCCAAGGAAAATTTCGAATGTAATCTTGTTTAAATTAATGTTTTTTTGCTGCTAGTAGATTCTGAAAATTAATATGTGTCACCAAAACAAGTAGTATAATTGGATGCTAAGAAAAATGTTGGTCTCCTTTCCCTCGAAATATTTGTTTTCTGCAAATTGGTTATAGTTCGCTATCATTCCCTACCACGTAAAGGTATGGCATTATGATGCGGTCAGGTATTGTCCCCACAGAATAAAATGGCATGGGAATAGAATGTTCACATTTAAAAGAGCTGTGTCACGAAATTCAGCCAAATTAGGAAATTACAAAATGTCCGTTAAATTAAGAGAAACATAAAAATAACCGCTTCAAACTTTAAAGGAAGGTTAAAATAACATAACAAAAACAACAGATGCCACGGATGGGCAAAACTGAAGAAGATTGAAACGGATTGAAATTAGGGTTTTTGAAAAGTGTTCAGCCTAACAGTTTTTCAAAGTTGATCCCTGCTGCTTGCAACTTCAAAAATAATGCTCAGGAGGCATATTTGTTTGTCTTGGATCTCTGATTTTGTCTTTTACATGTAATTTCTTTGCTTACTTTAAGTTCCATAGCGATTGAGGGCGAGTGATTGGCAAAATTAAACATAATGAACGGGACTGTCGTGACACAGCCCATTTAAAAGAATGTCTTTACTAATGATAAGAATTTTGTTCAAGCAGTACAGTATAGAGGTGCAGAAGAGAAAAAAAAAGAAAGAAGAAAAAAGTAACAAGAAAAATATACGCTCTTCGTAATATCTGTTCTCTGCAAATTAGTTACTATTCGCTATCATTCCCTCTGAGCACATTATGTGGTCTGCCCACGCCAAAGCATACTTTAAGGGCAATGAAATCAAACGAAATCAATCAAACGCTGGATTAAACAGAAGACTTAATTTTGAATTGACATGCTTGTCAAATATACCTTTGTTTTTGCCATGGAAACATCGCCCGTCGTTGACAAAGTTCTTCAACTGGGTTTCAAGAGCCAAACCTTTTCTAGCAGCTAGAGATATTCACAGTTTGGAAATTTAACTCTACCAGCGAAACAGATAACCCAGATCGTCACTCTTGCTTCCTGTCCTAAATTCAATAAAAAATATCGCATCCCAGAAGGTAAGTTTCCTCTTAGATGCCAGCTTAAAAGGATTAACTTGTTACCTTTTGGTTATTAATGTTCAAGAGAAAGAAGATTTTTCTTTGCTTCGCAGTGTTGACTGCGGGAAAGAAAGTAATATGTAATTCCCATGCAACATGGCTTAAAACTCAGAAGAGGTTAAGATTACACAAGAATTACACATTCAAGAACCGCATTTGCTGTCATTGCTTAACTTCTACATTGTTTTTTTTTTAATAACAGTAAAATAAGACAGCATTGCAAAAGGAAAAGACGTCGAAATGACAAAAAGTTAATATTCGTGTCCATATTTTGAGCACCAAATGGTGGCATGGAGCAGAAACTTTTCATAATTTACTCTTCTTTCGCCCTATATGATAAGATGATAAGGCTATGATCAGATTTGGAGGACATAAAAAACTAGATTATTCGCTCGGGAGTAGTTTTAATTTCCTCACAGGAGCGACATAGTAGTCTGCTGACTATTAGCTTCCGAGCCAGGTGTTTTTTCCTGCGTAAATAGTCTTAGAGACCTGTCTTAATTTAAGGCGGAGCGGAACTCAAAATTAAGATATTAAGTTATTATACGCGTTCGTTAAAAATCCTAGAAGTTGACCTTTAAATAACTGGTGTCTATTTACCGTGAATTCTATCACAAGTTGTGCTTTCTCAGCGTAGTATAAACAAGTATAGAAAATTAGGCTTTGATGCCATTCGATTACTTGTAAAAATATTGCTTTGAATTCCCGTCAGTCGACGACAGTTCGCTTTCACTTGGCAAATGAGGGCGAAATTATTAGCATAAAATAAGCGATCTTTATTTTTCTGAGCGTTAATTGAACCAAAGTTAAAACAGTTTATCTTTTGTAATAGTCGCACATTCCATGTTACCTTTGAAATTGTTCAAGTAAGTGACATTTTTCTTTTCTCGTGCTCATTTCTTTTTCATGAAGCGTCTCGACAAATCTCAAAGAAAACTTGTTCAGTTATTGCTACAATCAGCTCGCGTGAGAGCATTATAACAACATATGGCATAGTTCCGTAACAATCACGGCGCGAAAGTTGATTAAAAATTTGCAGCAGAAGAATATCAAAAGATACATATATCAGGGTTGAAAAGACTTTTATTCAGTCAAACATTTCTATCATATTTCAGAATGTTTTCTCCATCAAAAACCGAGTGCATCGCCTGGCTTAGTCTACTGATAACAGAAAGCATCATTATAGTAACTTTCAATGTCGTTGCTATAATCATCTTTACGAGAAACCGCAGTCTACGCACACGTGGTATGTACTTGGTGATAAACTTAGCCGTTGCAGATGCAATGTCGGGAGGATTTTCTGAGTGCATGCTTTTTGTCTACCTTGGAGGACGGTGTGACTTCTGGAAGTACAACCTGACTGGGAACTGGAGAAAACTATCAGTGGCTATGGAACTGTTATTTCCCGTTTCTTCTGTCACAGCCATAGTTGCGATTTCTTTACAACAGCTGCACGCCATATTTCGTCCGTTTCAACACCGCGTGATCAAGAAGTGGGTATACCGTGTAGCAATTGCGATTGTGTGGATTGTAGCGGCATTGATATCGACATTGCAACATCTCAAAATTAATCATCTGACCCTTTGGATCTCTTTCACTTCCATTTGCCTCTTCACTATTTGCGTCTCTTACACTATGACGTCTTTGAAACTTTATCGTGGAAGGAACATTCAAAACCATGGTGCATCTATCAGGGATAGAAAACTGACCGTGACATTGGTCATTGTGACACTGGTATCTTTACTGATGTGGCTACCGTATATTATATGCTCTTTTCTTTTGATCACTTCTGACAACTTTCGCTCCCTGCCTGATCAATTACTCTTTCGTCTTAATTTTTCATTAATGGTACTGTACCACGCAAACTCTCTTGTAAGTCCCATTTTGTACGCGATTCGAATGCCAGAGTTCAAACGAGCATTGATTTCACTATTGCGATGTCAGGGAAACCAAGTTGCTGTAGCAGTTCTTTTTGCCCGAGTAAATAGGATAACCTTCGCAAGGAGTCGCTCTCGTCGATCACAGAAGTCCAAAGAATCCAAAGACAGCGTTGGAAACCAAAGTACAGTTCTAACGCAATTAACGTAACGTAATTGCTACCAAGAACCATCAAGCATTGGCCTCCATGCGGGGAAATCGCGAGAAGGCACGCGTGAGCAGCACGCGAGGGGAGACACGGTAGCGAGGGGTGGAGAGAGAAAGGGAAAATTTGATAAATTTTCATTTCCATCTCGGAAACCGCAAGGCGTGGAAACTGTCACCGGCAACAAGAAATGTGTCAGACCACTGAAAGTTACTCTATCTCTCTCTCTCTCCGCGAAACATAACCCGAGTACAGTCAAAACCGGTTAATACGGACGTTAATGGGGGCATAGAAAGTGTCCGTATTAACGGGATGTCCGTATAAAGCGGGTTAAATTTAAAGAAATGTAAGGGCTTTCTTTCCCCAGGGACAAAGGAAACTGTCCGTGTTAAGCAGGTGTCCGTAAAGCGGAGTTTGACTGTCTCAAGCTTTCCTTAGAGGTTAGGTCATTGTGGTCTTTCAGTCATCACCAGTTTCTTAATACTTTTTGACGCCAGTAAATAAACTCGCTTGCGTTTACCGGGAGATAACACAAGAGCTTGGGAGTGTTATAGCAATAAAGCAATCCCTTAACGGCTTACTAAGCGTAAAGCACCGGTTAAGTTGGCAAAATATTCCCAAATACAAAGATGAGGAAATTTGAGGAAATTTGTTTAATAAGTGTCCATTTTTTGGACAGTTGGGTCCTGAATGAACAGTCATAACTCATTTCTTAAGTAGTACAGATTGATTCTTATGTACTGCGTAATTGACTCTTATGTAGTACATAGTAGATCCTTAGGCAGTACATAATTGATTCTTATGTAGTACATAATTGACTCTGATGTAGTACAGATTGATTAGGGCCTATATACGAGGAAAAATAAGACGCGTCTTTCATTAGATGCGTCCTAGATAAGAGGCAAACTATCCCGTATAAACAGCACATCAAGACGCGACTTAGCAAAGACGTGTCTTATCGAGAAACAGGTGTCAGGGGCTGTTCTTAGATAATTGAAATTGATTCTTACGAAGTACATAATTTATTCTTATGTAGTACTTAATTGATTCTTATGTAGTACATAATTGTAAAAGCACACTCCCTATACTGTAGGTAACCGTAGCGTAGTTAATCTTGTGCAGAGGGATTCAAATCAGAGAATAGCAAGTAACATACTGAGACTAGCAAACAGTTAATACCCTATACATAAATTTATTTGTAAACTACGATAAAAATATAATTCTTTCTTTTCTTCTTCTTTTTCTTTTATCTTAATAAACCTACCTTAAGACATCATTGAAATGGTGCAATTTTGAACGATAATACGATGAAGCAATCAGCAGGGACTGCCATGGTTGTCATTGTATTAATTTCATTCCGTATTTATCGTTGAAGCTACTATGAATGAGCGGACGTCCGCTATAATACTGGGTCTTCGGGAAGGGCAAAGAAGAAGACGCTGGGGCTTTTTTTCAGTTTGATTAGTGGGTAACCGCTCCTTCGTGAGCACTGGAAACTACTTTAGTATACTTATGAAGTAATCCTACGAGTTTCCGTGGAGGTGGCTGCCATAGTTTCTTTCGCTCACTCAACACTTCATCAGAGAGTTCCTGAAGAGTAAAATTTTAATTTTAACGGAACACGTTTTATGACAATATGAATAAATAAATAAATAAATAAATAAATAAATAAATAAATAAATAAGTACATACATACATACATAAATAAATAAATAAATAAATAAGTAAATAAATACATACATAAATAGGCTGCGTAAAGAGGCTGGCTTTTTTTTGGTAAAATACGCTACAACTGTATTACGAATACGATCGGAATTACGAAACAAAGCCATTTCACATGTCACAAGTGTGGAGAAAGGAAAAAAAAAAAATCACATGTTTGCCGTCCTCAATTTCATACCAACAGTACATTTTTCTAATGTTTAAATGATAATCGTAAATCATAAAAGTTTTTCCTACCGATTGAGAAGGCTAGACATGCCATGTGTTTTTTTAATGACCCTGATAGCAAAGTGTGTCATATATCAAATGTAAATTTAATATAATGTACATGCATTGTAATGCATTAATAAGACACGAACTGTTGTCCTTTCATAAGCCACATACCATAACATCTCATGACATGACACATGACATGACTTGACAAGACATAATTTCACATGAAAGACATGGCATAACATGACATGACAAGACAGTACATGTTAGCGCACTCGCAACCTTGCTGTGCGTCTTAGAAGGCTCTGCAGGTATGTTATGGTAATAATAGGCATACATGTAACAGCTTCACTTTTTAAGAATCATTTGGACGTACCACCTCAAGGGTTGCACTTTGCGGATCAATGACAATTATATCTCCATTCTGTATAAGCGCTATTGGACCGCCTACTTGTGCTTCAGGTGACACGTGACCAATCATAATGCCATGGTTAGCTCCGCTGAACCGTCCATCAGTAACTAAAGCCACTTTCTTGCCCAGTCCTGCGCCTACTAGAGCTCCGCCGGGTGAAAGCATCTCAGGCATGCCCGGGCTAAAGACAAAAGACAAGAAAGCAGAGAAAAGACTCGGTTAATAAAAGTGAAGTGAGAAAACTGCTGCGAAAAAGCAGATAGAAAAGAATTCAAAGACAACTAGAACGTTGGTCAAGTTTGGTCTCTCCCTACAAGTAGTTTATTTTTTCACTTTTTTCTACAATTTATTTTGAAGATCTGTGAATTTGAATTGAGGAAATAAATACTAATTAAGCAATGATTATAAAACAAAACCGAGTACCAACCTTCCCTTTGGTCCTTCATATCGAATGACGAGAACATCTCCAGCTTTTATCTGATGATAAATTAATATCATGCTTAAGAAAGAGTTATTTAATAGAACACAAGACTACATTGTAAATAATAATGATGATGATGATGATGATGATGATGATGACGATGACGATGACGATGACGACGATGACGATGACGATGATGATGATGATGATGATGATGATGATGATGATGATGATGAAATAAACTAGTAATAACCAAAGGTTAGGGAGTGCAACAATGATCGAAGGTCAAAATTGTTTTGCTCCGTTGTTATGCTTTGCGTAGGTTTACGTGACAGATGGTCAAAACGCGCGTGATCTCTCCGTGCATTCCACTCTTTCTCAGTGGAAGTCCAAACAAATGCTGGCTACATACATGCGACGCATGCGTAATTACAACATAGACATTAGGATTGCGGGCGACAAGAGGAGCCCGCAATAAATAAGATAAAAATAATGAAAAATACTGATAATGTTTGGACATTAGGATTGCGGGTTCCTCTTGTCGCCAGCAATAAATAAAATAAAAATAATAACACATAATTATGTTTGTCCCGTTTCGGTGAGTCAAAAACAGTTCTATTTTTTTTTTGTGGGGGTCCAGTTTGGCTCCCTTATAATCAGGGCCAAGACGGTCCAATTACCTACTGCTACCTTGCACCCACGGGTTGAAATGATTTCCAGCGTGGGCTGAAATAGGCCTTTGATGGGGCTGTTTAGGTTTAAATTGTGCTCTAATAGTTCCAGGAGAGGCTGAAACTGAATTTTTGAATTTACAGTGTACCAGCTCTCAACACTACCTTCGGTGCACTGGTTAGTCAGGTTTTTGAAGTATATAAGAGAAATGTCCGTATGAGACAATGTAAACTTTCAATCATTAGAGGTATTTTTGTCTTATGTTTTCATGGACAGCTCTTACGGTTGGTCAAAAGCTAAACCCACTGGTGGGAGATGCTTTAACCTAATTTTAAGTTTTTATCTCACAAGATGGCTAACGATTCAAATTTAAGAAACACGACAACAACAACAGGAACAGAAAATACAGAAAACCCAAACATTAAAAAACATATCTCTTGAAACGAGGTTTTGGTTAAGGATAATGTAAATAGGGATGGACAAAACTAACTTGCCTTTCTACTCATAATAGCCTGAAATGCCTCCTCCTCTCCATCGAACACCGCTGCCTGCAAAGCATTGCAAATGCTCTAATGGCGTAGTCAATAGTGTGTTCACACAGGCTGACCATCCGAACTGTTCGAAGCATTTTTTATGTCATCCGCGAGACTGACACTTAGTTTCAAGCGACTCAAAATGCCACAAAAACGCCGAAGACGACACTAAAACCATACGTTCAATTATCTTTAATTATTCATCTTTCTTATCTTACATGAACATTTGGTCAAAAGGTGCAAACGTCTGTGTTTTATGAAGCATTTCTCCCGATCACTTGAATTACACCGAGAGCGGGCGTTACGAAATCGAAATACAGCAAATGCATGTCGCGCGTGACATCAAAAATGCCTTGAACAGTTCGAATGGTCCGCTTGTGGTGTTCAAAAGGAAAACAAACCAGCTTACCTGGACCTATATGTAAAGGCCTAAAAATTGATAGGGCCTTTCATTTTTCTTAATAAAAGACATATTTCCGACCATGGTACCATTTTAGTCATACAATACAGAAACCTGTGGGACATACACCGTATTGATTTTGGATTCCTTTCATTGCTATGCAAATCTCATTGAGACTCTAAAGTAATGACATCGTCCCATTTCTCAGGATTATAGCTTGAAATGTAAACGGGAATTAACAACACAAACTTACCGGGCCACGGAATGGCCCTGCGATATCCTTGCCGCTAAGCTTGAGTACGGCGCTCTCCGGGGCCAAGTTTCCCTTTCAGGAAGATAAAGGAATAAATAAACGCGATTGAAAAGAAAACTTTATCTCAGCACCTAACTACAGAGCGGGCAGGAGTGGGTTTGATCCCCAGTGCCGGACTGATATTCAGGGTCTTTTAAAATAAACGTCAACATTGTGGTCGCTTACGGCAGGAAACGCGGGCGGGAATTAATTATCTCAAGCGCGAGAGGCGAGCAAAGTGTGTCAGGAGAGAGGGCAAATCTCCCTTCTTCTCCCTACTCACATTTTCCCTTAACGTTATTTTTCTTTGAGCCTAGCACGCTTGAATCAATCGATTTCAAGAAGGCTTTATCCACTTTAACAAAGCATGTACGGTTAATACTCTGTCAAGTGACCGCTCTTGGGAAAGCGACAAGCGGCCGTTTAATCGAGGTCTTCTATCAGGAGCCCACAAGGGGCTCCCGCCTCTATCCGGTGATTTATTGACAATTATCTTTGCCGGGTCCGTGGCTGCTGGACGTTGATTAGAGGGTGGCCGCTCTATGGATATTCACCTTCAGTATCAGGATATGTCTGCCAGCAGGGGCCAGTGGAGATGACACTGGGGAAATGATATCCTGCGACATAATCAGAGCATCGAAAGTATTAACTAAAAAGTGAGAAAGAGGAATCAACAGTATATATAATCAACTGTGACAAACGTGTACGGCTATGTCCATTTAATCCATAAAAGCGAGCGAACTAAATCTGTGCTTAGCCAGTCTTATGTTGATTACTCACTAAGTGTTCTATAATACTCCTTTAAGGAACCTCTGAACTAAAGAAGGCCTGTGGGAGCTTAGCAACAATTTAAAAGGAGAGGGGTTAAGAAAGGTTAAATTTGGAAGTTGAGTGCTGTAATTAGTTTTTTAGTGGCTTCGGTTTTTCCAGGCGCAACCAACCAAACAATCCCGAATCTCGTCCCGATTTTGCTTTAAAATCTCGAATCCCGAGTTTCAGACAAGGAAAATCCCGGATCCCGAAAAATCTTTTGGGGACACTCTTGAATTACCTGCGCACCCAACTCAGAAATTCCTGGGACATCCTTCAGATTCTCAGCCACGGTTTTTCCGTTAACTGTCATTTGCTCTCCGTGAAGAAAGCCATTGTAAAGAAGCTCTTTCAAAACAATCTGTCAAAAAGGAACAAATAATAGTGTAATTACACTGTTCACAGTCTCCAAGACTTACTACAAGTCGACCTCTCATGAGTTCTTGAAAGCGAGCTTCAATGCATGAGGTCAGTGAGCGACGAGGTCTCGAGGTCGACTTGTTTCGCCTGAATGGATTTGAATCATATTATACATTCACGCGGGAAAAAACATGATTGACATATGCTGTGTCGGGAGCGGCGTGGAATATCACTCACTGTCCTATTAGTCAATAGGCCACTTGCACTAAGAGGTCACGTGACCAACACTTCCTTTAAACAGTGAGTTGGAATCTTGTTTATGCCAAAAATTGACAGAGCCCATTACCATTATCTTACACCAGAAATTTGAGAGGAAACGCATCTAAGGGAGATATTTTATGGCACTTTGATTTTTCTACAAAGTAGTGTGATTTGCATTGGCCGCCATATTGGAGGGCATACTCTTGCACTCCAACAAGGCACATCATCTTTTCAACATTTTCCTTGAAGTTTAAGTGAAAAACTTGCGTCAGAAAGAGGTAGTTCATAATTTTAAAAATCACATTTTGGTCACGTGACCAGCTATGAATTCACTCATTTTAAGAAAATGGTGCGGGTTTGAAAAACCAAATCACTATTATTTTGTTTAAGATATGAACAACTAATCGTTTTCCGAAGGCAAAATCATATAACTTTCATTTTCAAAAAAAAAAAACGATGTCCGTCAGACGACCTCTCAGTGCAAATGGCCTAATGACGTCTTCGGCAGAGTTTTCGACCGGTGAAATTCGTGCCAAAAAGTTATGAAAAGTCCTTTAAAATGGCACAAGCAACCAGGAAAATAAAATAAAGGACTTTTAGAAAGTCTAACAGTCATCATTTTTTCCGTTAATACCGTGGGGATCGACCAAAAGCGACCAGCTTCCCTAACATGCTTAGGCATTCTTGGCTTAAAATGTAACGTGTCTAGCCTGGGGGATGAGTATCAAACCAGCTCAGGGCTAGTCTTCCTCGCAGCCGTTTTTATCTCGTCACGTAACGCTGTTGGAGAGGAGAGTTGCGTGACAAGACAAAAACGGCTGCGAGGGATACTAACTCAGGGAACCCTTTCGGTTTATTTGAAACCAAGATGGCCGCCCGTAACGTTAAGCGCTCGATCTCGACGATCTTACACCATCTTACCGAAACATAGAGGTCTTTGACCAGTCTATACTGTAACGGAAGTAGGCTTTTTGTCTCAGTTGATGAGAGAAGATAGTATTTTTTGTTTTTATTAGTATGGGAAAAAAAGGAATTCTCTGGTAAATTAAGATTCCACTTACTGGAAGACCTCCAATCTTGTCCAAGTCAGCCATCTGATACTAAAAAAAAACGAAAATAAAAACAAAAACAATTGTAAAACACATATTGAGATCCAGGAAAAAAAGAAAGGAAAGGATGTATCAGTATCCTGGCTGTACACATTTACAAGTGATGTTTAAAAACGACTACGAAGATTTTATAGTGTTAGTCAAATACAACTGAATACAACGATAATAAAATAATGGTAATTGAACTGAGTGGGGGGAGGAGTGCAATTCGGTCTGAAATCAAAAGCATGATTTTAAAATCAGACGAGCGCGCAGCGCGAGTTCGATTTGAAATCACAAGAGTATCATTTCAGACCAAAATTGCGCGACATGAAGTTCAATTACCACTTTATTTACAGCCATTTTGAAATACGGCGTAGAATTCAGTCTTTACCAATTTATTTGACCAAGTAGCCGGTTTGCTGAAAAGCGGAAACAAAAGGGCTTTTACATCTCATTTTGTACCCGAAAAGGAACTAACGCAATATGGAGAGAAAATGGTGCGATTCAAAAATAACAATTTAGAACAGATGTGATTTAGAAAAAAAAAAAAAAAAACTGGTGTGAATCTTGAATAAATCACACTGCTGAGAGCCAATCAGATTGTAGGGATCACCAGTGATTTCAAAGTGGATATGAAAAGGAGAGTCACATACCAACCAGAGTCTCACATAACGAGAGTTCAGATTTAAGAGAAGATTTGAAACTTAATCCCTTTAGCCGTTTCCCAGTTAATGAGACTCTGCCCTTCCATAGTTAGATTGTTTCGTTAGCCGTGCCTCAATCTCACTTCAAAGTTATCGACTATATACCTTGCCGTGGGGCTTGAGATTACCGATCAGTGGGACCTTTCCACCAACTGTGTTAAAATCATCAATGGAAAATTGTACGTCAGATCTAAAACGAACGAAAATGGTTATAGTTTACCCATCACTACTCCTTTAATAGTGACAAGAGACTGTCGAAATGTCTTTTTTTTAATCTTAGAAAAAATAATGGGGTTAGAGACCACAGAGTGAGCACATGACACACTTGGTTAATTGGGTAGGCGACTGGCTCGGTTCACCGCGCCATCTCAGCCTTGTGTTCACATGTACAATTTCGCGACTTTAAGGAGCTGTATCTGCGCTCACTTTAGACGAATTAGTTCCAAACCTGTCAAGTTTACAAATGATAATGGGCTCTTTTCAGCGGTGTTGACAGATTTTCGCCAAATGATTCTCATCAAAACTTGAAAAAACGTGGAAGGGTCTAATGCATAAGTCTCATTTTAATGGTTTTTGGCAAATAATTGTTCATAATAAGGAGATAAAAATAGACTACCAGTAGTCCCCATTTTTCCTCTGGGATAGTCTCGCCTTTCTCGCGTGAGGAGATTTTCATGCGCGTTCGCGTTTCGCTCTTTCGACTATCCCTGAAGAAAACTGGGGACTACTCGTTGTCTAAGAAGAAACCTACTCATGCGCCAGAGCCAGCAGGTGAAGAACTCCGTTAGTGGATCCACCTAAGGCATACATGACTGTTACAGCATTCTCAAAGGCCTGTTACGGATGGGAAAAGATTTCTGGCTTAGACCTTAACTCAACATGTACTTTCCTTAAACGACTTCTTTGCGAGGCAAAGACATGCCTATGGATAGGTTGATCCCGTAAAAAAACTGACCTCGAAAAAAACCAAGTCTTTTTAGACTGTAATCCACACCATGCACATATATGTTTAAAATTCGATTTTCTATTTCAGTTCATTTCGCTTTGAAAGAGAGTAGATATTGTCATTGAAAAACCGGGTAGAGCCAGCTTAAAGAACTACAATATCGACAAAATTTTCTCATTCATTTTTCATTCAATCAATCATTCTTGCTATTACATCGTAGCACTCGCCAATGTCATTTTCCGTCAAGAGCGACAATAACGTCGGTCGATACCTACAACAAGGTGGTCTTAAACGGTAACTGGACCCGGCTTTACAACACTGAGCAACATCCAATATAACGCGCTTTCAAAGCAAGAACAAATAATTTAACTTAAATTTTGAAAGATACTGACTTTCAATAGTGTGAATATCATACCTTTCGAGTCATGATATCGCGAGATGTTTGTCCTGTCTTCATGAGTGTAAACAATGTCTTGACAGCTTCTTCCACCTCCCTCAACTTTTTCTCAGCCACCTTGAGGATAAGTAACTCTGGGTCTGTTACAACGCTAACTATAACCCACAACTTGCCACAACTTACCAGGAAAGACAAAAAAAAGCACTTCAATATGACTCAATTAGCGCGAAGAAAGTCCTTTAAGAGGCGCAAAATCAAAGAGTTGGCCTGATGTTTGTCATGTGTTGTCTTATTTTGTTTGTTGTTGTTGTTGTTGATATTTAACTGAAGAAATATCACCACGGGATATCCACTCCCACTGCTCATGCGTAGAAACAACCTCGTCCCCAGGGTCTTCTCGTTTCCCAATATGGCGGCGACAGAAGAGAAGATGCAGAGAAGCTTTCTAAAGGTTAAAAATGTTATTCCCATGCTGACAAGCCTGTCAACATGATCATTTATTACATGTGAAAAACAGGAAGGTTTGCAACGAAACAAGGTCACCTTTTCCCCCGCTTCTAGTCAAAGACCAGGGCACTAAATACACAACTGTAAAATGCACAATTGATACATATGACAAGTGAATCGGATGTGGATAATCCAGACTCCGACTACAGGTCATAATCTCCTACGAAGCAATATTGTAGCGCCACGTATTGCTTTTCTCTAAAGTTCTTTTGGGGGGGAGTTTTGCGTGACGAGTGAAATAGCGGTTGCAAAAAAGGTAAAGAAGCATACGAGCCAAAGGCCTAAACGGCCGGAGGTTATCCCGGTTTTATTAGCATGAAGCAACTGGAGTATGCTACTCCCCTACCCCGCTCCCCCCGGTCCCGCCCCTGTAGACGGGATGCTAGTCCATCGCAGGGTTACCCCGCAGCAGTATGTTTTCGGCACACATTTATACACCTGGATGAAGAGAGACAAAGTGGAGTAGAGTTCCTTGTCTAAGGAAAAACGCGACGGGCGAGGCTTGAATCGTTGAATCAATCAACCAATCAATCAATCAATCAATCAATCAATCAATCAATCAATCAATCAATCAATCAATCAATCAATCAATCAATCAATCAATCAATCAAATAAATAAAGGACCGTTGACCGGTTTTATTTCCTCCAGTAATTTAACATAAAACAAAAAGAAACCAACCTTGTTCCCACTATCCACAGCAACACCGGAGGCACTCCCTAAATAAAATCAGAAAGCGTTTTACACAAGATAATAGGAAGCTTAAGAAACGACGACGACGATGGGAAAAACAACGCCGAAAGAGGCAAAATATTTAATGAGAAAACCATCAACCGTCCCAGAACGGCTTCATCTTGACAAATTTGATACTTCTCGTGATTGACTACATACCTGGCAGTGTCAGCCCAAGGGTTTCAACCACAGATGACATGGTGTTTGCCGTAAACATCCCTCCTAACAGAAAAATAACAAGAAGAAAGAGACAACTGGTATTTCCCCAAGGGTTATAGCCCCAGATAACCATTCAAATTATTCTAAAACATAAAATTTAAACAAAACAAACAAAAAAAAAACAGCAAAAACCGTGGAAAGTTCTTTTGGAAAATTTTAACCCGGGTTTCTTTTTCTTTTGTTCAAAAGCATTTTCCCGGATAATTCCCTTCATTCGTTTAAGAGCATCCAATCATCAAATTGTAGACAAAAAGAATAAAACTGATTTTAGTTTTTGAGCTTTCATATCTAAATTCAAGTTACGCACTAACCCTGCGTTATCTTAACCCTGCTTTGAACAACCTAGCCTGCGTTGCAGCCGGCCCACGCACTCGTCTAAACCATTTGTATAGTCTATACAGAAGGTTTAGAGCGTCTGCGACGCAGGCTATGAACAACCCGGCCCGGGAGTATTTTTTCTTACCACATGCCCCAGGTCCAGGTATGGCGTGACACTCAATATCCTTAAGATCTTCAATGTCCATTAACCCGGCACTGTAAGAACCTATTGCCTAGAACAGGGGACATTTTTTTATTACAAGCATGCCAATACACTTCAATACCATATGTTGAGCAATGCGTACATCCTATATCGTACGAATCTAGTACCATGAACAACAGACACTTGTGGACGGAAGAACGCAACCTTTGTACAATTTACCAGCTATAGGTGGTTTTCATGCAATCTCGGGAGACACAAATAACAATGGTGAAATGAACAAATGCTGGTGGACAAACAAAGCGAGCTATTGAGCGATCTTTTGTTTACCGTCCACCAGCATGGCGGCGATGACGTAACGTGAAAACCACCTATAGGCTTTGCATGGCGTCAACTGTAAAATCTTTTGAGGTAAGGACAAGGTTCCAAAAAAACGTTATCCTGTCGGGTAATCCGGGAGAAGGAGCTGCTGGGTAAGTAGCTTTTAAAGTTCACTTGCCCAGTGGGAAAGGGTCTAGGCAAAACATCCACCAACAAAAACATTAGGGCGCTTAAGCAACCACAACGACGACGACCACAACGACGACTTCGAAAAAAACAATAGGTTTAATGATCAAAACAACAGCTCTGCACGTGCATCACGCTTTTTAGTACATTTCTTTGACGTCCAATGCACGACTACGACGTGAAACCTCCTAATTTGTCGTTTTATGGAGGGCGTGAACATACCACGACAAATTTTTCTTCCTCTCTTTGAACCTGAATAAAACCCATTGAGAATTCAACTCCAGGCAAAGTCGCCTGCATTTGACATATTGCGCGGGTCCAAATAGACGCGATTAAATTTGAAAGAACGCAAATTCATTTTTTTACCGACGTTTTCACTGCTGTCGTCGTCGTCCTTGCTTAAGGTCCCTACTAACTACTGTAAGACAAGCGAGTGGCCCGGGTTCAAAATGCGAGTGCTACTTTCCCAAAAGGCAAGGTAAACGTGAAGTTTTTTCCGAGCCCTGAGTACACTGTATCGAACGTGGTTAAGCATGTACTCGAACTGACATGGAAGCTTGTAATTAACAATTATTCCACGAGTGCGCGTTGGATATGAGTTGGCTATAATCATCTCATATCCAACAAGCACGAGTGGAATAATTGTTTTATTAAAAACGCCCAGAAAATATCGAGAATTCTTCCCGACTTTATTTGCAAAAACAACCGATTTTCACCTTGTTTTTAATTTTGAGCAGACGCGTACAGTTGACATATTTGAAGGGCATGCCGGGTATAATGGCCAATATACCAAGATGGCTAAGCCAATCAGAGCTCTAGAATTGCATTATCCAATTATTCAGTTTTTTATAATACTGCTTCTAAAGTATATGCCATGAAGTTACCTCAAATGGACTCCCTGCACTTAAATTCTTATGTTTCTTTCCGCAACCAGGAAGCATGGTCCCACCATAAACTACTATACCACACTGTTGAGCAGAGGATAAGAAGTAAGGCTTATCAATCACTCCATTACTTTCAGGTGCCTCATGATCAAAATATTATTTAAAAAACAATAACAACAATAAAATAATAATAATAACAACAAACAGCAACAAGAAATTTCCTTTTTTAAAGATCCTTAACCCTTTAAGTCCCAAGAGTGATCAGCGTCAAATTTCTCCTTGTGATATCACTGCATAATAAAACACAGTGGTCATGAGAATTGAGGACATGATCACACAAGATGAATATAACTGATACTTCAACAAATTCTCCCCTCTACTTCCATTACAAATGATAGGGATAACAAAGGCGACTTTGAATTTTGATATTAGGATTTAAAGGGTTAAAGTCCACTAGAACCACGCAAATGTGCTGCAGAAAAGGTGACTAACTACAACATGATCTTCGATTAGCAGAAGGTTTAGGTTCAAACCTTGCCGTCGCGTTGTTTCCTTAGATAAGAAACCTTGTTCCATTTTTTCTCTCTCCATCCAAGTGAATAAATGAGTACCGGCAACGATATCTGGTCATCTCGCATCCAACGAAATAGCTACCAATTATCTTTAAAAACTCCCAAGTACACACAAATGAAAAGGACTTTCATGGACATAAATTTTCTATTAACCTTTACTCCGCCATATTTCAAAGAAATGACTGGTGCTTGTGAAACTTTTCAGCCTTTTTTCTTCTTTTTTCCAAATGTGAAAGTTTATTTTCAGCGAACCTATCGGTATTTAGTGTTAAAAGCATGACATGTCGAAGCAAGGATCGTCAGTAAGGATCGACAGATCTGTATTTGGGATGACTTAAAATTCGAATAAGCTTGGCGAAAAAGTAAAATCTGAGGCACGTATATCCTAGGTATTAAACTGTATCAATTATTTCACTGAGTTATTCGTTAGTGGCGATTTCGTTGGTAGCGAGATGACCGTAACCACGGCAACATACTGCTAGGAGTAACCCGTCTAGGAAGGGGGTGGGGAAGGCAATTTTAATTTGTGCTTTACGCCACAGAAAGGTGATGTTACTCGAGATGATTTGCAACGACGATTCTCAGCGTAACACAGCGTTGCAATGTTGAAACAATGCTGCAACCGTTTGAAACAATGTCGCACCAATGCTGTAATGCTGTGTTGAGCTTAACATCGTTGTTGCGAAACGTACCGGGCAATTTTGGTCACTCTGTTTATGGTTTACTGTTGATTATAGCCTGTTCTATACTCTAAGATAGTGGGGAAAGTGGATGGAAAAAAAATGCACGAAAACCGCATGGGCGCTGGGGTGTTCGCCCGGGTTTTTCGCTCTTCGTTCTGCACTGACTAGAGCCTGGCACAGGCCGACGATGTTGATTATGTCTGAATAAATAATATAGTAAAGTAAGTAGTTTCATGCCTGGCAATTCCTTGTGTAAGAGCTATTTGGGACATTTTTAATCTGGTCATCTCAACAGACTCATGACCTTCTAGTGAGGCAGTATCTAAACTCACCGCATTGAGTCTTGGCAGAGCCATTGTTACACCAGGTATTGTCTTGTCACAACCAGCCAGGCAGATCATACCATCCTGAGTAGAAAAAAACACAGGTATTGAAGCAATGATTTGGCTATAGAGGCCCCTGATTAATACCTCCTTTCTATATTTTCTATCTTGTCGTTCGCTCCCCCCACCCCCCGGCCGAGGTGCGATTTAAAAGAAAAGGTTAGTTTGACGAAATTTCGTCATAGCTCACTGCGCCTTCATTAACAACACAGTCACCTTAAACTAGATGCTGAAAAGAGAGAGAAACATAAAATATTTCAGAGAAGGAACAAGGGGAGGTCAGCGGGTAGGGGAAAATAATTGTAGAGAAGAGGAGGGGTAAGTGAAGTGACAGAGGTTGCATGTGAGTAGACAGATGAGGAACAAATTGGCCAGCTCTCAATAGCTCAAATGGTACAGCACTGCAGTGCTAACGCGGAGGCCAGGAGTTCGAATCCCGTTGAAGTCCCGTTTTTTTTTATTATTATTATTATTATTATTTTTTATTTGCAACTGCTTAAATTGCAATTACCACTGCGACCCGACGATCATATATTCATTTGAAAAAAGAAATAAGGACGGTATGGATGAGGAGAAGAGAATACAACAGAATTTGTCACAGCAAATTTGAAGATTTATCTGCACAACATTGTGTGAGAAAAAAAAAAGACCATGTTACTGATAAAGAGGATGAAAATGACAATCCTTTTTATTATTTATTTATCTCACCCCTGTGTAACCAGAATGTGTTATTTCGATGCAATCTGTGATCCAGTCTCTTGATATCAGAGAATATTTCATACCACTGGTTCCCTAAAGAATAATTTAAACAAAACAAGATTACTAGTCACCTCGCTATGCAGGGGTGGATCCAGGATTTTTTTTAGGAGGGGGTGCACTCGTCTCTTACTCTACTTCAACACCAATAAACCACATAGTTGTTTTTTTTTTTTGGCAGAATACCAGTTGTATTAGAAAACCGCAGGTCATCTCAGGAGGGGGGAGGGGGAGTGTGCACCCCCCTGCACCCTCCCCCTAGATCCGCCCCTGCTATGGGCCTTATATTATTTTCGGAATACTCACTTCATATCAAAGGGAAAATTCAAATACATGTCCGATGCTTTGCAAAGCTTGAAGGTCAAAAAAGGAGGCAAATTATAGGTGTTGTTAAGATTTAAATAGAAGTTTGTAAAATTGTCTTGAACTTGATTTTGGACATCCTGGAGGAATCTATGTTATGATCAATTAACAGCTACCAAAAAGAAGGTATCCACTGACCAGTGTCACCTATTGCGGGCTCAGGAGTAAGATTTTGACTACTTCTGGTATTCAGACAAGTGATGCTAGCTTAGAAAACTGAATACTTCAGAATGACTTTTTCTCAAAAAGTTCCCACGTGCGCTCGCTTTTGACCTTGGCTAAAGTTATATATAAATTTGAAATTGGCCTATTACAAGCATGAGTAATTAGTCCATTACCATTGTCATTGCATCACTTATGACAGGTGTACAACTCAGAACAGCTTTCCCTGAAAGGCAAGGTAGGGCACTCCTTAACTTGTGTCAAAGTTTTTCATAGATCTTAGCTTGGATTGTGTACATGTATCAGCTCACTACTGTTGTACATTAGTATATCTTACTGTTTGTGGAGTCATCAAAAAAGTTTTAAATAGAGAGAAAAAAAAAACTGTGAAAAAAAAATCTTTTTTTGCACATTTTGCACATTCTATATTGTGCCATATTTTCCAAGAAAAATATCAACTGCATCAACAATTGATTTAATTGTGGTTTTGCTGATAGTTTGGCTTGTCATTACAGAGGAATGTCATACCTCCCTGTTCCTCAACAGCTTTAATCACGTGATCTGCAAGCTCCCTGCAATTTTACATTAGATTCTGTCACTCGCACAGGTGCTTTGCTCTACATTTTTAAGGGAAACATTAAACTTAAGGCTACAGATTTTTGTTAATATCTCATTTGGACTCCTTTAGTTTTACACTGCACAGCATGGATTTGGACATTTTGTTTCGAATCAGGGTCTTATGACTATTTTTTATTTGGCACTCACAGGAACAAGTTGCTTATATAGCTTGGTTTGATCCTCGTTAACCCTTTAAGCCCTAAGAGTGACCAGCATCAAATTTCTCCTTGTAATATCAATGCTGTGTAAAACAGAGTGGTCATGAGAATTACGGACATGATCACACAATATGAATTTGCTTGATATTTTATCAACTTCTCCCCACTACTTCTGTAGGAAATAAATGGGGGCAACAAATGAGAATTCAAATTTTGATCTTAGGGTTTAAAGGGTTAATGAAATATAAAGCCCACCAGAACTTAACTGTCAATATTTTCTTTTAAATTAATTATTATTTCAATGAGATCACATGGTGAATTGTGGCCTTGGATATTAACAGTAATAACTTGCAGCTTTGCGGCTTGATAAATATTCCGCCACTATTAACCTTGATCTAAAAAAATGTTAATTATCATTATCATTACCATCATTAATATTGATATCATTATTAATTTTAACCATAATCATAAGTTAATTAACAAAGATTTTTTACCTGAAGTGGAAGTTACATGGTATAACATTGATATAAGGGCATGCTATTGTTATAAGTGGTTTTTTAAAATCTTCATCCTAAAAACAATAAGAGAAATAAACTTGCTAACAATAAAAGAAAAAAAAAACTAGATTACTGTTTTTAAAATGCATAATGACCTACTAGCGACTGTAGCCTACATTATTCTGTTTAACTGCATTGATTTCCATATTCTACCCAATGAGCTGGATAGTGTGATTTTGCACAGTGCACTGTATATCTCAAATCCCATCCATTCATATAACAATAAATTTCCCATAAAAAATGAACTGGGCTTTAATTATAATAAACTTAAACCTGTCTAAAAATATTAATGGGGGATTAGTCATTCACAGCATCTGAAGGTGTGGCTGTTTAAAAGAAGTTGACCACCAATAATAATTATTATAATGCATCAGTTCCACTTTGCGATTTCATTCACCAAAAATAAACAACAAACAAAAAAAAAACAGAAATGAAGGCAAAATATTGCTAAAAATTAAGGACCTGAAGCAGTTGTTTGGAGATACCAAACCCCCTTTTTCACTAAAATAGTCTTTATCTCAGCAAATATTCCTTGCACGTCGGGCAACTTGTCAATTTCAATTACCAATTGTAATTTCACAACTTGTAATTAAAAAAAACAACAACAACAAAAACAAGCTCAACAGGTTGCTCCACTTAGGGCCTGTTTACATGGAGGTGGGGAACCCCAGATAGGTGAGGTAACATGCCGCAGGTCACCCCACCTATCATGTAAACGTGATCAAATTAAAATGAGAGATTATGTGGACAGGAGGGTTACCCACCAAAGTGGGTTACCTCACCTACTTGGGGTCTCCCACCTCCATGTAAACAGGCCCTTACTCCAGGTTGTTGGACAGCATGTTTGCCACACCCTAATAGTGATACCTTAAACATAAATATTTACCTTGAAACCAATGGCTCTCAAATGTGCCCTTGCCCCTGTCTGAAAGGAAAGATTTTCATTAATTTTTGATCGGCGGGGTTATAATATTATCAGATGTTAATCAGATAAATTGTATTAACCAACTAGTAATTAAAGGGTTTTGTTAATCATTAGTCTCACAATTTTCACATAGATACTGATCCCAGTGTTTCAACAGTATACTGCAGGTCAAAATCAGCTAGGCAATAAGTCGATTTACTGAGTAGAACTATTTGTACCACCATCACATGGTTGTTAGTGACTGGTGTATCATGAACCTCACTCATGGTCGGTAGGTTTCAATCCAAAGCATTGTTAGTATTATTAGAGGAGGAAACTGTTCCCTCAGCAGTCTGTTGTGGTAATGATTGGATGCTACCAGGGTGCAAAGATAGTCAGTCTATAATTACAGCCTGCCATTTGGGCAAGCTGTAGCTACAATCTTGGACAAAACTGTTGAGAAAATTGTATACTTGGACAGTATTTGTCTAAACATCGTAGCTGTACCGGTTCTTCCCTCTCCCCCTTCCCCTGAAAGCAATGTTGTTTTGTATTCAAAGGAAAGCCTGATCCCTGGGCGTTTGTGGGAAGCAACATTGAATTGGGGGAAGGGGTTTTCTTTCCGCAAAGGCGTCGTTTTGGAAATAGTTTTGTTACGTAGGAAAGTGGACATGATGGAGAAAACTTTCTCAAGTAGTTTTGTCCGGGATTGTATTTGACTGGGAAAGGCGATTTGCAGCCTTTAACGCAGCCAAATAAGCCTGTTCTTTATAAATGTAGTACATTTCAAAGAAAAGTAGATAATTAATGCAAAATGAGTGAAAACAGAGGCGTTTATGACAAGAAAACCAATTGTATTGTCTTACTTGATTGGAGTGGTCAGTCAAGAACGTTTGCAAAATTCATTTTCCATGCATGGTTTTTACGCGCGCTTTGAGTGAAGAGTAGCGGGCATACATTGCGCTTTTCGAGGACGAAAAGGACGTTTCCGTCAAGCAGTTTGGCCAGAAAACGGGAATTTCACCCACTACGATTCGATCAACAAATAACAAATGAAACTTTTGCTGAATTTTCAGAGCGCGTGACCCGACAACTTTGAACAATTTTCCCATCGCCGAAATAGTCCATGGGCAAGCACTTGCAATGAATAAAAGCATCAAATGGAGAGAGGATGAAATATTTACAAAAGCTGCATTTTTACTTTTCACTTTGGAATGCTTACTTTTGAAACTATGGCGATATCCAGTCCAAAGAAACACACTATGAAATCTAGAAATGTCACGCGCGATAACGTGACAAGATGTACTATCGCGTGACCTGTAAAAGTGCACGTTTTGTCTTCCGGTTACATGTGACTGGAAAAAATGATGACCTAAATTGATAATTTGTAAACCAAGGCATGATAAAAGTTGCCATAGTTGACTTCTAATCTTTTTCTCTCCACAATATCTGCAAGTCGGAACGATTAACAGGACATTTTTGAGCGGCTGCGAAGATTAGCAACGGTTAACAACGATTAACAGGGAAGTTTAATAAGAATCAGAAGGTCATTCTCTATTGAAAACAAAATGGTGTTAACCGTTTCAATGCTTTGTTAATCGTAATGTTATTCTATCCCTGGAATTATCATAAAAAGTTAACCGACTTTTAACAAACAAAGTTTCTGTAACACCCATAGTTTAACCAATTGTAAGCTCTGAGAAGCAATTTCCACGTGACGGGAAACGGTTCCATATCGGATTGACTATTATGTCCCTAAATAAACACTACGAACTCCTTTTCTTCGAAGAGAACCGTCATACAAGTCTTGTTCAGACTCTTCTGAGAAAGATAAATTACTTTTCACATTTTCCAAGCCTTCCATTCCGGAACTACAGGAAAATATGTAACAATTAGCACACGTTGTACGGCTATTGCGAAATCTGTCTGTTTTAAAGAGGGTGCTGCAAAAAACGTATATGAGGTCTTGCTTTTGTATGAGAAGATGGTGTGGTGTGAAACTTTGTGCTCAAAACAGCTTCTGTAAAGTGCTTTTTATTAGCATGTTTTTGTTTTGTCCTTGCAAATATTCTTGCGAGAAAACGCGAATCACCTTGTACACAATCTTGGACAAAACTGTTGAGAAAATTGTATACTTGGACAGTATTTGTCTAAACATCGTAGCTGTACCGGTTCTTCCCTCTCCCCCTTCCCCTGAAAGCAATGTTGTTTTGTATTCAAAGGAAAGCCTGATCCCTGGGCGTTTGTGGGAAGCAACATTGAATTGGGGGAAGGGGTTTTCTTTCCGCAAAGGCGTCGTTTTGGAAATAGTTTTGTTACGTAGGAAAGTGGACATGATGGAGAAAACTTTCTCAAGTAGTTTTGTCCGGGATTGTAGCATGTACTAGCCCACAAGTCATTTCAACTAGCCCCAAAACCCTTTCTGATTAGCAGGATTGATTACAATCCTTCTGTAATTTGAATTTCTCCGAAAAACAGCACTTACCCTTCAGGCAAGTTAAGAACTAAAATCACTAGCCCGACAGCAAAATCCACTAGCCCCCGAATATCCGACATGACTTTCTTTGCACGCTGGCTATGCTTTCCAATCGTAGGCATGGGTGCTTTAGGAATCTCAATTCCACTGTCCCTATTGATATTGTTAAGGTGAAGTCTTATATAAATAAGACTCTACAAGTGTACCAGTGAGGGTGTTAGTCAATAAACTTAACCTCATCCCAGAGTGGATAATGCCTGGTCTTATTGGCATGTTCAGAGATGGCTGAAGTTTGAGTTCTTGAAAGCCATCTATATCCCTATCATGCTCCTTAATCCATTCATACATGCACCTTCACATTTTGCCAATGTATACTATACACTACTCCATCTTGTTGTGCAGTTGGTATAACTATAAGTCCAGTGGTAGAACTATAAACACTTCTAAATGCTACAGCCATAATGCTCAGCATAGGAGCATTGACTTCAGCCTCTACCTTTTTAATCCAGCTGGTCTGGTCTGCAATATCGCCCGTCAGAACTTTGCTATTAACCTGTGAAGGCAAACGATTCAGCGAATATTTTTGAATGACTCAACCTAAACAATATACAGTGGAACCTCGGGAACATGAACTCTTAAGCAAAACGCAAAACAGTTTGAGTTAGCAGGGAATTTGAGTTATCCGAGTGCAAGTTATTGAGGTTCTACTGTAACTTACAAGGTTGATTAAAGTCTATCTCTCTCCTCTAATGATCAGGTTTGATTGGAAGTCAACAGATTTCCACTGTGCAAAGTGAGTGCAGGTAATCAAAATTTTAGGCCTCCATTCACTCTTGCCCTGCCTTTTACAGACCATTATTACCTATGATTAGTACCCGCTGATGATATTTCTTTGGTATCTTATATATCTCTTCTTTTTAAATGCTACAGGAGGATTTTGTGTATGTGGGTAAAGGCACTAAAAATGACTTCAGCACAAACAGCAATATCATCATGACATTATGTCCCTTTGTTTGTATACATGCAGCTATTTCGAGAAAGGTGTCGGAAAATGTCATGCAACAATCCCAAAAGGTGGGTGGTTTTGAGTTCACTGTTCTTCAAAGAAATTTGAAAGAATGGCACGAAAGGCCATGGACTTACATGTATGTTTGCAGATGCTAAAGGAAAGCAACAAAAGTAGGTTTGATAGTTTCGGTGTCAGGGGCAGTGCATTGATCATATCCCATATATTACCTTTCGGGGTTGTTAGGTGCAATTTTTTTGTGACAACCTTTCTCGAAATAGTGTGTATAAATGGCATTTCCCTGGCTCTTGCTTCAAGTTTAATTCAATATCCATATCCAGTCATTCAAACTGCTGAATTTAGAGTAGGTCATATGTTCTTATGCCACTGGTCAAATTTCAAAACACAGGTTATTTATTTCATTTATATATTTATTTTTTCATTTTCAAACCTAACATCTGTGGGTTGATTCCCCTAAATTCCCTCAAAAGGGGAAAATGACTTCAGAACCACAACATACTGTAATATTGTCACAAATCCCAAAAGGTCCAGGCAGGGTCTATTTATAATTACCGTATGTTCGATCTTGAATTTAAATGAAAGAGTTGTGTTATCATTTTTAATTACTTTCTAGAGTAAATTAAATATGGTTTTAATAAATACTTGACATGAATTAAATTGATATTAAGCTTAAAAAAATAACATTTAAGCTTAAAGTGTTATTTTGAACCAAATTGTTACAATAATAAAATACTACGTGTAACATAGAAACTTAAAATTATTGATTTTGCGACCCACCTTCAAAAGTGCAGCCATAATGCAGAGTTTTCTGATCGATTCATAAAGAAGAAATCAGTCTATTTCCTGCTTCAACTGGTGTTACAGCCCTCTGAAAATAAAAAAGAACTTAAAGCTTACGAACTGCGCTTCGAGCTGCATGGAGATGTCCCGCGAGTATGTCAGGTACGTCACGCATCCGTCACGATTTGTCACATGCTTTGATCCCTGTGATTAGGGATTTTACATGTATCGGCTGACTGCTAGATCATTTTCATGAACAGCTGAATCGTGAAGTGTATACGATAAGAACAGTTTTTAATGTTTTTGAGAAGCTGTTCAAGAGTTCCATTTTGAATAAAGCGCCAAGGCGCCCTGTAGCCTTCACTGTCGTTTTGAACGAGAAGGAGAATGGGGAGAGGAAGGGGATCGTTTCTATAGGTCTGGAAATGGCGTGACTTTTGACTTAATTAGACACTACTATCTGACGTCATGGACCACAATTCCTAGGGGCGCTGACTGGCCGGCTGGACCAGGCTATTTTCCAAGAGGTCGAAGAGGTTTTACTAGAAAACCATCTACAGTCGACTCCCGATAAATCGACCCTCGCAAACTCAAGCAAAATCGATTTCCCCTGGATTTCCCTCATACATTCACTGTAGTTTTACACTCGGTAACTCGAACCCTCGATAACTCGAACTCCCGCTAACTCGAACCAATTTTCGTTTCATTTTCTATATAATTTTACCCTCGTTAACTCGAACCATGTTTTGAGCCCTAAAGAAGTCGAGAAAGAAGCCGTCTACTGGCGTGCGAAACTTTGAATTTTGGATTTCCTATTGACGTGTTGTAGGAGTATAGTTTACTAGATCAGAGGAGGCTGATGTTGATTGTCACAGGCTAACGTGAAGCAGCTTTACTTCTCAAAACAGTAAAACGCATGCTCTATTTACGCTATGTTTTGTTACGTTACGTTCTGATTTATCATCTAGAAGTATCTTTTAATTTTCACTTGACATTTCTACAATTAAATGTGACTGGAATGTTCACGGTGCAGTAAAAACTGTTTTTTACCTTACTCTCGGCTATTTTCTTCGAGCTCCCGATAAGACGAACACCCGATAACTCGAACTTTTTTCGATTTCCCTATCGGGAGTCGACTGTACTTAGTCCGTAGTTATTTCATACCGCGCGGGGCCCTAGCTGGCACTACCGATTTCCCGGACTTTTTTAAAAAGTCCTGGGCGCGATCCATTCAACCAAACTTCCCGGAAATTTCGGTCCAAAACTCAATGGATCGGTTCGGTCCAACCGGAAAAGTTTCGAAAAAACGGGTCCACCTTTTGAGGTGGTCCTCTTTTCCTGGTCGGACCGGTTGGAATTTTGGTTGAATGGATCGCGCCCCCTGTTTCAAAATGGCGGATTATTAGTCAGAGGATAGTCAGAGTAAAAACTCGAACGAAAGCATTCTTTTTCGAAGAAATATTGATCAATATTCCCTCGGAGAATCAGTCTCAACTTAGAAAGGAAAGGCTGTAGTATTTCTGCCATGTCCTGAAGCTAAACTTAAGGAGCCGACAACTCAGCAAGTGCAAACAATTGCTCGTTGAACAGGTCGCTCGAACCAAAGATGATTATAAATTTTCTACAGCAAAGGATCCTCTGTTTAATTCTACCTGCGTCTGTTTAGTAGAGGATCATTGCAGGCAAGAACACAGGAGTGATTGTGTACGTACCGATCGTAACCTAAGTATACTGGAACAAAACTTAAAAGGGCAGTACAGAAGGGCTTACCTGGATTATTCCCTTCGCAGAAAAGAGAAATGTCCGTGAAAGGTACTGAGTGTAGTGAACTTTGTGGCGTTGTGTATGTTAAACCTAGTGTTCTTAAATCACATGCAGGAGAATAAGGGACGAGTCTATACTCAGTGTATGCTAAATAGATGTACGTGACATTCTTGACTAGAGATCACTAGATTACAAATTAATTGTCCAAATTGTAAATTAATGCTCGTAGACCCAATAAGTTCCAAAAAGAGGCAGCTCAACGAGCGATCCCTTGTAAACTATTGCCAACTGATATTTTATCAATGAATTTGTACATGTCTTGAGTAGTGTCTAAATTAATAGAATTTCAATGTAATTGGAAGGTACAGAATCACACTTAGGGGCCTCACAAAGAAACTACAAAGAAACACAATTTATCTCCCCAAGAAAAATTACTTGTGTATTTTATAATTGCTCAATGCATGAGGTCTGGTCACAGGAACTGCAGTGTTACCGGACGAGAAATGCCTCTCTTGTAGGACTGAAGTATACTTGCTTTTATCTTTGTTTAGTGAGAATTGTCTCTGGTCTGATCTTTAGGATTTTTTACTGAGGAGAGTAAACCTAATGTAAGCCTTGCCGACCTAAGACGATGTTGTCCTTTCACTCAGGGTCACTCTGGCGTGTTTCGCTTTTTGGTAGTCTTTATTTTACGGTTTGTAAAAACGGGTACATCCACTCCCTTATCATCCAATATTCGGTCGGATCCAGCGCCGTAAAAAAAGCTAAACGCGACGGTTATCTGTTCAAACTTTTTGTCGAACAATTTTGGGAATCCTTTCGATACTTCAAAGTAGCGAAAGTCTCCGATTAGACCTTCCTTTTCTCTAAGTTTTTAATCAAAGTTTTTTAAAGTAGTAAAACAACTGTGCTTTGCTGTAGAATATTAATTTTCTGGAGTATATCGTTTGAACTGCACGCAATGACCTTTGCTTTACCCTCTATTTTGGAAGCCATTTTGAGTCCGGAATTTAAAAAGTCCGGGAAAATCCGGTAGTGCCAGGCTCCCGCGCGGTATTGAATTAGGCAATAAAATATTTAGGACTTGACTGATGTGAATGGTTAGTTTTGCTTTCAGTAAGAAGAAGTGCCTTTATTTACCATTCATTCATTTGTACACACATAACCTGTTACATTATCACAAGGCAAGAGATCAGGCAAGCTCTGTAGAGCTTTTAGACGATCTCCGCTTTATTGTAAGCAGATGTAAAGAATAAAGAAAGCGGACTTCCTGTTTTACGAACTGATATGAACCAAAACTATTACAAAACTATTACTATTATTGCTTAAAAGTGAAATTTCATTACGATGGGAATGGGCTGGCCGGTACAGGTCAGTTCTGACAAGTGGAAAGCGTCCTTGTACGTTTCCTAATTCTAAGGCGCTCTTTCCAGCCGTGACAATGAATATTCATTTCCTGGTCTTCCTCAAACCTTGAAAAAAACATGTAAGGCTCTACTTAGAACACATGACAAATGACCTTAACTTGATTGCAATGACCACGAATCTAGTGATCTAATTTGCATGCAATGGAAGGCGTCGCAAAATGGTGTGGGAGGGGGAAAACGCAAGGGAACTGGGAAGAGAGGAAAAGTGTTTTTCTGCCCTCCTTCTGACCCCTCTTCTTTTTGCGTCTGACTTCCTGCAATTGACCGTTGTGTTACTCATATCATAACAACAATTATATTTTAATTCTTTATCGCCAGCAGTCATTTACAATGAAAACGAACCATTGATAACTTAAACGCATTTAGACCGACTCAGCCATTACTCAGGTTTACCCTTTTTATACTACCAGATGAGAAATTTCTGCACTGAATTTGATTGGCTTAGACCAGTGGTAATTCAACTTAATTTGAAATACCTATAACATTTGAAAATTACAAAGCCTTTGCTGGTAGTAGTGTAAACAAATAATAGCGTGATTTGTACGTGATATTTGGCATACTGTACCAATCGCGATATTTCAAAATTGTCTCAAATTTCACTCACCTTATGGCGCGTGAAATTACGTGTAACAATTTCGAAATATCACTCGTGGTATTTATGACAAATATCACTACAAATCATGCTATTACCTATACAAATAAAACGTTAACTACGAAAATATATTTCGCTCATACTATTATTCATTGCTGATTTTTATTTATTCATTTTTCAGACTGTGCTTGGCAAAGACGTAAGCCACTCCGGGAATAGTCCAGCTGTTGTCGACCATAATATAGTGAAGTTTTCATAGCATGAAACTTTGCTAGATTACAAACAGCCTTACGACTAGCAGTTTTGGACATAGAGCCAACCAAAACTCAACACTGGAGACGAGTAATGCGCAGGCCCTTGCAGGGGCGTAGCCAGGATTTTTCCAGAGGTACGCACAATTTTCCAAATCCCTCCTGCTCCACCTTCTCCCCCAGCTCCCCCACCCCCTCCTCTTTCCCCTCAAAGTCCCAAATTATTTTCAGATGCTTCCATTATTGGTGAGGTCTTGGTGTTCCAATCTAATCCGTGCATTGTAGGAGTTAAAACTTTTCATGATGTAAACACTTCCTTGCGTCTATATAAATTTGCATAACTGCTGGCCATGTGAGCGAGAGGCGCGGTTCACAGACGACTTTTGAACTAATTACCTTATATTGATTTGGGTTTCGAAGCAAGAGAAAGAGCCCTGGAAACGGGGTTGATGGCCCCGATGCAACACTAAGTGTAAAACACATTTGGTCGAGAGAGTGTCCGCTACCTACACGCAGGCTTGAAAAACAAAAATCACTTACCAACAGCTATACACATTAATTCTACACCCGTCAGTAGTAAGAGCGTTATTCACTTGCGATTTTACCATCTTGGTTGCCAATGCATTTTTACGTGCGCTGTCCGGTTTCGCTTGTGGCCCGGCCTACGGCCCGACGTGCGTCGGGCCCCCGACCGAGGCCCCCAAGTACCCCTCCGCTCGCGAGGAAAATGGCTGGTATCCAGGATACGCTTTCTTTTACCCACTTAATCTTGACTCTAAATTTTCCGGCGCCACGCGGTTCACTCTTCCAAAAAATCGCCTTTCAATGTTTTCAGCTTTTCCAGCGTCTTTTCTAGTTAGTAGTTGAATCAACGCAACTCGAAACTGCCTAATTCTTACACAGTAAATAATCGGGTTAACAAGCGAATTCAATGTTATCACTAGAACTCCTGTGAAATGTAAAATGAATAATAAATTGACCGAATTGACCACAGAATTAACCATAAGTATTCGTGAAAAGGTGATGGGTAAAAAACATAATATTAGGAAACAAAGGACGGTTACAGTCACTTTAAAAGCTTTTTTCTGTTTCAAGAATTTCTCTTTGGCCTCCAACGAAACTTGCTGAGCAGCGATCTTTTTCTTCTGACGACGTGTTTCGACATAAATCATCACTTGGCAGAAGGAAATGATGGCTATGCTTAAGAAAGCTACACTACCGTCAACCTGAGCATTTGTTTGGTCATCTATGTTAGCAGCAGGCATGATTAACTGTATGAATAGGACTGTTATCCACAAGAGAGCAGACGAACCTATTAAACGAGCTTCGGTGACCATGGTTTCGTACTGCAGAGGACGTCTTATGGCAATGTACTTCTCTGCATTCACCAAGATAATGTGAAATAAGGATGCATTACCTGACAATGCTATAGCAAGAACCCCTAATTCTTTTCGTAAACAGTAAGTACTGGCGGCGTAACCTTGGAGCTCTGCGATCACCCCAGAGATAAAAAGAGGTTGACCAATTACTCCCATTGCCAAATCTGTAGTCGACAAGCAGGCGAGCGCAATGTTTGACTTGGTTTTAACTCGGGGTTTAGTCTTAACAGCGATTATGATCAGTGCATTCATAACAACTGTAAGTGGACAAGTAATGGCGCTGATGACGGCAATGAAGACAAGCCACCCATAAGCTTCTGGGGTATTTTTCGGATCGAGAGTTCCATGCGGGATTATTGGATCACATCCAAGAGCTATCCTCGCCGTGTCTAAGGCTGCTGTTGAATTCATATCTTTGCTTTGCTTTTGCTCGATGAAGTTGTGTTTAGAGGTATGCAACGGCGCGACTCTCCGTTGGTGTGACGATCTGTGACGGCTCGCATCAACTTGACTCTCACACGTTTCGTTTGACGGATTGCAGAAAAAAGGGGGAGGTGCCAACAGTCTAAGGTTCTTTTCGCACCCACGAAATGTTTTTGCCGCAATCTTTTAGTTTGGATTTGAACTTAAATTGGGATATCGTCCCTTAATATAGGTTTTTTTTGTGTGTGAATTTGTCTCAGTATTCCAGGTGTGAAATGCAAGAAAGTAGTTCGATAATAATTCGGGTGATAATTTGGGTTGCTCTGATCACAAGGATTTTTTTCGTGTGAAAGAACACTCTATAGAATGCGGTTTTCTTAAAAAATAAATTTAAAAAGCCGCCGTAGTCCTTGAAAATTGTGAAAATTGAAAGTCAGTATAGTTGATAAAGGCATCTCAAGAGTCATGCATCTTCGGTAAACTCAGGCAGCACTTTATATGGCCGGAGTATATAAATATATTTAGTAATGTCGGTTGTTAATTATCCTTGTCAGTTTAATTTAATAGTCGCAACATAGGTCTTTGATCAAGCGGCTGACTTTTTAAATTTGTATAAGGATCGAAACATTTCAAGGAACTATAAATTTAACTGAAAATAACCAACTTTTAATTTCATTAAAATAGGTAATGTGTTTCATAGTAATGCCAATGGTTTGACTAGATGAATACTTCTCTCTGCCGTCATCAGTTACTTTAGCCATATAACATCGCTCTTTATACATTTGACGACGCGGTGTCGCTAAAAAATAGCAAAGACTTCAATTTCGTTTGACAATGGGACACGCGCGGTTTCTCTGATACATGGCTTATAATTTTATTATGATAAACAGGTGATTCATTTTAGTGAAAGGCCTTTTACATGTATGGAACAGCTTATACCTCTCACACTTTTCCTAGTATTTCACTGACACTTTTTATGACAGGAACTCCGCTTTAAGATGATTCTTAAAAACCGATGTCTGATCCTTGTCGATTCTCATCGCTCACCCGACACTACTCCCTATAAATATATAAATATTACATCGAACTGAATTCGGAACGCAAGACTTTGTCTTCCTTTACTTATTACTATGATTCATAATAATAATAATAATAATAATAATAATAACAACAATAATAATAATAATAATAATAATAATAATAACAATAATAATAATAATAGTAATATTATTATTATTATTATCTTTTCCCCCCACTTGAAATGGTCTTCAATATTATGACAGCAACAATAACAGAAAGCCACCCATTGCATCTTCTAGTAGCCAATCTAGTAGGGTTGCATCAGTCGAACTTTCTATTTGCTGCCTTGTCGGCTCTGCAAAGTATTCGTCCCCGCTTATCGGGAAAGCCAGCCGTATGATTGGCCATCGAGGTTGCGCGTATCGCTGTGTAGGTTTGGCCTTTTTCAAAAATACCATACTAATAGCTCTTTGCTGTCCCTCCAAAATTTTGCCTAAGCGTTGTTTTCAATTTCACACCCTTGTGACAGTAAATGGTATAGCCTTTTACTGTCACAAGGATAGCTACCAGGGAGTAAGCGGTCCAGTGACTAAAATCAAACATGCAATGGGATTGCTTTATTGGCCGTCCAATATTTCCTAAGGAGTACTCGAGTATTGTATTTAGACACTGTTGTAAGGACATTTCATTGTTTCTTTTTGCTTGCCGGTCATAAATTCGGAAGAGATGGCCGGCCGCTTGACAGGCAAGCAATAAAAGGATAGTTGTACTTAAGCCATTATGCGCAAGTTATTTGTATAAAAAATTATGTCCATTTCTCAAAAAAAAAAAAAAAAAGAAAAAAGAAAAAAAACCACATTATTTAAATCATTATTATTATTCAATCAGGCCACAGATTTCTTCTCATTGCAACAATTTTTCGACTCTGGTAAAGTTACAACTGATATAATGGATCAGTTTTGGAACACAAGCGATGCACTAGCGGATATTTAAAGCACTTGTAACATTTGTCATCTATTAAACACTTATCATCTCTTTTAACTGCTTTAACAAAGAAACAAATTTAAATGTGTAACATGTATTGCGACTCACGGTGTTAAAATGTTTTATAAATGACTTAAAAGTTTATCTCTGGGTGAAGTTTCGTAAAAGCGTGTCCTGTCCGCAACAACTTATCTCCTTTCATGATTCTCCCTCTCTCAGCTAGACAAAGGTACAAAGGTACAAGGTCCAAACGCTTGATAGTATGAAGTGTGTTACTGAAAGCTCCCTCTCTTTATCTACGTCAAAGTTTAATTTCAGTGAATGGTGAATGAAAGGCGGTGACTGATCATAACCTTTAATTCATGGATAACAAGTGTTAAAAGGCAAGACTTTGTTATGATTTTCCCTCTCTTACTACTGAGGCATACAAGTGTGTTTGAAAAAGAATTGAATTAAAAGACACAAATTGGACTAGTCTACAATTTCCTACGGCTGTTCTGAGTAGAAAGGCATTGATCTTGTCTGAAAGCATCTCTTAGTATAGTCTTTTTAAATTGTTAAAATTGTTCTTCGGATGCAGAATTTATAATGCCCTAGACTACTTCATTTTCAACTCTTTAGTTTTTTTTTTTTTTTTTTTCATTCATGCTACGGAGTTGATCTACCTTTGCAATAATTTTGTCCCAAATGTAAATTGCGTCGAAAATAAAGTAATTAGCCCGCGTGCTCTTTTGAGCATTAATGATAATATTTTTAGCAACTAATGGAGAGTCTATGGTACTCCTTATTTTATTATTATTACTTTCTCTCCTCTTTTACCTAGTATTGTATATGAGATAACTTTAGTAATGAACGTTTTTTATTTACATTTATAAACTACACGATGAGACTGAGCGCGGTAATTATCGTTGGAAATCATTACTGTCTATTTTCAATCGGGTATTTGAAAAATTAATGTACCACCGCCTCAAACCCTTTCTTGGTAAAAACGATATTCCATTTAAGTCACAGTATGGCCTCCGCGAAAAACATTCCACGCAACATGCCATTATTGACATTGTTAATGTCATACAAAAGAATATGGACCACAAACGTTTCACTTGCGGGATCTTTTTAGACTTAAAAAAGGCCTTTGATACCGTCGACCTTGATCTTGCTTCAAAAACTTAATCTTTATGGCATCAGAGGAATTGTCAATGACTGGTTTGCCTCGTACTCTCTTCATTGTCCACAATTAACCAAAGTAGGTTTTAACTTATCTACCGAATGTATGACCTCATGTGGTGTCCCACAGGGGTCTGTACTTGGTCCTCTATTATTCTTGATCTATATTAACGATATCCATAACTCTTCAGCGAAATTCTCATTCTTTCTCGTTGCTGATGACACGAACTTGCTGTATGCTGACACTAATTTAAAATCTCTTGAAAAAACCGTCAATAGAGAACTGCTCAAAGTCTCCTACTGGCTTAATGCAAATACTTTTACCGCTCAGTGCTAAAAAGTCAAACTATGTTATCTTTCGTCCATATACGTAAGTTGAACTACTAGGTTAACATTGAAAAGACTGATAACTGTACCCAAATTCCTACTGCCCTTGAGTGTGAATACAATGTTAAATATCTCGGTGTCCTATCGGACTGCAATTTAAGCTGGAAATTTTATTTTAATAATGTTGCATTAAAAGTAAGCAGAACTGTTGGTGTTGTTGCCCGTCTTAGGCACTTCGCTCCACGTACTACCTTTTTAAATATTTATCAATCTTTGATATTGCCTCATCTGACATACGGTTTGGTAGCTTGGGGTCAAGCTGCCAAAACCCATTTACAAAAAAAATTCTCGTGCTACGAAAACGAGTCCTTCCGGCGTTTGATGTATTTTTCTGAACCCAGAGCACAAGCAGTGCCATTATTTTATTCCTCAAACATTCTACATGTTACATGCTGAAAAAGTATTTTCTATAATGTTTGACGTCTCCTGTTTGAATGCTCCGTCTAACATCTGTGATCTCTTTACTAAAGCTAATTCAAATCACAAGCATGAGACAAGGTTTTCTTCTTCTGGAAATTATTGTGTCCAAACTTCCAGACTGAATCAAAATCAAGGTTCTTCATCCAGTTCTGGAGCTAAACTTTGGAACGCAATTCCCAACGAATTTCGTCAAAATCTGCAGCTACGACTTAAGGCACTAATAATTTATAGGTTCTTTAGTAAATTTGTCTTGTAGACCATTTTTGTAACTCTAGCTTGTTGTTGTTGTTGTCTTTTTGTTGTAATTCTCATCTATTTGCATAGTTTATTTACTTTTCTGTAATATAATCTTCATAGCTTCTTTTAATTCGATATTTATATGACTGCTGTAACCTTTCGGACTTTGCCCGCCTCGTCTAACTCTTGCTATTTACGGGCGGAGATGGCAAAACGATGTGTTTAAGATGTCTTGATATATTCATTAAAGATTGCTATCGCGTGCATTTAATGCCTCTACAGCTTAAGTCAGTAATCAAATTTACTTGTAAAACTGAAATTAATTACACTGAACACCGCAAATTTATCATGTCATTGTATATGTTTGCCTGTGTCAGCTTTGCTTCAATTTTAGAATAAAATGAAATGAAATTGAAACTCTAATCCGAGTAATCCCTTAGTAAGTTTGCTCACTGTCTTACTGTTCTTAGGACCCTTCCTGATGCGGCACCACGACGCGGTTTCGTCTTCCAAAAACTCGTTTTTCCATGTTTTCAGCTCCCGCGCTGCTTTTTTGAAAGATAAGCTGAATAAACGCAACACGAAACTGTCTGATTCTTACACAATAAATAATTGGGTTAACCATCGAATTCAAAACTGCCGAAGTAAGGCCTGTAGAGAGAGCGATGTATTTTAAATCAACTGAAGTTGTTATAGAATTTGATGCTCGTATTAGATATGCGAACATTAAAGGCAAAAAACACAATATTAGAAAGAACAGTACCGTTGCTGTCACTTTAAAGGCTTTTTTCTCCTTCAAAAACTTCTCTCTGGCTTCCAAAGAGACTTGTTGGGTAGCTATTCGTTTTTCATGCCGACGTGTTTCGTAGAAAAGTACGACTTGACAAAAGAAAACTGTGGTTAGGCATAAAGATATTAGATGAATGTCAGCTATCAAGAAAATCTCCTTATTATCAACAAAAGGGAAAGGCACTGTTAAAGACATCACCATCACCCACAGAAGTGCAGACAAACATACAAGGCGATTCTTGGTGACGATAGTCTCGTAACTCAGGGGGTGTTTGATAGCAATGAACCTCTCCACGTTGATCATGGCCAAGTGAGACAGCGACGCAAAACCCAACATTCTCAAAAGGACCGTTGATAACAGTGTTCTTATACAGTAGGTAGCGGACGTGCTTCCTTGCATTTGTGCGATCACCCAAAAGATGAAAGCAGGTTGACCGATCACTCCCATTGCCAAATCAGTAGTCGACAAGCAAGCGAGTGCAATGTTTGTCTTGGTTTTCAATCGGTGTATAGTCTTAACAGCGAGTATGACCAGTGCATTCATAACAGCTGTGAGTGGACAAGTAATGATGCTGATGACTGCAATAAAGACAAGCCACCCATAAGCTTCCGAACTATTTTTATCAAGGGTTCCCTGCGAAATCGGTGGAACACATCCAAGAGCTGTCTTCTTTGTGTATGGGACTGCAGTTGAATTCATATCTTCTTTTTGGCTTGCTTAGATAAAGATGTGTCTGTGGCTGGCTACGGCACGGACTTCTGTTGGTATGACGACCAACGGCTCGCGGCTACCAACTACATTCCCGCACTTTTTGCTCGAAGGACTGCTCAAACTGTTTTTACCAAGTTGAACTTTAAATTATATAGTCTTTTAAGATAGTCAGTGAATTTGTCTCTGTATTGCAGCTGACAAATACTAATGTATATCCTTCATGGTCAAAGGCACTCTATATAAAAGGCGGTCTTCTTGAATTTTTTTTCAAAAGGGCATCTTAAGCTAAAAGTCACCATCGTTGAATGCGAGCTGAGAACTAAATGGAATCACACAATTAAGAAATTTTGGTAATTATCCGACTTTCATTAAAGTTAATAACAGCGTATCAGGAAATTGATCAATTAGCATATTGATTCAATTAGGTAAGCAACGAGGCATTTCTAGAAAATATTAACAAACTACTCGACTGTTTATTATGTTATAGGTTTTCCGTAATGGTCGCTATGGTCATAAGGATTTTCCATTACATTACTCGCGGACAAAAAAAAAGTGATAATAATAATAATAATAATAATAATAATAATAATAATAATAATAATAATAATAATAATAATAATAATAATAATAATAATAATAATAATAACAAGGAATAAATAAATAGAAAATAACGTAAATATCTTTCCCACCCAATATTACTGCTCCAAATAAAGATTTTGAAAACTGATTATAAATCAGAAAGTTTGTCTCCGAGAGATGCATGGGCCATCATGAACAATAAATGGGGCGCTATTTATGTTTATATTAACTTTACAACGGCGGTAGAGAGCGCACATCGGAAACATCGGCTGAATTATTTTTCGATTCTAATGTTAACTTGGCAAATGACACAAATTTAACACATTTAAATACGTCAACGAGAGATATCCTTAATACTTTGATGAATTTCCTTTAATTTTTGTTAAGCTCGATGAAC
The DNA here is from genome assembly GCA_964035705.1 of Porites rus. Taxonomy (NCBI): domain Eukaryota; kingdom Metazoa; phylum Cnidaria; class Anthozoa; order Scleractinia; family Poritidae; genus Porites; species Porites rus. The sequence goes on along the minus strand of OZ038004.1, from coordinate 6,516,395 downwards.
GCGAGTGCGATAGATGACATCAGCTCATCATCGTTATACAGCTAAAAAGTTAGCGATTTTTCTCAGTGTTAACTAAGCAAAGACTTTAATTTTCGTTTTACATTGGGACGCACGGTTCGATCATCTCAGGTGCTCTGATGAATGGCCTAATTATACAATTAGGCGATTCAGTTCAGTACATCAGTCGCTAGATTTGCGCAGCTTATACCTTTCAAAATTTTCCAACTGCTAAAGAGTTCAGAGGCAATAATTGTTCACCGTGACAATGCATTACTATAAATGACAATGTCACTTTAAGAATCTATCTTTTTTTTTCAGTTTGCTAAAAGAAGATGAAAATTCATAACATTCATTATTATCCCCAATTTGGCCATTTACTATTAAAACGGAAGAAAGCAACAATAGTTTCGGGGAATAATGTTTTTTACATATTTTTATTTATTCATTATTTTTAAGTGGCTATAATTAGATCCAAGTAAGAATAATTTGAGTCATTTATAACGTTTTTATTACATAACCTATCACGGCTATTGAAAATTTAAGGTTTGAAATATATTTTCGTTTTATTCGAATTCAAACATACAGAATTTTTTACTTCTTACGGAGATTGTTTGCTAAACACCAAACTTTAAGTTCCTAGAGTTGGACTTTCAGCAGCAGGTCTAGATCACACAAAATTCGGCTTTTATCAATTTCAAAGTTTTTTGTTTACTGTTGTCATAGTAATATCGATTTTACTTAAAACTACATTTTCACAAATTTCAATCCATAGCCAATTACTGGTGAAAATTTTATAGCGATCGGACAAGGTAAAAACTACTTTTAAGGCGATTGAAAAATATCGGTATGGCCTCTGAAAAACTGTATCGAAACACCTTAATATTGTATACGACAACTGAGCTTAAAGTATAAATTAACCTTTGAGTGTTTTTCTTCTCTTTGATCCATTTATAACGTTCATTTTTCAGTGCTTTCAAGTTGCGTACTGCTTTATCTTAAGAGAATCTGAATTTAAAAAAAAATCCCTAAACTTTCTGTTTCTTTTTACACTTTTTACACAGCTATGCCAGTTGAACTGATCCAGAGGGCGGCAAGCCGTATTAAGTGGCCAGTAAGTCCTGCAATAGATTGAAAAAATTATTTCAAATTTAACCTCTTTTGAGGGGCCACCTTCCACAAGCGGCTGCGGCCAATTTTGATCATCCCGACGAAGATCAAGTTTTCATTTGTTGTCCTCTCGTAACATATTAAGCAGCCATCAAGCACTTCATGCACTTTTAATTTATTTTGCAACAGTTGAAGAATGTGAGGAAGGTAAAGACTGTCCGAAGTAGAAGATGACGACTCGCTCGTGATATTTGGGCTAAAGATAAAGCTACTTTATGACGAACCTCTTTTGCGTGGCCACCCTGTATTGAGCGTAGACTTGCCTGTACTTAAAGGGACAGTGTCCCGATTATGCGCACGCGCGAGCGTCATCTGTTTTTTCTTCAAAAGACAATAGAACTGTCAAATTGACTCGACAAGATTTCCTTCCGGACCGCACCGCCGACAGAGATTTGTTGTTTATATTCTCAAGTAATATTTTAGACTTTCGAAGAAGTCTTTCGTCTTATATAAAAATTTGGCTCGCGGTTCGAAGATTCATCGCGATTTTATCGCTAGCTGGGCCGCCTCGCGACCCGAAAATCTCGTTCCGCTCGCTTTAAAAACATATTTTGTAATTTGAAACTCGTGTCAGAGATCAATCGCTCCAAGTCCAGTAATATCTGCCTGATTTGCTCGCGTTCTAGCCTCAAACGTTTGAAAGACAAAAATAAAAATGCGATCTCAACGCTATGGATCATCACAAATGTTAGTCAAAAATGATATTATGATTTCATGCGACTAGTTTTTCAAAACATGTAGCGCCTGTTTGTTTGATTTTGTCGGCCGTAGGGAGATTCAGTTAAAAGTTTACTAACGCGTCGTTGCAAAACATTCTGCTTCACGAAGCTCCCCTCCACAAGATCTCCTCAGTCACATCAATGTCTCAACGGTTTCTTTCTTACAGTCTTTATTGTTGCTGTTTCATTTCTGCGTATTTCTTTCACAATTATCTGAGCTTGTATGGAAGCTAGCAGAAGAAATAAGCCTTCAATCGGCATCAAAGTGCTTCCAATCTTTTGGTCCTCCGGCCAACGGCAATAAAAGTAACCCCAAAAAATCCAGATTTTGCCCAAATCGAAACTTAACAGGAACAATATATCATTGATCTATAATCCTGAGAAGTTTTAGTGTCGTATTGAACCCGGCCAAGCGCGATGCAAACGGATTTTTCAAGGTTCTCTAACTCTCCTCGCATCTTTTGATTTCGCGACATCCTGTCCAAAAATCAAAGTTTGGTGCATGCGCAGTAACGGGATACTGTTCCTTTAAAGGGTTGTTATTCCTTAGCCCTATTCAGACCGGGTTCTCATAGCCACGCCCTCCCCCTCGCCTGTTACTTACTAACCATTCGTGATACGGCCGCCAAAATGCATAATACATAATAATGTCAAAACTATGTCCAACCATCTTGGTATGATTCACACAATAGAATGCAAAAGATTGTGAGGTTAATGAGTTTATTAGCGGTACCCATTTTTACAGCAGCTGTAAAGCTAATAATAAGGTGTTTGATAAAAACATAAAGCTAGCCTACACATTTAAAACCTTTAAACTTGAGAGTTATGTCATTCTCGCGTCATTTACTATGAAAGAAGGAACTGAAACTATCCACCATCTTGGATCTGGCAGCGTTTTCTTGTTATTAGGGTCGTTAAGGCTGATTAAATTTAAAAAAAACTGAAAAAGATGCTCCAACTCTGAGTAAATTATATTATGAGATTAATGTAGGAGTGAATCGTTTTCACAATGATTTATATAATACACGATGTTTAGATATATATCGAAGATCGCTATCGAGAGCATGCAATTATTCACAACTAGTGGCGATCAACTATATCTGTACAATTGAATTCTCAGAACACCGCCAATCTATCATATTTTGTTTATATCTAGACCTGTGTCAGCTTCGCATCAATTTTAGAAGACAATGAGTTAAATTCGACTAATTATTCCTTGGTAAGTTTGCACTCTGTTTTTGCCATTCAAGGGACCCCTTGTTTAATTTTCCAAAACCTCGTTTCTCGATGTTTTAAGCTTCCGTGCTGCTTTTTCTAAACAAAAGTTGAATAAAGGCAACGCGAAACTGTCTAATTCGTACACAGTAAATGATCGGGTTGACCACCGAGTTGAAAATTGCCACTGTTCTTCCTGTAAATAGGGCTATGTATGCTAAATTGACTGAATTGATGACAGACTTTGATATTAGGATTCGTGCTACTATGAAAGGTAAATAACAAAATATCAAGGAGAAAAGTATCATTGTGGTCAGTTTAAATGCTTTTTTCTCCCTTAAGAATTTTTCTCTGGCTTCCATGGAGAATTGCCCGGCAGCGATTTCTTTTTGATGCCGACGTCACGTGTTTCATGGTAAAGCACAACTTGACAGAAGATAATAGTGGTTATGCAAAGAGACAAAGTAATGGTGTCAACCTTAACATAAGTATTTTCATCAAAGAAAGATAAAGAAACAGTTATTGTCAATAATATAATCCACAGGAGAGAAGACAAACAAGTGAGGCGTTTTTCAGTGACGATGGTTTCGTACCGCAGAGCATGTTTGATAGCAATGTACCTCTCTAGGTTCACCATGGCTAAGTGAGACAGTGATGCTATACCTAACACTCTTAAGACGATTGTCGCTAACAGCGTTCTTATACAGTACGTACTGGAGGTGTTTCCTTGCAGTTCGGCGATCACCTCAGAGATATACAGAGGTTTGTCAATCACACCCATTGCCAGATCAGTAGTCGACAAACAAGCGAGCGCAATGTTAGACTTTGTTTTCAATTGGTTTTTAGTCTTTACAGCGATTATGATTAGTGCATTCATTGTAATTGTAAGTGGACAGGTAACGATGCAGATGACGGTAATGAAGACAAGCCATCCATAGGCCTCCCGGGTTGTATGATCAAGCGTTCCTTGCAGAATCGCAGGATCACATGCAGGAACTGTCCTTGTCGAGTCTGATGCTGCAGATGAATTCATATCTTCTCTTTGGCTCACCTTGAGGAAGATAATTTTTCTTTCTGGGTATTACGAACACAGTATATATGGAGGGAAAATGTACTTACTGTACAACCGTATTTGGCATGTGAATGGTGATTTCTACACCATTAGCAAAAATATGGTTTTAATGGCCTCTAAAGGTAAATTCACCAGTTGATTAATTAGAACGGATTAATCAGAACCAACATTTTAGATTAAAACCGTCGGCTTTTCCAAGGCGGACTTAACAAACTAATATTAAACACATCAATTGTGAAAGTAAATCTTGAAAAGAGCTTTCGAAGAAATTTGTAACTGTTTTTTTAATTCTAGGTTGGTTCGTGGTTTAATCCAGGAAGTTAAGTAACAGCCGTTTTTCAGGGGCACGCAACAACTGTTTTCGGTAAAATATCTTTTGGGAGAAGTAGAAATTGCCTGGAATTTTCTCTATCTCGAGGAAGGCTAAACATTTCTAGATAACCGTTCCACTAGACGTAGAATTTCCAATGAATTCGCTACGATTTTCTAAAGTATAATTTTCTCTTTCCCACATTAAGCTATTTCTTCGTAGAAAAAGGAAACCTAAAATTTTCGGATTCGAAAATGAGGTGGAGAGAGAAATCAGAAAAATTTTCACCTTCGTAAAACTTCAATATGCATCTAAAATTTTCTTGAAAATATTACTGAAGCCCTTGTAATTTCGGTAAGACTCAATGCAATTTCCCCAAGGATGACTGAACACATACAAATTTTATAGCGCCGCTTAGAATACATTTCTAGCGATCTAAAAGTACTCTGGATAGCCTAAAAAGTGTTTTCAATGCAGGAGGAAATCGTCGTTGGGTGCCCCTCGTTTTTGGATTTTCACGGAATATCAATGGCTAGTTGAGCTTAAAATTATCAACCATGCTAACAGATGTATATGAATTACTAAGTGATTGCGTTATTCCCAACGGAAAAGGACCATTTGTCGATATTATAATTCCTTTTTGATTAACCGTCGTTTAATTAATATATATACATTTTTCGTATTAAATTATTGCTTCTGAAATTAACGTGTTCAGTCGAATGCTTGGCCATTCGAGTGGAAAAACAAGACAAATAATTGTTAGTTCATTTAGTTATGCAGAAGCAAGAGTAGTAAAAGCCATCATATCAAAGTTGATTAATTTACAGATCAGAAGTTAAGCGTACATCAACGTACTTCCAATCAAAATACAAGGCTTAACTCCCGGGGTAGTACTCCTCCTTTGAGACGGAGATGCGTAGCGACGAAGCCAAAAGTACGACATTTTCTTCCAACGTCGTCATTATAAGCCATTTAATGAATTGTAAAGAGCGAATGCAGTTAATTATTTCTATCGCGATCAAACTGTGCGCTTTTTTTGTCGCGATTCAAACTGACTCTTTGATTGTGTTTGGGATGACTATATAAGCTAACGGTGCCGCCGTCTCAAGATATACCGTTTCACTATTGGTTGAATCAGCTCCTTTACCTGTGTTAATTACTAGGTTCTTTCACAGAAATCCCAACATTTAAAATCGTTTTGAAGCTGAAGATAGAAGAGGTGATTAAAAAACTAATTTTGACAGCAAAAACTACTCTTTAAGACGTCAGGAATTAACGATAACTGCTTTGAAGCACCCCCCCCCCCCCCCCCCACTTCCATCAGTTGAATGCATGAAGCAAGTGCAATGTTTTAATAGACTAGGATTTTAAGCGATGTTTGGTCTTAACAGCGATTATGATCAGTGCATTCATAGTAGTTGTAAGTGGACAGGTAACGATGCTTATGAAAGCAATAAAGATCACCCGCCCATAAGCCTCCAGGGAAGTATGATCAAGAGTTTCTTGATGTAAGGCCTAGTCACATGACTAAATGACCTCTCTGCGTCTGAAGCTGAGCTGGCATTGATATCACCTCCCTTTGGCTTGGGTTAATGGGGTTGTTTTTATAGCTATGGCATTGGGGACTATATCCTGCGTTCACGATCTATGACTCGTGTTTTCATCTACTTTAAACGATTACTTCTTTCGTGCATGTTAATCAACAGAGCACAAATGGCGGAAATTGGCCTTCTTACGAGAGTGTTCGTTAATAATGGAAGGATTAACATAGTATTAACCAAGATATGATTCTCGGGCTTCTAAGACTGAATTTTATAATTATTGACCAATCCGAGTTGGACAGGGAATAATAGCGATTACTAGTTAATCCTTACATAAATTATATTTATAATAGACGCTTACGGTTGGTATTATTAGGAAAGGCAAAAGTTCTTTTTCTTCCTTTTTGTTTTGATTCATGAATCGCGTCCTTCCTTTGAGTTAATTTCTAACAGTAGCTTTTCTTTCAAATTGTGTGGGTAGCCTGTGTCCATCAAGCGTTTTTGAAATTGAAAGGCGTTTGTAAGGCAAATCCATTTTAACACTTAGTGGGTAACAAGGAGTGAAATGCCTGTAATAGAAGGTTTCCGTTTGTTTAAAATGTGTCTCCACATCAAGGATAGCTTTTTGTTGAATCTTCTAGTGTGCCTTTATATATACAATCGTGTCTAAAAACACAGTCTCAGTGTCAGATATTTCGGCCTTGAATTTAATAGTAGGGTGCTCCTCATTGCTAGACACTATATATATAGTTGCAAACTACGAAATACTATTCCTATGGTACAAGTGTACACTTAGTTAGTCATACGCTCCATGGAAATTGAGAAACAGATTGCGTTTGATAGTAATAACTTAGCCTCTTTTAGGAAGAAATGGCCTACTTTCAAACAATTCCCCTCAGAATATAATTTGACCAATACAGTTAATTAAAGTGCAAGTGACAAACGGGCAGATGGATGATGGAGGACCATAAGGCAGGAAGCCTTCTCTGAATTGTTAATATATAAACTATAGTATTTTTGTGGACTTTGTCTTTCTTTTTCTTTTGCTTTCTTTTTTGTAAACGATAACAGTTCCCTGTAATGATTTGCAAATGTAATGTATTGTAATTGCTTGTGTGTGCGAAATAAAATAAAATAAAATAAAGGGTGCTGTAAGTTTGCTTGTTCGAAAAAACTCGTCTGCGATGTCTGATTTATGTCCTGTCGTTTGTGGTGGTTTCCAAACTGTTGGTTTAAAGACGGTTTTGCTTAGAATTCGTGTTTCAATATATGCCATGAAAATGTTGCCAAACGAAACTGCTGTCTTCGTGTTCATCGCGGTACTGTGGGGAGGCGGTTTCCATTGAACTGTAGAAATTTTCTTTTGATGAGGACGTCATGAATCTATTAGCATTTCCAGCGGGTAATGTGTAGGAATAGGAAAGTTCAAAAGTAGGTTGAGTTTGATCGTCCGGGTGAACGTAGTCCTGAATAGGACTGTTGTTGTTGACAGTGACTGACGTTTCGACAACCAGTGCGGTAGTCATCTTCAGAGTCAAGGTGAGTTGTATCACGTCAGTTGATGGTATTATACTCTGGTTATTGATCTGATTGGTCAATTACGTCGCGATGTTATTGGTCGTCTGTCAGTTAAGCCGTGATATTTTGGCTATGAAGACTCGTAATCAGTAATTGGTGCGTTTCGATCCGTCTATTGTCACAGTTAAACAGTCGTCTATTGTTAGTCAAATTGTCATTCTCTTGTAGTTAGTTTTGCTTGATCTCGTCAATAAGTCGTTTGTACGGCGCTAGTAACTGTTGGCTACGATTCAGCGGCGTTTGTTCTAAGTTAGTAAACCAGCTTTCTAAAGTAAGACGTTGATGGTAGTCTGTAGAATACGTTATACATGTCGCAGAGTCCCAGTCAATTTGATGTTTCGTCTTTAACTGGTGCTCAGCAATGTGATTGTTGACGTCACCATTCTTCGTCACTCGTTTGTGTTCGGTCAGTCGCGTGCCTAGGTTTCTGCCGGTTTCACCAATGTAAGAAGCCCGGCAGTCACAGCATTTGATCTTGTATACTGCTCCCTGTCTGTCCTCCGGTTTGTCTTTGTCCTTGACATTAGTAAGCAGTCGCCGTAAAGTGGTTATCGGTTTGTGTGCAACACGTATATTGTAAGGTTGTAATATAATATACGTGCAATAGTTTCAGAGGTGCAATAATTTCAGATGTACGGTATATAGTCGCTGTCGTAACAGGCGGCGGCCAGAGTTGGTCTGAGTGTTGGAATCAGTGTTACTGCGACTGTTCCGTCTAACAAAGTCCGTGTTGTAATTGTTCTTACTAAAAACGTTAAGATAATCAGTCTCGTCTTGTAGGCTGTCAGGTGAGTCGCAAACTAGTTGCGCTCGTCTCGTCAGAGTCCGGATAGCAGTAGCCTTGTGAGAGGTCGGGTTGTAGGGTTATTATTCTTTAGTCCTATTCAGACCGGGTTCGTAGCCACGCCCTCCCCTTCTCTTGTGACTTAAAAACCATTCATGATGCGGCCGCCAAAATTGCACTGCATAATGTAATAATCATGTCCAACATCTAGGTATGATTCACACAATTGGATGCACAATAATGCGGGGTCATTAAAACATCATCTTGACGAGTTTATTAGCGGTACCCAAATCTCGTCATTTTTTTACAGTAGCCGTAAAGCAAAAAATTACAGGTGTTAATAATAAAATAAACTTGGCTTACACATTTAAAACCTCTAAACTTGGGAAGTATGCCATTCTCGCGTCTGACTTGCCATTAAAAAAGTAACTAGAACTATCCACCATCTTGGATCCGCCAGCGGTTTCTTGTAATTATAGCCGTTGTTAATAAAGGCTGATTACATTTAAAAGTTTGAAAAAGATGCCCCGACTACTCTGAGTAAACTATATTAATTATGAGAGTAATTTAACGGTGAATCGTTTTCATAATGATTTATATAATACACGATGTTTGTTTTGATACATGTATATCGAAGATCGCTATCGTGAGCATGCAATTATTTACAACTAGTGGCGATCAACTATATCTGTACAATTGAATTCTACTGAACACCGCAAATCTATCATTTGTTTGTATCTTCGCCTGAGTCAGCTTCGCGTCAATTTTAGAAGGCAATGCATGAGTTAAATTCAACATCTAATTATTCCCTGGTAAGTTTGCTCGCTGTTGTGCCATTGAAGGGACCCCTTGTTTAATTTTCCAAAACCTCGTTTCTCGATGTTTTAAGCTTCCGTCCTGCTTTTTCTAAACAAAAGTTGAATAAACGCAACGCGAAACTGTCTAATTCGTACACAGTAAATGATCGGGTTGACCATCGAGTTGAAAATTGCCACTGTTCTTCCTGTGAATAGGGCTATGTATGCTAAATTGACCGAATTGATAACAGAATTTGATATTAGTATTCGTGCTACTACGAAAGGTAAATAACACAATATCAAGGAGAAAAGTATCATTGTTGTCAGTTTAAAAGCTTTTTTCTCCCTTAAGAATTTTTCTCTGGCTTCCATGGAGAATTGCCCGGCAGCAATTTCTTTTTGATGCCGACGTGTTTCATGGTAAAGCACAACTTGACAGAAGATAATAGTGGTTATGCAAAGAGACAAAGTAATGGTGTCAACCTTAAGATAAGTGTTTTCATCAAAGAAAGATAAAGAGACAGTTATTGTCAATAATATAATCCACAGAAGAGCAGACAAACAAGTGAGGCGTTTTTCAGTAACGATGGTTTCGTACCGCAGGGCATGTTTGATGGCAATGTACCTCTCTAGGTTCACCATGGCTAAGTGAGACAGTGATGCTATACCTAACACTCTTAAGACGATTGTCGCTAACAGCGTTCTTATACAGTACGTACTGGAAGTGTTTCCTTGCAGTTCGGCGATCACCTCAGAGATATATAGAGGTTTGCCAATCACACCCATTGCCAGATCAGTAGTCGACAAACAAGCGAGCGCAATGTTAGACTTTGTTTTCAATTGGTTTTTAGTCTTTACAGCGATTATGATTAGTGCATTCATTGTAATTGTAAGTGGACAGGTAACGATGCAGATGACGGTAATGAAGACAAGCCATCCATAGGCCTCCCGGGTTGTATGATCAAGCGTTCCTTGCAGAATCGCTGGATCACATGCAGGAACCGTCCTCGTCGAGTCTGATGCTGCAGTTGAATTCATATCTTCTCTTTGGCCCAACTTGATGAAGACAAGTCAGTTTCTTTCTGGGTATTGCCTGCGCGACCATCTATTGAACTGGCGGTCTAAAACTCTCTTTTATCTATTTTTCAGCAGTTTTTGGCATAATAACGAACACAATACAACCGGATTTGCCATGTGAATAGGGTGATTTCCACACCATTAGCAAAAATATGGTTTTAATGGCCTCTCAAGGTAAAATTCACTAGTTAATTACTGAATTCGACCTGACTAATCACAACCAATATTTTAGATTAAAACCGTCGGCTTTTGCTAAGGCCCACTTAACAGACTAATATTGAATACATCAAAGCAATTATTGAAAAGAGCTTTCCAAGGCTTTTTTTGTAGCTCTAGGTCGGTTTGTGTTAGTTTAATCCAGGACGTTTTTTGAGCGTCACCGAATATCAATGGCTTTGTTGAGCTTAAAATTATCAATTATGTTTACGTCAATCATGTTAACGCTAAAATTAGTTAATCGAGTTGGACCGGAATAATAGTTGACCCGATGACTCAAACTCGCGCTAAGTCGAACCAAAATCGGTTTTCCCTGGATTTCCTTCTTAAAAATGTACTGCAATTATCCTCGGTAACTCCAAGTAATTTTTGTTTCCCTTCAGATCATCATGTTTTAGGCGTGTAACAAGTTAAACAAACATAAATAAAAACAAAGGTACTGCAGTCTAAAAAACTGAAATTGTTTCAAAGTGACCTTATATTCTATTCCTTGTATTCTTGTATTTTGTTGTTGTTGTTGTTTCTTTGTTTTTTTTTTTTTTTTTTCTAGAAATATTAATATATTTCTTGCTGTTCCTAAGGGAGCGGCAGGCTGCTTGCATTCCTTTCCCATTCCATTTTCTTATTTTCAGATATTTTCTTCGAACTCTCGATAACTCGAACTTTTTTTTATTTCCCTTGCATGCTCGAGTCATCGAGCATAGCGAAATTTTCAAAATTAACTAAGTGTCGTTAATTCCCACGCCTTAACGAGTATATTATTATCAAAGTGAAGCTTGAAATGAGCTTTGTGGAAATTGAAGCGTTAAGTGTCCTTTCATTTTCAGTGAAAGCAACTTTTTTTAATCTCTAAGAAAGCGCTCTTAGATCTTTAATTAAGTGTTTTTTTATTTGTATAGAATTGACACTGTCTTGCAAATGATTACGATACACATTGAAATTCTACTCGATAATTCGGTAATTGCATGAATTTGTTTTAACGAATCAGTGAAAGACGTTAAGAGTAGTTTCAAAGTATCGTTTTCCCGAAGACTTGTTTGACTGTATAATATAAAGATTACACATACAATACATACCACATCGTTAAAAATAAATGTTTTGTCAGAAAACCTCTTGACTGATCTCTCTAGTTTTGGAATTAGTTAGAATTATGAAGTGAAGATTTCCATAATATTAACAATAATATTTAATTAATAGTACCTAAAAGTACAAATAATCAATCAAGTTACATAAGGGGTCACTGACAGGGAAGATAATAAAAAATTGTTAGTAATTCTTTCAGCAAAGAGCAAGCAGGTAAGCTAAGAAAACCTACTTTTTATAACATTTGCTAGATCTTCCATCAAGCAAAATAAAAATGGGAGATGTTCATTGCCGTCGTGGTTGTTAAATATCCCTTTGTCTCCTTGAGTCATTTAGATCGGAATTAAAACATTGAATATACCAGCTGGTTCGTTCTCGCTGGGATCAAGGACGCTTTTTAATTAAAAATATTCCCGGCCTGTATTTTTTGTTCAACTTGAATGATGCCATTAAAATCATCTTTCTGTTAATACTGAAGAAATCTTTCCACTACAGATAAATTCCTTCTTAAGAAGACCATTTCGGACATTCTTTGTCCAACTTGATTGATGCCATTTAAATCATGGGATCTTTCTGTTAATACTGAGGAAATCTTTCCACTAAAGTTAAATTCCTTGTTAAAAAGACCATTTCCGACATGTTTTGTCCAACTTGATTGATGCCATTAAAATCATCTTTCTGTTAATACTGAGGAAATCTTTCCACTAAAGGTAAATTCGTTCTTAAGGTGATTCTTTAGTAAAAGAACCTAACATAGATTATAGATGAAACTTGGTACACTGATGTAACAAGTCAAGAAGATAATAAAAAAGTAATAAAAAGTGGGGGGTCACTGTGCCTATTTTTGACGTCAAAACGCTGACAAATACGGCTATTTAGGACCCTTTGGCAAAACCCTGGGCAACCCAAAAGTAGACAAAAAGGAGAGATTTTTTCGATGATGTATGTGGTAACGTTAACGAACAGAATTTGACTTTAATGTATTGTTTATCGACTTACGTTGCAGAAAAATGCCTTTCAATGCCCTTGTTTTTTCTTAACGCTCTAAAGGAGATTTAAATTGGACACGCGCTCTTCGACCAGTGATAGCTCAATCCCTACAATTTAGTAAAATTGCCAAAAAACTGAACATAGATTTGTGCCACTTTTTTTCTCATCGAAAGGAAGCACTGTCCATATTAAAATCATGAAATAAAAAATGGGGTTCACCGCACTCGTTTTTGCAGTAGAGCTGCAGAAAGTGCGCACCAAAAGCATTTTCTTCGATTTTCGGGAGAGGACTGGGGCGAGATTCAAAATGGCATGTGTGTGAAAGGGGAAAGAAAGTAATAAAAAATTCGTTTTTACAGAATTTACATCGAGATATCACAGTTAGGACACAATCTGATAAAGAAAGCGTTTAAATCATGAAAATCAAAATGAGTAAGTACAAGTTAACATCCACTCAGCCAGGTTCTCCGTGAGGAAGTCGAACTCAGCGACACGCGTACTGCTTACGTTATGCACATTCCCAACACACACAGTCTCACCTCGGCAAGAAACAACCGCAAGCAAAAATTCCAATAGAGTTTCTCTTCAGTGAACTTCATTTAAATGATGTTACTTCAGATTTTTTTTTTACGGTGGCCATCTTGTTATGCGCAGTAAGAGATGCGCAGAGCAGAACCAGTGAATCACCTTAAGAAGAGTATTTCCGACATTTGAGTTCTTGACTATTGGTTAACATGCACGGAAAAAAGTAATCGTTTATAATAGAGAGTCTGTATTTTTTTGTTTCAACTTGATTGATGCCATTAAACTCATCTTTCTGTTAAAACTGAGGAAATCTTTCCACTAAAGGCAAATTCCTTCTTAAGAAGACCATTTCCGACATTTTTTGTCCAACTTGATTGATGAAATTAAAATCATCTTTCAGTTAGTACTGAGGAAATCTTTGCACTAAAGGTAAATTCCTTCTTAAAAAGACCATTTCCGACACCTCTTGTCCAACTTGATTGATGCTATTTAAATCATCTTTCTGTTAATACTGAGGAAATCTTTCCACTAAAGGTAAATTCCTTCTTAAGGTGATTCCTTAGTAAACGAACCTAAAATAGATTATAGGTGAAACTTGGTACAATGATGTAACGAGTCAAGAAGATTATAAAAAAAGTAATAAAAAGTACTGGTCACCGTGCTTGTTTTGACGTCACAATGCTGACAAATACGGCTAATTAGGACCCTTTGTTAAAACCCCGCGCAGCCCAAAAGTAGACAAAAAGGAGAGATTTTTTCGATGATGTATGTGGTAACGCACAGAATTTGACTTTAATATATTATTTATCGACTTACGTTGCAGAAAAATGCCTTTCAATGCCCTTGCTTTTACATAACGCTCCAAAGTAGATTTAAATTGGACACGCGCTCTTCGACCAGTGATAGCTCAATCCCTACAATTTAGTAAAATTGCCAAAAAACTGAACATAGATTTGTGCCACTTTTTTTCTCATCGAGAGGAACTGTCCTTATTAAAATCATGAAATAAAAAATGGGGTTCACCGCACTCGTTTTTGCAGTAGAGCTGCAGAAAGTGCGCACCAAAAGCATTTTCTTCGATTTTCGGGAGAGGACTGGGGCGAGATTCAAAATGGCATGTGTGTGAAAGGGGAAAGAAAGTAATAAAAAATTCGTTTTTACAGAATTTACATCGAGATATCACAGTTAGGACACAATGTTCTAAAGAAAGCGTTTAAATCATGAAAATCAAAATGAGTAAGTACAAGTTAACATCCACTCAGCGAGGTTCTCCGTGAGGAAGTCGAACTCAGCAACACGCGTACTGCTTACGTTATGCACATTCCCAACACATACAGTCTTAACTCGGCAAGAAACAACCGCAAGCAAAAATTCCAATAGAGTTTCTCTTTAGTGAGCTTCATTTAAATAATGTTACTTCAGATGCTTTTTTTTTACGGTGGCCATCTTGTTATGCGCAGTAAGAGATGCGCAGAGCAAAACCAGTGAATCACCTTAAGAAGAGCATTTCCGACACTTGAGCTCTTGACTATTGGTTAACGCGCACGAAAAAAAGTAATTCTTTAAAATAGATAGCCTGAATTTTTTGTCCAACTTAATCGATGCCATTAAACTCATCTTTCTGTTAATACTGAGGAAATCTTTCCACTAAAGGCAAATTCCTTCTTAAGAAGACCATTTCCGACATTTTTTGTCCAACTTGATTGATGCCATTAAAATCATCTTTCTGTTAATACTGAGGAAATCTTTCCACTAAAGGTAAATTCCCTCTTAAAAAGACCATTTCCGACATTTTTTGTCCAACTTGATTGATGCCATTAAAATCATCTTTCTGTTAATACTGAGGAAATCTTTCCACTAAAGGTAAATTCCCTCTTAAAAAGACCATTTCCGACATGTTTTGTCCAATTTGATTGATGCCATTAAAATCATCTTTCTGTTAATACTGAGGAAATCTTTCTACTAAAGGTAAATTCGTTCTTGAGGTGATCCCTTAGTAAAAGAACCTAACATAGATTATAGATGAAAGTTGGTACACTGATGTAACGAGTCAAAAACATGATAAAAAAGTAATAAAAAGTGGGGGTCACCGTGCTTGTTTTGACGTCACAATGCTGACAAATACGGCTATTTAGGACCCTTTGGCAAAAACCCCGCGCAGCCCAAAAGTAGACAAAAAGGAGAGATTTTTTCGATGATGCATGTGGTAACGCACAGAATTTGACTTTAATGTATTGTTTATCGACTTACGTTGCAGAAAAGTGCATTTCAATGCCCTTGGTTTTACTTAACTTTCCAAAGTAGATTTAAATTGGACACGCGCTCTTCGCCAGTGATAGCTCAATCCGTACAATTTAGTAAAACTGCCAAAAAATTGAACATAGATTTGTGCCACTTTTTTTCTCATCGAAAGGAAGCACTGTCCTTATTAAAATCATGAAATAAAAAATGGGGGCCACCGTACTCGTTTTTGCGGTAGAGCTGTAGAAAGTGCGCACCAAAAGCATTTTCTTCGATTTTTGGGAGAGGACTGGGGCGAGATTCAAAATGGCATGTGTGTGAAAGGGGAAAGAAAGTAATAAAAAATTCGTTTTTACAGAATTTACATCGAGATATCACAGTTAGGACACAATCTGATAAAGAAAGCGTTTAAATCATGAAAATCAAAATGAGTAAGTACAAGTTAACATCCACTCAGCGAGGTGCTCCGTGAGGAAGTCGAACTCAGCAACACGCGTACTGCTTACGTTATGCACATTCCCAACACACACAGTCTCACCTCGGCAAGAAACAACCGCAAGCAAAGATTCCAATAGAGTTTCTCTTCAGTGAACTTCACTTAAATAATGTTACTTCAGATGCTTTTTTCGGTGGCCATCTTCTTATGCGCAGTAAGAGATGCGCAGAACAAAACCAGTCAATCACCTTAAGAAGAGCATTTCCGCCATTGACCAATCAGACCAATAACCAGAGTATAATACTATCAACTGACGTGATACAACTCACTTTGACTCTGAAGATGACTACCGCACAGGTTGTCAAAACGTCAATCACTGTCAACAACAACAGTCCTGTCGAGGACTACGTTCACCTGGACGATCAAATTCAACCTACTTTTGAATTATTATTATTATTATCACGCAATATTTTGATTTAGAGAAAAGATATTGAATATTGCATATTCAATTATTACTATAATTATATTTAATATTCTCATTCGTAACGTCTGTGAAACGTACAATGACGAACAGACATCTTTGGTTTTACTTCGCGACCGTCCATCGTCAATTTGGTCTAGAATCTTTGATGCTTTATGGCATTTTACGTTTATGTATTGAAAGATTTTAAAATTAGGTGGCCAGTTGTTTGTTTTTGCCGTTCGTTTCCTACTCTTTGTATTGTCAACACTTTGTATAATTTCGGCACATTGCATTGTCAGCATACTCCGTGCCCGCTCGCAGCTGTTCCCTTGAGACGTGTCACTTTTTATATTGTCTTTATTCTTCCTGACCTATTACACTTGTGACCTAAGAGGTCACAATAGCGGAAACAGAAGGTGGCGTAACTCCTAGATATCAGTTTCAGTAACCACGTTCTCTTTACTCTAGCGTATAGCCTGAATAAATTTGCACGAGTTTCCTTGTATATTATATTTTTCTTTGGCTTTTGCCTCCTATATTTCCTTACCCCACACTTGAGTCGTGCTCAGGGGGGGAGGGAGGGGGGGTCCTAAACACACCCCTCATCCAGTCTTCGGACGGTGTCCTGACTTGACTCAACTGTGGGGTTCCCTCCCAGCCTCCCTCTTTCGCAGGGTCTTTCCTTCCTTTTATTTCCTCCCATTCGGATTTCTCTAACCGGGTTACACATGCTGCAAGTCACCCTTCAGCTTTCGTTTAGCATAACTGGGAGGGAAAGCCCCACAGTTGGGCCGGGCCACTCCCCTCAATTGTATCCGTCACATCTGAGAGGCATTAAGCCAACGCTGCCCATCTCTCTAAGGGAGTTTTCTGGGTTTTTCTGAGTTTCGGGGAGATTTGGCTGTACTGCAACTTAATGAGGTATTCTGCAATAATTTACCGTCTTTTGGATGAGTCTATAACACCCCTGGTTTTTCACCCATAACTTATCCATCAAAAGGCATAAGGTGGCTTTTATGCGGATGTAAATTAGTTGCCATTTTAAGGACTTCGCACACTATTGTTACTGCGCACATTTTCTGCGCATGCCAAAGTAGTCACGCGCGACGCGAAAGAAATACCCAACACGCAGGACACGCGGACTGGTTTTGTCTCCTGTAAGTCTGGGAGGTTCTAATTATTTCTTGTGGAGAAGATGCGTCGTTTTTCAACAGATGAAAAATAATTTCTAGCTATTTACCTTGTCAGTTCTTTGAAAACCGAAGAAGTATGCATGCGCATGTTGCTAACCGTATGGTTGATCTGACCGAACATTTTATAGTCAACAAAAGTCCATTCTAAAACATCAAAAGTTATTGCTTCCAGATGTTACGCTTGGAGTATTGGGTATTAAACAATCCCTTAAAAGGCAAGGATCAGTAAATCAGAAGGAAAATAGCTCTAAGTCCTCAGAGAAACTGCAAGCTTACCTGTCACTCGCATCCTTCGCGTTTTATCGGCTAAACTGCTATAAACACTTTCCCGAATGTTTCTATAATTTTGTAAGATTTTATGTAATCATTCACCAGAAGATAGATTTAAAGCGTTCAGATGTCCTTTTTATTGAGAGTCCGAGGCCTTTATTTGTTGAACAAACAAGAAAAAAACTATCACAAGATTTCTTGGATTGCTGAGATCGCAGCTTCACAAATAGTGTGACCGCAAAGCAAACGCTTTCATCGTGGAAAAAATCGTAAAAAAATTGTTATGCTTTTTACGATTATCATTGTTATTTAAGCATTACTAAGGTATTACTAAGCATTAAAATTATTGACTCATTGGGAAGCTTGTCGTGTAGATGGTATTTCTTAAGGTTCAATTTCAGGCCACACATAATCTGGACATTTAGACATAGCTGCCATTTGGCTGTTTTAATACAAACTTAAGATGGAAGGTAAAACAAAGTATTTCCATTCTAGGACTTTCTTAGATTTAACAGACACTGTTAAGTCTAAAATTAACATTTAGGAACGAAAAATAGTGAATGATCCTTACACAGAATGCTACAGTAAGAAAAAAATCAAAACGAAAAATAAGAAATGATCATTAAGGCCCAGTTTATATATGAGGGTACATAAACGAATTCGGTACAACTACTTTAGTAGTATTCAGCTTTTTTAAAAGAGAGCTCATGTATGGAACTTGAGTCTATGCAAATCATTTATGTCATATGAAATTTGTGGCAAAGCCCGAAAGAGATAGCGCAAAGCACAGATATAAGCTCATTGAATGTATGCATGTTTAATAACGTATTCGATCGCCGTACCGGGTAAGATGATAAAAAACGATAGAACGTTTACCCTCCATATTACATATACAGTTCAAAAAATCTTGAGGACATGTACAGGTAAGCAAACGATTGAAGGAGTACCTGTCTGAGAGTCCCTATCGACTATTTTCCACTACAGTAGAGTGGTTTGTTTACAGCACCAGCCTTAGATCTTGAGCTCGCCATACTACTCTATGTGCGCTGCAAGTAATCTCTAATACCTTGGAGATTGCTCTTCTCCAAAAAAAATAAATTTTGAGACGGAGAAGCTCCAGTTGAATGAAATAGAATAATTTGTTTTCCTTAGAGTCCATGAAATGTCCTGCTTCACTTTCTGTTTTTGCTTTCTTCCGTGGGCTGTTGTTCTCTGACTGTCAGCCATTGTGGATATCCCAGAGTACTCCGCGTTGAGTGAAGCAATAGTGAAACTGACCGGGGAGGGGATGGGAAAAATTGTAAATAACCCTCAAAGCCATTAAGTTAAGGTCGAAACCAACCAATTTAACTACTTAAAACGCGTGACAAGCTCTACTTTTTTTTACCAAATGAAAGTAATAAGCCTACTCAGCAAACGATCAATTTTTGGTTCGGGGAAAATGTCGTTTACGCTATTTTTAAGGCAAACGCTTGGAGAGGGGTAACTGCTGATAAGTTCCCAGTTGTGCTGATATTTCAAAAAAAGACGTTTAAAAAACAGTTGTCATGTTATCACTTGTTGCTTATTTTGAAACCTTGTTACAATTATCATTGCATTTGTGCCAGTTCACGTGTACACTCTGAAATTTTGGGGAAAATAACTTTTTATCATTTTTCTTAAAAATGCTTATTCAGCGTTTTTCTCCATATCGAAGCGCAGTTATCTCTGAAAAATGCGTGGTTACCCCCAGTTTTCTTTTTGGATTTCAATAGCCCCTGATATGATCTACTTGTCTCGCATAGTCATTATCTGGGAAAAAATACTTCCCATTAGTGGGCACCGTCCTTAAAGAGGAATTAGTGAAAAGATGTTAAATATCGGTAGTGATTGCTAAAAGCAATAGTAATAATAATTAGTAGAGAAACATTTTTGTGGATTATATTTCAAGAGATATTGAGACATTATGATTTTTTTTCCAACAAATGTTAAGGTATAAATTTCGTTTTAATTCTTTTTTAAGTGAAGCACTGTACATGGGTATTTTTTTATGAGTATTGAATAAAGATTTTTTTAAAATTTTATCAATATTATAATTATTATTATTATTATTATTATTATTATTATCATGCTTATAATTATTATTATTATAATTGTTATTATTATTATTATTATTATTATTATTATTATTATTATTTTCCGTGCTGGCTTGAGTTATCGAGAGCCGACAGTAAAGCGAAATTTTTTATTAAAAAGCTTCGTTAATCCCAACGCCAAGGAACATTGTTTTCATAGTTGAGCTTAAAAAAGACTTTTTTTGGAATTCGGAACGTTAAGTATCCGTTTATGTTACGTGATATTAAAACTTTTTCTCTTTTTATTTCTCTGAGGGCGCTCTCTACGAGTGAATTCGGTCGACTTTGCATGAATTTGCACAAATCAGCGAAACACGTTGTCTTCTTGAGTCATTTCGATCGGAATAAAAAATTAAATTCATCAGCTGGCTCGTTCGCGCTGAGATCAAGGATGCTTTTAATTAAAAATATTCTCGGCCCGTCAGTACTTTTTGTCTAACTTGATCAATGACTTTTAGCTGAAGTCATCAAGACATTAAAATCATCTTTCTGTTAATACTGAGGTAATCTTTTCATTAAAGTTGAATTCTTTTTTAAGAAGACCATTTCCGACATTTGAACTCATTGATTAACATGCACGAAAAAAGTAATCTTTTAAAGTAGATAAAAGTGACTCACAGATCGTCAGCGCAACAAAACGAAAAAGTCCTGCCTAGGCAACAGAAAACTCTCTATGAAAGTCAAGCCAAAAAGAAGATATGAATTCAAGTTCATCCTCTGCAAATACGGTGAGCACAGTTCGTGGATGCGATCCAGCGATTCCGCAAGGAACTCTCGATCATACTACTCGAGAAGCTTACGGCTGGCTTGTCTTCATTGCTGTCTTCAGCATCATTACCTGTCCACTTACAATTGTCTTGAATGCACTGATCATAATCGCTGTTACGACTAAGCACCGATTGAACACCAACACTAACATTGCACTCGCCTGCTTGTCGACAACTGATCTGGCAATGGGAGTGATCGGCCAACCTCTTTCCATCTCTAAGACGATCGCAGAACTGCAAGGAAACACCTCTGGTACGTACTGTGTAAGAACGCTTTTAGCGACAATCGCTTTGAGAGTATTAAGTAGTTTATCACTGTCCCACTTGGCCATGATGAACGTAGAGAGGTACATTGCCATTAAACATGCCCTGAAGTACGAAACCATCGTCACAAAGAATCGCCTCGTATGTTTGTCCTCTCTCCTGTGGGTCGCAGAATTACCATTAACAGTGCCTTTGTCAGTGGTTGATAATAAAATTTACTTTAGAGTTGACAATTTTGTCACTTCTTTTTGCATCGTCACTATTTTCTTCTGCCAAGTTTTGCTTTACCACGAAACAAGTCGGCATCAAAAACAAATCGCTAACCAGCAAGTCTCGTTGGAAGCCAGAGAGAAATTCTTAAAGGAGAAAAAAGCTTCTAAACTGACAGCAACGGTTCTTTTCTTTTTAATACTGTGTTATTTACCCTTTATAGTGGCACGAGGTCTGGTATCGAATCATGTCATCAATTCAGTGAATTTAGCATACATCGCTCTTTTCACAGGCAGAGCTGCAGCAGTTCTCAACTCGTTGTTAAACCCAATTATTTTTTGTGTAAGAATTAAACTGTTTCGCATTGCTTTTATTCAACTGATGCTTAAGAAAGACCACACGGAAGCTGAAAACATTGAGAAACGAGTTTTTGGAAGAATGAATCACGCGATACCTCTTCAGTAAGGTTCAAGATGTATAGGAAGTACAATTCCTGCATCCTTCGTGATAAATAAAATGAAAAATAAAAATCTCTTTATTAGTTCCAAAAACAAACGTTCTGGATTACAATAGCCAATTGAATAAAATTGACGAGGCATCTATTAATAAAAGAGCGTTTAAAACGTTCGGTCCTAATTTGAGGAAGTACATAGGAATGACCACGATTCCTTAGCAAACTAGTTTTACTGGGTGGGAGGAGATATACCAAGGGCTATCAGTAGAAGTAGTTTTACTCTTCCATAACCTATTATATGAGGCCTCTAAAAGACTTAAAACGGTTGAAACTTCCTTAAGGAAACCAAAATGAACTGCTCTTTTCTGAAACTTGTGTATTTGGGAAAGACACTTATCATAACTGGCAACATAGCATCCCATACTGAAATGCCATAACTAAAAACAGGTATAATTTAACTATGGAGGAGGTGGTGTAGAGAGTCTAGATTATAGCCATTGCATTCACACTCGTAATATGTGCATACGCCTCCCTGCTTGCTAAGAGGGGCATCAATTTGCTTGTCCCAATTTGTAGGATTACTAAGAAGGCAAAGTTTAAAAAATATTTCCTGTTTTATACCAAAAGTGACGGTGGGAAGGGGTCTCTCAACTTTACCCTTAACAACCATCTCCTTAGTTTAGTAAGAAGGCTTATAGTCATAAGGTTGTCCTGGGCCCAACTGAGTATTTTGCACTTCTTGGGGAGCTTGGTTCTGGATTCCCTTCAACAAAAGGCTTAAAGTTAGGTCATCTGCAATTACGTAACCAATATGGAACTGTCTGAATCAACAGCTGGTATATCAATTTAACATTACAGAAAACAGGATGGGTCCAAGTATAGTGCCCTGAGGCACACCTCTGTTTACGGAAAAAAGGGGGTCGTATCACTATCAGCTATTACTCTTTGTTGTCTATTAAATAAAAAATTACTGATCCATTTAACAATATATGGATTGATGGGCAATTCCTTAAGCTTGTCGGTGCACATATCATATATCACACTGACTGTTAAATCGGGCTATTTTCTACTGATCCAGTGGTTATTGTGGGCAATATAAGATTTACAATGAATACAGGTTGTAATTAGCCTAAGAGGAATAACCGCGGGGTTGAAGAAAAATAAAAATATCGGAAAAGCACATTTTAGCTTGGAATGCGTTCCCTCTTCAAAAAGCGAGGTTGCGCAAATTTACCAAAAGGATTTTTAGAGGTTTATCTTCCATTCTTCAATTAAATTCACGATAGAATCAGAGACGACTGTGTGTCCTCCTCTCGGTATGCAGCTTCTGAATATCGCCCCTAAAACTGAGGCTGAGCTCTACCTAAAAGCTGCCAACACGGGACTTCTGCTTCAATACCAGAGCCACGTCGATTGCGCCATAGACAACGGCTCAGCCGAAAATCACGCTTGATCGCTCGTATTGCTTTAGATCTTCCTTTTGGTCATAGCTTTTCGACGAATGTGACCGATTGATATGAGTTCTCTCTTGACTTAAATATCCCCATCGTCTTATTGACACTAGCATCAAAGGCCGAAGACCAGCTACCGATTTCTGCCCCTTCAGATATTCCTGAAGTTCGAATAGTTCTACCCTTTAAAGATCATTGAGTTTAGCGGACTTAGCTCGGAAGCAGCATGCAGTTAAAAGGTCCAAGCCACAAGATCCGCACAGTCATCCAACCAGATTTCGCTAACAACAAAATCCAGGAGAAGCTCAAAGTTCAAGGGATAAAACCCCCTTCTAGTAAACCAACAGTGCGATGCAAGTTATAGCCTCCTCTGTTGGCAAACATTATAACGAAAAACACTGTATTGTCCAAAAGACGTAGACAACCAGTTTCCTGTTATTAAAAAGTGTCAAAGCAAGTCCGATTGTTTTGTGCTTGAAATGTTGCTGATTGGGGAACTCAGACACCTTTAATGCCAAATCGGATCTATTTAAGCAAAACTATTTGCTTGACTTTGCATGTTTCAAATATGTTAACAGTTAGCAAATCGCCAACAAGTGGTTTTAATGCAAAGTTTTGAACATTTTGACGTCATTTCTATGATCGATAAGAGTAGAGACCATGAAATATTGTCATCGATTTTTATTTTTTACGGTAACATTGACGCTTTTGGAACTTGAAAACTGCGTCACGATAACACCGAAACGTCGTTCGGTTATATGCACGTTCTCTTTTTGACTTAAATTTGTTTTTTCAACTGACTATTGAATTCGATATCAAAACGAAGCTCATGTGCACAATAATTTAATTATTACTCTACGAAGGTAGAGTTGTGGTGTTCACTGCAATTAACTTCGCTGATCGCTTATGATTGTAGACTCAGTAAAAAGCTGCATTCTCTTGATAGCGATCTGCATTGTGTATCAAGACATCATTCCAGTAATGTATAATTAAAAACACTACTTTCAACTTAATTGTTAAAGTAAGCTTTATATTTGAGAGGTGGGATATCCACTGATCTAAAACTGCAATATGCGTTAACTTTTAATCAGACGGTGATTCTTCTAAAACTGAACACATAATAAAGTATTCCACGTAATCCTTTTTTTATGGCGATTCAAATGACTCTTGATTGTGTTTAGGATGACTCTATAAGCCGATGATGCCGTCCCAAGATATACCCTTTCACTATAGGTTGAATCAGCTGCTGTACCAGTTAGATACTAGGTTCTTGTGCAGAAATCCCAAAATTTAAAGCTGAAGATAGAAAAAGGGATTAAGAAAAAATAATTTTGACAAGCAAAACTACTTTTTTAAGGCAACAAACAAATTAACGATAAAATAAGCTTTGAAGCACTTTTTTTTTTCCCTTTGTTCTGTTTGGCCAATCACCACCCATTATTCCATCAGTTGAATGCAAAAAAGGACGTGCAATGTTATAGACTTGGTTTTAAAGCAATGTTTCAATTGGTCGTAACAGCGATTATGATCACTGCATTCATAGCAGTTGTAAATGGACACCAGGTAACGACGCTTACGAAAGCAATAAAGACCACACCCATCCATAAGCCTACGGGGAAGTATGATCCAGAGTTTCTTGCTGTATGGCCTGGTCACATCCGCTAAATGACCTCCCAGCGTGTGAAGATGAGCTGGAACTGATATCACTTCCCTTTGGCTTGGGTTAATGGTGTTGTTTTTATAGCTAGGAGTCTTGGGTTGACGATCTGTTACTCGTGTTTTCATCTACTTGAAGGATAACTTCTTTCGTGCATGTTACTCAACACAGTACAACTGGCGGAAATTGGTGTTTTTACGAGAGTGTTCGTTAATAATGGAAGGATTAACAAAGTCTAACCAAGATATGTTTCTCGGGCTTCTAAGACTGAATTTTATCGACCAATCCGAGTTGAACAAGGAATAATAGCGATTACTAGTTAATCCTTACGCCAACGTACCGATTAATATCAAAGTGAAGTTTCAAGAGAATTTTTGTGGAATGGGACAATTGCATTATGAAGTCATTGTACTAAAAGTTTCAGAATCTTTCAGTTTGCTGTTTTCGTGTACAAATAAGGGCTTTTTTAAACCTCAGCGGGATCATGTGACAAATTTAAATAAGAAAGCAAAAACGAATGAAGTCTGGTAGTTGTAGTCAAATGTCGTCCTCGTGAAAATGGCGTATTGGTGATTTTAATTCGGTTCGTATTAACTATCCGTTAACCCTATTAAGACTGGGCTTTATTTTGCTTCATGTAAACAGCCGTCATGATTTGGGCACCAAAATTACACAGAATAGTATTAATGTATTCATTATAATCAACGGCTAGGAATAACTTGATCGACACAATGACGTAATTTGACTTCATTATGACGTCATATTGTTGAATTTATTGGCAAAATCGTTTTTTACACAGCTATGGAGATACTTCTTGAAGATCGCTCTCTGAAAACTATGGCGACCTTTTATACAAACAGAATCGAAAACATGAACAATAGACCCCTCCAGGTGTTTTTTTCAACTTTTGAGATGAAATAGTCAGGAAAAAATCCGTCAACTCCGCTTTTCTCGTGTTCTCCCAACATCCCGCGTGGGTTATCACGCCGGTAAACCCACAGAAAGTGTGGTCTATTGCTTTAATATTCCATCTCGTTCAGTAGACAATGTTCGTATTCCTCGATGGTCCTGAAACGAGTGGGCCTTGAGCATGAATGCGTGGCAAATATTAGGAACTTCTCGCCAAGAAGACATACAAAGATGTGAAAACTGCGGCTGAGTTTGCCGAATTTAAGGACAATTTTTCAACGTTGTAAAGTTCCGGAGGGCCAACATACTTGACAGATCATTATTTCAAACAACAAAATGAAGATCTGCTCATTATCACTGAGAAAAACAGCGATCCTAACCAGATATTGATTGGAAGAGTGCTTGGTGAACGAGTTTCTAATTAATATTAAAAACGCGAATAATCCCCGAAGCCATTTTGATTATTTCAGTGTCCTTAAAACTTTGCGTTTGAAATTTTCTAACGGAGCGGATGTAAAATCTTTGTGTATTTGAAGTAAACCGAACAACTACGTTCGGTGGATAATTACTTATCAGGACGGGGCTTAGCGTTCTGCACGCGTTCCGTGCATTTTAAGGACTTAAATCGGTTTGAACAAAGATGTCTTCAAAAGTAAAGTTTATTTATAATTTTAGGTTACATTATTGTCAAATCTTTGATCACAACTGTGTGAGAGTACAAAAAGATGCACGCAGTTGAACACAACGTTTTGTACAGACGATAATATACTGAGTAGTTTAAATTCCATTTTACAGAGATACGCACAAGTGAAAAGAAATAATAAGAAGTATTATATTATACAAAAAGGGTTTGAATATTGACGTTTTGACACAATTTACCATTTTCTAGTTAAGATTACTTCTTGTTTCTTCTTTTGGCTTCGTGGCTTTTTTCAATTTTGCTGTTAGTACGACCAGCTCTCACCACAGTTTTGTTAATTGAAACCGGTATCCCTTTAGCTCACCGTTAAGTTTGACCTTTTAAACCTTTGCAGTATTTTCCTGATTTCTATCGTCTTTCAGCGACTCAGCCGCAATTTACTGATGTTTTTTTGTGATTTCGCTAAGAAGTTCCCCGCATTAGCCTCGCAATCATGCTGCGATTTGTGTCTCGTCCCAGGGTCGTCGCGAGTCGGGGAATCAGTGAATACCGTCTAGTAGTAAATCCAGCTAGTGGTCTATTATCAATGCTGCGCTCTGATTGGTTGAGCTGCTACTAGGCTTTATGTTATAGCCCACTAGTAGCGAAAAGCGCTGGCTTTGAAACCAAAACAATGGCAGCTGAATCGCGTTTTGCTAGCTTAAGTTGTTTTGTCTCGAGTCGATATCAGTTTTGACCGACTAGCTGGATTTTACTAAAACAATTATTCCTCTCGCCCTCATGGCCTCTAAGTCAATAGCCCATTCGCCCTTCGGCCTCATGGGCTATAGACTCAGAGCCCATTCGGTTTATTCCTCCTACCACTCGTTTAACGATGTTTTTAGCTTGCCTGGGGCTTTTTTCGGGACATCAGTTAAATAAACGCAGCGCGAAACGGTGCAATTCGTACACAGTAAATAATTGGGTTGACCAACGGTTCAGAATTGCTGTAGTGAGGCTAGTAGAAAGGGCAACGTATGCTAAATTAACTGAATTGATTACGGAATATGATATTAGCGTTCGTGCTACTATTGAAGGTAAATAACACAATATCAAGAAGAACAGTACTGTTGCTGTCACTTTAAAGGCTTTTCTCTCCTTCAAGAATCTCTCTCTGGCTTCCAACGACACTTGATGGGTTGTGATTTGTTTTTGATGCCGACGTGTTTCGTGATAAAGCAAGACTTGACATAAGACAATTGTGGCCACGCAAAAAATGATCATACCATTGTCAACTGCAAGATAGAGTTTATTGTCAATGAAAGATGATGATACGTTTAAGAGTATTACGGAAATCCACAGGAGAGCAGACAGACATATGAGGCGTTTCTCGGTGACGATGGTTTCGTACCTCAGGGGACGTTTAATGGCAATGTACCTCTCTACGTTCAGCATGGCTAAGTGAGACAATGATGCAATACCTAATACTCTTAAAGCGATTCTCGATAATAGTAATCTCATACAGTAGGTTGGCGCGTCTCTTTGCAGTTCTGCTATCGCCGCAGAAATGAAAATTGGTTGGCCGATCATCCCCATAGCAAAATCAGTGGTCGACAAGCAGGCAAGCGCAATGTTAGACTTGGTTTTCAATCGGTGTTTCGTTTTCACAACGATTATTATCAGCGCATTTGTGGCAGCTGTAAGTGGGCAAGTAATGATGTTTATGACAGCAATGAAGACAATCCAGCCATAAGCTTCTGGGGTAGTTTGATCGAAAGTTCCCTGTGGTATGTACTGAACACATCCATGAACTGTGCTAGCTGTGTCTGAGGCAAAACTGGAATTCATACCTTACAGTTGGTTTTGCTTCATTGTATTTGTAGCTATGACAGAACTGCCTATTGGGTTGAAGATCTATAAATCGCTTTTAACTAGTTTGAAGGATTACTTTTTCTCTCTTCATGTTCATAATCACGGTACATTATTGGCGGAGAATTGCTCTTCTGAAGAGCTTGTTCGCCACTAACGGAAGGATTTCCACAGTATTAACAGAAATATGTTTTTAATAGCATCAAAGCTAAGATTCATCAATCCAGGTGGACAGGAAATCACAGCGAATTTTTTTTTTAAATTAAAAAACGTTAGTAATCTCAACGCCAACGAAGCAATTATAAATTTCAAATTGAAGCTTATCATAAACACAGCTTTCCTGAAATTTGTAACTTTAAGTTGGCACGTGTCGCTAGCCGTTAAGTTAAGTGATAACAAAGCTTTTTCTTTTTTATCAGCCGCTGCTAGATTTTATATTAAATGTTTTTTTTTACGTAGAGAATCAACACTAAAGCAGTTAAAAAAACCTTAAATAAAAAGCCCTCTTAATTTTTACCCAATATTTGGCTGACTTTGAAATTGTTACGAACGAGCCAGAAAGGCCATGAATACACGGCCAAAATAGTCCAAACCACCCTTTCCTTAAAGACATGTCAGTACCATTAGATTACAAGCGAAAAAAAAAATGCACCATCGTCCCCCCCCCCCCCTCCAAAAAAAAAAACATCTTGAGTCAGAAAACTCTCAAAATTGCTTGATTGATGGTGTTAAATGTGGTTGGCAGGCCTTTGTGCGGCACTCTCTCTCGTTTTTCAGCCAAGTCAATTCACATTTCTTGAGCATTGCTCACAGACATCCAGGATAAGACAGACCACTGCACTAAAGAATGAAATATACGAATAGGCAAAGGAAACTAAGTAAGGTATACAAATTTGTTGATATGCACAGTTACCAAAGTAGCCGAAGAAAGCCAAAAAACGTGTGAGAATTCAGAGTATAAGGAGTCGAATTTTAACTGATGACAAGTTCTTGGAAGGTACTTTAGCTCATCAAACAGTAGAATCACCATTACGTTCCTAGATTATTCCTCTCATTGCCACACAGTCGTCACAGGCTTGGTTTACCATTTACGAAAACGTTTTCGCAAATTCAGGTGGAAAATAAAAGGAACTCTTTTCGGGCCGTCCCATTAGAAAATGTCCAGGAGGAACAAAACTTATAAAAAGGTACAGCCTGGGTTGCAAAACTGTTGAGACACTCCCTCGAAAAAATGACCTTTCTTCCTTCAAATCACTCCTGGTCACAGGTCTGTGAGATATAATACTGACCTCCTTCCTCCCTCCCATTCAAAGTTGCTCCTCCAAGTTTTGAGCATGGTCTTTTATTGCTAGCAACTTTGATAAGGGGTGAAGGGGGTGTACAAGCTCAAGATCATGGGCAGCCCATTTATGCCAAAATACAGAACAGTGTCTCAAGTACTCTGCAACTGGTTGTAGCTCTAGTTTTCCTTAAGGAAATGTACGAAGAAACCGACATTCTTGTTTCATTTCCTTAAACTCATCTTTGATACTTTGATAAGTTCAAGATTTTGCAGCTGTTTAATTTTTCGGTATTCCCGAGAGAAATTTACTAGCGCTAGTAAATGGTAATCAATCAGTATATGTCTTTGAGTTATCCGTTTTCGTTTACAACAAATAGCCAAATTGTCACCAGAGTTTCCAACCTTTATGATTGCAGACTCGTAATCTATTGGATATCAACGAAAAGCGAGTATTTTATTTGTTAAAACCGTTATTTTAAAGTTTAAACTGTTAAAAACTGCCACAAACATATTTTCCATATAATCATTAGAAAAGGTGCTTGAAATAAGAATTGGCTAAATGTTCTTCCTAAAACTAACTAAAGCCAAAACACGCCAGTCTATGATAAATGTCTCAAGACTTTTTTCTTTCTCATTTCTTTTGCAGTGTGGAGAAGAAATGAGTGTTTGAAAAGCAGGGAATTAGAAATTGATTATGAGCGGAATTCGGTTCAGGCTTCATGATCAGTGAATGTAATTTTTGAAATGTTACCCCTTAGATTTTTATACAAGTGTTCTTATAATATGAATTTGTACCTATATTTATACAGGCTCTAGTTGTTTAAAAGTTGGGTAGCGCCATCATCCAGATAGATTACTATCCAATGGATATGTGTTAGGGAAAACAGTAGTGTCATCCATGACCAGTCGATAGTGATTTACCCGGTGAAAAGCGTTATCCACCTTCTGAACAACTGGGCCAGGTTGTAGAAAAAAATGGCAAATTAAGAAAGAAATAAGAGAAACTCAAACGTTGCTTTCGGTGTCAGGTGAGCACTCAAGCCTCTGCCATTCTCGCAACGATTCTCTTGCGGGAGTCCCAGTTCCAGTATGAAGTACAATGCTTCGATAGGTTTGACTCTGTCGTTGTAGAGTCCCTCGAAGGTTACTCCTTAGTTTGGACGAGCTTGTAAAAGACATGCGCATCGAGAATAACCTCTTGTGGCCGCTACTCTCATCTCCATCTTGAGAGCCTTTCATGAAGTTTCTGCAGTTCGTACAGCGTGTTTGAAGAGTCCCGAATATAAAAGGGTTGATACAGCTGTTAGCGTATACCAAAATGTTTGTAAAAACTAAGAAATCCGTGAAGTATTTTGAGCTCCCCCCATCACCATAATCATTCCACAGCCACATTATGTGGTTTGGCAACATGCACACTGCAAATACGATGACAGCTGTGACGAAAATTTTAACTATGCGAACATTACGGTGAGCACGCGTCTTAAGCATCTGTTTTCCCGTAAGACCACCTTCAGAATCAGCCATGATGACTTTCATGTTGTTAATATCCCTGTAAAGCTTTCTTCCAATTCTGACATAGGCCACGCTGATGCCAAATAGGGGGCAAACGTAGAGCACAATAAAAACGGACATGGTGTAGGCTTTGACAAAGGATGCACCCGGCCAATTTTCAGTGCAGATTGATCCATCAAAGCCCAGTACATAAATATAGGGAGAAACGAGGACGCTGCTTCCAATCCAGATGATAAAGATCGTAACTAAAGGCTTTCTCCCCTTCATCCGGGGTTTTAAAGGGTACATTATTGCTCGATGACGTTCAAGGCTCATAGCCAGAAGCGTCGCCACGGAAACGGCCATGAGAATAGTCTGAAGCGGGTAGACTAACTTACACAGAAACGCGCCAAACGGCCAAAAACCTGCAAGACGCTCTATAATGTCGAGTGGAATGCTGATGATACTGGTTGATAAGTCAGTGATTGCCAAGTTGAGAATGAAATATTCACTTGTCTTTCTTTTCTTTCGACTGAGGATTGCCAGGCAGATTAAGGCGTTACCAACGGAACCGACTACTATTATGATGGAGTAGAAAAAAAGTTGAAGGATCTTCAAAACTTGTGCTGACCTCGAGTCTAACGTTTCTGTCACGTTCTGGGAGAAAAGCTCTGGGTCTGACCTGTTCGCCATGATGCTAATTGATATGATATATATATATATTTTTTCGATTGTTGTGCTGCGAAATATTCCTGAGGAAGCCCTCTTTTCATTAAGAGCAAACGTCTTTTCTAACAAGTCGTTCTCTAGCGCTTTTGAGACGAAATCCAGTTGTTAGTATTTTTTGTCGCTCTGCAAGTATTCTGAAAAGAGAAGATATAAATAAAATCTTTAAATTCACAGCGTTTACCAGGCCTTTTAGATTCAATCGATCTCTTATTCTAAGTTATGACAAGAAAATGAGACAAAGCAACTTCAGTATAACTAAGGAAATGGCTCCTGTTATATAGAGCTTTTTAGATTATATTTTGGCCTTTTTGATATATGGAATCCTGTTTGCAATGCGTCAGATCCGCTTTAGTAATAGGATAAAAATGACGTGAAAACGTGGTTGTAACAAAATGTTGCCATACACTCAGGCAGTCGTTACAACCTAACCGTGAGTTTCTGTGATTTTCAAATGAGCAATTACACCTGAAAAGGCAATCCAACTTATTTTGCTTCGGTTTTCGTTAACAGGAAAAAGAAACGTAGCCTGGAAGCTATTTAGGACTACTGCTCGTTTTGATTGATTTTATCGATTTATTCATTCATTCACTTATTTATTTATTTTTCTGTCAAAAGCTGATCTGCTTATAGTTTTTTTTTCCCTTTTAATCTGAAACAGTCTCTCCCACGTTTTTAAGAATATATATGTAAATTATTCTCCATGACGTTAATGGTGCGCCTGAGCTCTTATATGGTTAATTATTCAAGGTTTAATTAAATTCGCAAATTTTTTTTTAAATAGAACGTTAAGTTGTTTATGAGGTGAAAGGAAACTTAAGCAACGAAGGCGGCGGCGGCACAAGAACGGCGAAAAGGCAATAGGTTTAGATTAGCAAAACAAAAACTTTGCCCCTGCTCGGCTTAACGCTTTTTTGTACAATTCGTCTTTGCCGTCGTTGCATTGCCGCAAAACGACAAGACAGTAGACAAATAAAAGGGCTTAATAGATACAGTCTGTTAGAACTCAACATCAGAAAAATTGACCAACATTTGGCAAATTGAACGCCATAAAATAAGAGGGATGAATTATGAGACAACATGAGTTTTTTTTAAGAAACGTGTTCCCTTCGCCAGTGTCGTCGTTGTTGCTTACGTTCCCCAAAGTCTCCACTTGGGGTTGAACTGCAGGTGGAGCAAAAACTAATGTAAATCTACCGTGTTTTGAAGCATGAAGCACATTTAGTCAACTCTTTAGGCGAAAATTACTTATTTTAATGATCGTATTTTTGTGCAAGCTATATTTAACTTTTCAATCTAGCCTTCGTTGACGCAGTTTTTATAACTAGGTACGTTAAATCCTCCCTTTTGCGTAATACTTTTATTAATACTAAATATGGCCGTGGTTTGATTTCAAAAGCGTGTTATATACTTTGATTAGCTTATATCGGTCGCGGAGTTTAACAAATCAACATTTTGCTATTTAACTCGAACGGAAGACATTGCCTGCAAATTGGTTTTGAAGTTTTAAAACCCCTGCTTCTTTTCCTGTCAAATCTCAGCTGCTTTCTTAGTTCTCGAAATTGCAGTTAACCGAGAACGCCCTTCAGTTTCAAACGCCTGCAGATTTATAAGGTGAGGATAGCTCTTGAATGCTACTTTGAAAATCAGCGATCAACTGCATGGAAGAAGAAAGTGGTTGTTTATGGTAAAATTGAGTCGTAAATTGCGTTAAAGTTTCAGATGTACTGCAGGGTATAATTTAATTAAAGTTCACTTATATTTGGTGGAATAGACAGCAAAAAGATCGTCAACAGATGCATGCACATAAGGGATTAAACAGACTGATCGACTTAGTTACAATTAATGTAGCAGCCACCAACATCGACAAAACAACATTTGAAATAAACACTATAGCACATATAACAAATTTTTGCGCAAATTCGAAAACCATGCTGGAATTGAGTTTTTCCTAGCGCTCGAGCTAGACAAGAAAGCCTTATAAACCAAAATAGCAGGTCCAGAGTCATTTAA
Organism: Porites rus; assembly: GCA_964035705.1. Lineage (NCBI taxonomy): Eukaryota > Metazoa > Cnidaria > Anthozoa > Scleractinia > Poritidae > Porites > Porites rus. The sequence continues at coordinate 6,482,892 of OZ038004.1, read as the reverse complement.
AATTGCAAAACTAAGAGACCATTGTCAATTGTCCAACACATCAGTACTCAACGTGATCAAAATAATGTTTACTGACTTACCGTGAGTTTTTTGAGCTAGTGCACGTATGGCCCCGTTTTGATTAATTGTTTCTCAACAGTAACTTTATAAGCATGTTACCAGACTCAGCAATGACAGCTGAAAGCAAATGAATTTGTTTTTAATGGTTTTTCTTTAGTTTACCTTTTTTTTTTTTGGTTTTGGTTTAGCGAATTCGTAAAATCTGTAGAAGAAAGAATTGCTGTTGCCTTAATTTTTTGTATGAGGAATAAATTTCATTTCTTAAATTGTAAGTTTGCCCAACATGATCTTAAAATAGTCTGCCAGTCCTTTCACGTCCTGTTTTGCAGTGTAGTAATGCCCACGGGTTCTTCAGTTTTCTTGCCAAGTTACTAGAAGATACGGAAAATTATATATCTATGTATGTAAATATATTATAGCTAATTACAAAAAGATTGTCCTTGAAAATAAAAAGGCAATTAATTTTCTTTGTGGAGCACGCGCAAAAGTAAACTCTTTTTAAAACATATATTTTGAACACCTTGATTAAAAGTTGTTAGGGGAACCTAGCAGGCAGCTGGTTACATTACAACTTTTAAACTGGAAATAGAATAATAAAAATAATAATAGTTTATTTAAACTTGGTGTTTTGTTGCAATCAGGTGTTTGTATTGTAGGCACAATTCTTTCTCAAGTTAAGTTTACATCGGCCTTGACAAACGACTTTCAACTTCATACGTGCTTTAGTTAGCATAATTATAGGGTTGTTATATTGCTTTATAGTTTTTGAATAATTATGCTGACTAAATGATATTTGGCGTAGGTTACGTCTAAAGGATACCGGAAAGCTTTTCATGCCGACCATGAATTTAGTACGAACGGCAACGTCATAGATCTGCAGGACCATCGCACTGAAGCGGTTTGCCGAGAGAGTTTCGTGCACTTACTCTGATTATTATACAATGTACTCACTATCTGTCTTCTCATTGGCTAAGAGCCTACAGCTAATTTTGGAAATCAGCCCAAACTACAAATTACTTAGTTATCTATTAGCAAATAATTGACTAATCTGTATATTGCGCCCGCAATGCATGATTTCCAATAACAATATCAATTCAGGTTCCTTGCGACCCCTGGAATTTCCATAATTTTCGAACTTGGTTAAGTACTCCCTCGAAAGAATATTTCCGTCAAAAACTCCATAGCGCTATACTTTTATGCAGAAGACAATCGGTTTCTGCTTGTAAGAGAGAAAAACTATTTTTTATTTATGTCAATACAGTGTCAAATAATCTCAATTTTGCCTTGTACAGGTCTTTCTTAGTTAATTATTAACGGTAAGTTTCTGAGAACTATGGAGGCCGTACGGCCGTACACGACACACGTGATGCCATCTCTTAAACCAGTGAACTTCAATTACTTCCCTTTAGTGAAAAACGTGTTAAAAGAAGGCTTATTAGAACATGAACACATTGCATTGAATACCACAATAATATTATGTAACAAAGCAACAGATAGATAACTGGAAGTTTAGTCATAAGCCGACAACAATCGGGTTACATAAACTATCGTACAAGCCGTGAAAAAGGCACTCAGCCGACCACCAATAAAAGATCATCGATGAAAACATTAATTTTTGCTTTGGAACACCGATTAACAGTAAAATAACTGTTTGTTTGCTCATCAATCTTACTCGGAGCCCCCCGAAAAAAGACTCAGACCCCCCCTCCCCCTCCCTTCCCTCTGAATTTTCGTTGCCCTCCGTGTGTTGGGGCGGGGGGGGGGGGGGGTAGGGTACGGATATTTTCTGGAACTCCACATTGTGCCGGATATCCCAAAAACCTCATCCAATAATTGTTTAATATTTACTTCCGTCTCGGTGGATTCCAGTCCTCGCTCTTATTTGTCTACTTCCGCTACGGTCCGTATGCCTGTTCACACTGCAACGAAGAGTGGTAGAAACCTTTCCAGTATACATTGAAGGATTCACTTTCAAGATTGTTGAGGCGCACCTTTGCAGCGTTACAGAATTCGAGCCGAAATCACCGTTCTATAAGTGTGAACAGAAGTCCCACCCTCCATGGTTTTGCGTGTCGGCTCAAAAGCTATCCGTTAAGGTGTAGTCATAGCCTTATTACTTTTACTGGTCTCATGTATATCTGGTCCCTGAATCGAATCACCACCTGCCTGAAGCGCACTGCTCCCTTAGACTTAGGGAGCTCCAACAGAACTACCAAGAAATCGATGTGTTGCATCATTTTAGCCTCAATTTAGTATTCAATATCGACAAAACTATCAGTGCATTATACTACAACATGAGAAATTTCTGCAATTTGATTGGCTTAGAGCAGTGGTATTTCAGCTTAATTTTGAAATACCTACATGTGAAAATTACAAACCTTTCGCAAGTAGTAGTATAAACAAATAATAGCATGATTTGTATGTGATATTAGGCATAAATACCGCTCGTAATATTTCAAAATTGTCTCAAATTTCACTCACTTAACGGCTCGTGAAATTACTTATAACAATTTTGGAATATCACTCATGGTATTTATGCCAAATATCACTACAAATCATCCTATTACCTATACAAATACTATTTTTTAGTTAAAATCTTGACAAATTTATTCTTCTAATCAAGGCATCCGCATTAGGTCCTCTCTACAGGTGCATTTAGCAAATATGTCGACTGATTGACACGCAACTTGTAGTTGCTCGAAATTGCTTGGTTCTGGACTTTTTCAATACAAGTAGCTCGAAGTTAAATTTTCAATTGGGAATTCGGCACTTTTGAAAAACGCATTACTCAAAATCAAATGTTTTCGTGTTGTCAGGAGTTGATCGCTTGGTTGCAAAAGACTTGCTAAACAAATGTCAATTGTTAAGCCTTAACTGGCTCATAAGCCAGTCAAAAAGAAAACCCTGCCTCCAAGCTTCTTCAATTGAATTAAACAATATTTAATTAGTACTATCCTTTTTGGTTAAAAAAAAAAAAAAAAAAAAAAAAATTGCCCGAAATCACCTCACTTTGTAATTACTCAACAATATTATTGTTTTTTGTTTTTCTTAATTGTAATTTATCAACAGAAGCAAGCTATTTCAACTCACCTTACTTCAAATGCGGCAGACAGACACTTTATTCAAACGAGAGCCAATTTGAAAGTGTGAGTCGCTCTACGTGTTCAAGTTATTGAATGTTTAGAAAACGATAGCAAATTTAATTCTTGTTGATCAAAACGACGTCCGCCCACGTCAGTTGCTTATCTATTATAAACAGGTTACATTGGTTATTGCATGGTCTTTTTCGCCGGTGGGGAATATAACGACGTCGTGCATGAAGAGTCATCGTGCTTAATCTGTCGCAGATTATTAATTAAATGGTATCTTTTACGCTGGCCTGTTACATAATATCATAAAATTGACCTGCAATGCTTTTTTTTTCTTTTTCTTCTTCTTTCTAAAGACGTCATTCTTTAAGTTAAAGACGTCAACACTTGACCTTAATTAACTCCTTTAACCTTAAGAAGATAACTCTAACCCAAGACCTTTTAGACAATGTTTTGCCGGTCTGTATCTTTTTTGCTAAGCTGTTACATAATATCATCAATCGACTACTGAACTTATTTTTGATAACGACGTAATTGCAGTGTATAATCATGGCAAATGGCCACAACACTGAACGTTTAATTAATGTTAAGATATGTCCAGTTCAATGTTTCTTATAGCGGCGACAATCTAGTAAGATTTTAGAACCAGTAACCAACGCTCGTCATTAGATAGGGGTTAATGGTGATAATGTCCACGTTTTTCTTTCGTCCGCGGACATTGGAACAGTGCATGATACTGAACTGGGTAAGGTAAGGAGAACAATGGCTGAGCTCCAAGGCGCTCTTAAAAGTAATGAACGCGCGCGTAGCGCCAGATTTTTTTATTATTATTTTTTTCAAGTATGGGTAAGGAGCAAAGGGATCAGCTCGAAAAAACATAACCTGTTTAAAACGATGGAAAGTTGCAATGAATGTAAAGCTGTTTGATGGCTTTGTTGATTGACCTCGGAAATTTATGAACACTATCAACTGATGGTTCAGTCTTCCATTTCCTTGATAAACTTAATGCAGATAGCATCTTAGCTTTTCCATTTTTTATTGACCTAAAATCAGTTCGATTGATCTTCGTTTCATCTGAAACAAAATATACTAAGATACAACTCTATCAAGAGAAACTATTACATCGCTAAAACAATGAGAAATTGTCGTTTTTTTGTTTGTTTTTTGTCGTTTGTTTGTTTGTTAATTTTTTCTCGCTTTCACGTTAATTAAATTTAATTTAGTTTGTCATTTTTGTCTACATGGATGGATTCATTTGCATGGATTTTTTTTCAACAGCCGAAAAAAGCCACTGCTTATGTCATAAGAATCCTCCCTCAGACTAGCTTAAGACACTAAAATTCGATCCTCCGAATTTTTTTCATTTCCGATTATTGACAATGACGTTAAAATTGACAGCTTTATTTTAGCACAGTACTGAAAATTTAATGAGGAATCTAGACCAAATTGCCACGACGATACTTTGGTCTTTTATTCATTTGAGATCTTTAGTCTTTTTTGCCGTAAATATCTCTACAAGGTAAAAACCTGTATCTAAACAGTTTTATAGTCTATCCAGTTGCGAAAAACTAAGTACTCATGAAGACATCCCAAAATCTGGCAAAACTGCTTCGGTAAATTTAGCAAATCGTTTTAAACCTTGCAGGTTTTGTTGCATCAAAGTAGAACATGTAACGACTGTCGGGAGATTTGATTCCTTCATTTTTGAAATGCAGTGCCATGCGAACATAAATTTGTTTAACTTTGAAGGCGAATAATCCCATCCCTAGGTTTTGACACGAGCTACACTGGGTAACAAAACTCACAGGTAAATGATATCTTTTTTTTACTATAGAAGGTAACTTTGCCACCCTGTGATTAGCGAGACGAATCTTCGTCCTGATTCTGCATTAAAGGCTGTTGTTTGAGATATAGTGTCGGCTTGGTCAATAGCCTGAGTTGGTCTATTTTTAAAAGAAAACTAACGGGATTTGCTTGTGATTAAATTAACAAAAGTAACTGTTTTGCTGCATGGTTACCTTGCGGTTGATCTGCATCCCTTTCACTTGGAAGACAAAGTCCGATTCAAATCAAAGTTATTACGTAATGTATTACCTTTCCATCCATTGGTCTCAAATGAAGATTTAAAAACAATGAGCGGAAAAGTGTTAAAATCTTTGTTACAAACGTGGTTCTGATGTTTGATGGTTTAGTCTTTACGTTGACTTTTCAACTTTTTACACTTCCTTTTATTCAGACAGGGAAGTTTTTAATATTGTGTCTTTACACTTAAATAACGAAGCCACCTGGATCTTTATTAAATGTTATGGCTCTGGAGTAGATTATGTCAGGAAAATATTTCACATGAAGAAAGAAACCGCTTATTAATAAACCCTATTTTAGAATTATGAATTAAAAGACACAATTTATTTATTTATGCTATTTCACTTTACTTTTATTATTATTGTTTTCATTTCTGCTTTATCCACACGTTCATTCGGCTAGGCAAACAAGACGAAAATGAAAACTCACCGTACAATTAAAATGAACACGCAAGTGTAAATTAAATCCTCTTTTAGAATTTGCGTGTTTACACAAATTTAATATACTTGTGTCTTCCTCCCTCTATTGTTTCGAATTGTCGGGCGGATTGAGGCAAGTATGTAATAAAAAAGGGCCAGCTCCAACTGTAAAAATAGCATTTTCTAAACGTCGTTAGTCATTTTATATGTTGATATAATTATATTGTGATGGCAACCCATGTGTTTCTCACAGACTATGCTGACTGTTGTGTTTTTCAGACTAGCGCTAGCAGCGAAAAAAAAAAAGAAAAAGAAAAAGAAAAAAAAAAAAGGTTAAAAGGAGATAACAATAAAGCCCTGTAGAGCACAAAATCTGCTAGGTACCCGACAAAGGATTAAGGAGCCTTTCTACTGACGCAAACGGTATAATCAAACGTCTGATCCCTTTATTGATTGATCATATACATACTGTATAGCTCCAATCATTGGAAATAGTTTGTTAATTCATAGTTTTACTGTCTCTCAAAAACATTTTATCGTTTCAGGCTTGAGGGGTACACATTAAAATTACCTTGTTAGAATAAGCGCTAAACTAATCGGAAAGTTCTTTTACTGTTATCCAACGAAGTTCTGCAGTGGGGCGTTAACAATGAAAATCCTTTAGCGATACATTTTTACAGCTAGCTACGGTAACGTGCCCTATTTTACAAAGTAACATGTGGTACTTTCGATATTGTTCGTGCATTTTCGTTTTCGCCGGTCTTACGAGTTCAAAGGATATTGAAAATACGAAGAAATTTTGTTCTCTCCTTTTTGCTTCTTCGATGTTATTTCGACGTTCTGTCGCTTTATTTTGTTTATGCAAATGGTTAATCTACTCGTCCAGAGGATTGACATTAAATTTAAAGAACTAAAATAAAAACAGGTGGAGTTCTGTTTTCCTTCTCCCTTTATACTTTCGTTTGTTTCGTCTTCATATGAAAATTCTACCGCTGTGAACTTACGGCAGTGACAGTTGCGATTTATCATTGCATGGCTTTAGCCTCAGATTCACTTATCGGCCAATCAAAAATCTCTTTTCGCAATAAAAGTTTTTCTTTTCGATATAAAATTACATTTTGTTATCACTAAACTTATTAAGATAACATTTTTTGAAAAATGTCCCTCTTTTTTTGTTTGAATTAATTATATATGAAAAAGGTGATACATTCAAACCAACTGCGAGCAAACACACAGTCGCGCAACTTAAGTAGCCAGTAGTAATTTTTGTTATTAGAACATATCCACTTACCTGAAGCAATTCTGTTCAAGATTTAAAGTCCTGTGGCCACTGAATTCTTTTTCGATGAACACGATAGTTTCCATAAATCAACTTCCTTGTTTAAAGATCTTCCATAAGCGATTGTTTGAAATAAGTAATTTACTGATTATTTCAAACCAGATTCCCCAATACCACAAAGGTTCAATCAGCAAACGCCAAGTTTATGTTTAAAGAGTGACTTTCAATGCTATAAGGCAAAAGAATTGCACCGAAACTTGTTTTGACAAAATAACTCCAGCTAGAGAAGATATTTCATGCTGCCATGAAGTATATATTTCAAGAAAGTAATAGAAACGGCTTTGGGGTAGCTTTCAATTATTTTCTCCTACGGTAAAATTGTGATAGAAGGATTTGGGAGCTCGCTTCAACCATTTTTTGCCTTAAGATGTTGATTCTCCCATTTCCGGCAGCTTCCCAGCTTTTTAATTTAGCTTTCTTTAAAAATCGTAATCATCAAACCACCGCAAAACCCTCCGGCTGCAATCAACCTTTTCATACTATCACTTCCCTTGTCTTTTTTGTCCGTAATCTAAAACTCAGGTATACACATCTTTAACGCCGAGAATGTAGTGTGTTCATTGTTTCACTGAATATGCAGAGAAAACATGCCCGATTTATTAAGAACAAATGAAGACAGAGTTACAAATATCCCAAGGCGAGTTTACCGTAGTGAAAGGGCGTTTATTTTCAAGGACAGTCAACATCAATTGAAATTCATTTTAATTTTGAAAGATTGCGTTGATTTGCATTGCCTAAATCAGTTTGTTGGATAGTAGGTTCTTCCCGAAAAGTGATTGTTCCTTCTTATTTGATATATAATTATTCATAAAAGAAGACAGTATTTTTTACTCGCCACATGTTGTTTTCTTTAGTGGCGGCGGGAGAAAATATAAATGTAAATATTGCCTCTAGTGAAAAAAAAAAAAAACAAAAACAAACAAACAAAAGAAAAAGAAAAAAACTCAACCACAGGTGCAAAAATGCTGTGAAAGTGTTTTTAGCTTTCCAGATATTTTGCTTAATAATTAGTGTTTTTCAAGACAACATAAGTGCATTACATTTTAAGTTACTCTTCTTTAACCTGTATATCTAAATATAGATAGGCATGTATATCTCTTAGGTATGGCGGTATCTTCCTAACTCGCTATCTGAAACATATCCCTATTTGGTGGATTAACACGAACGCCTAGGAGGCGAGAACTCAAGTAATTACTTCATTTTACTTTTGTTTCGTCAATGTTTTAGTTGAGAAAGGAAATATGATAGCGGTTCATGGCGTTTAATGTGAGATTATTTGATCCCTCGATATTTCTATCGGTCTGCTTGAGGCATAAATGCGTAAGAGGGTTCATTCAAGAAATCGGCGTACAGTATCCTTCGCTGTCAAACGTCAAAATCATTATTTCTTTTTTCCTTAACTGCTGTGATTTCTTTCACCAGTACGCGAAAAAAAAAGAAGAAAAAAATGGGCAAAGATTTAGCTTTTTTTTTTTTCGTGGAAAGCCACAAACACCTCGCCCTAAATAAAAATCATTCTGAAAATGGCGCCAACAATAACATCAGCATTGGAGAAATTTTTCAGTAAACTTTAAAAAAAGGTTTTAATCCGTGAATTAACAGGATATTGGTGCTACATAAATCTTGAACATTTGACCATGAAAGTAGCGACCTCAGCTTTGAAGTACTTCGCTTAGCTTTTACGTTCGCAGTTAACGTACTACCGTAGCTTATATACAGAAAGTATTTTGGAACATTTGGCATGTCTGGTCCCCTGTTAAAAGAGAACATTTTGTAATGTCCTATCTTTCACTCAAGATGTCCTCTTGTTTTCTTAAACAGCAGGAATCATATTCCATAATTCATTTTATACCACTACATGAGAAATTTCTGCAATTTGATTGGCATAGAGCAGTGGTATTTCAGCTTAATTTGAAATACCTACATGTGAAAATTACAAACCTTTTGTGGGTGGTAGTATAAACAAATAATAGAGTGATTTGTACGTGATATAATTTGGCATAAATACCACTTGTGATATTTTAAAATTGTCTCAAATTTCACTCGCCTAACGGCTTGTGAAAATTACGTGTAACAATTTCGAAATATCACTCGTGGAATTTATGCCAAATATCACTACAAATCATGCTATTACATATACAAATTTTAATCATGCCATTCTTATACACGTCATGAGAATTGCCTTTGAACCTTGTTGTTTGACAAGAGTATTGCATTGTATGACATTGAATCTAAACTCAGACAAAAAATGTTTTATTTCAAAACTGTGAACCGAAGGTTGAAGTGGCATTTGTATGTGTAATCAAATGATGACGAGTGAAATTAGGGAGTAATTTCACGCGCGTTTTGTCCAAATCCTAATAATTTCCCTCGCCTGAAGGCTCGGGAAATTATTAGGATTTGGACAAAACGCAAGTGAAATTACTCCCTAATTTCACGAGTATGCCATTTGATTACCTATTAATATCATGGGTGACGAATTACGTTAGCAATCTTGGATTTTTGACATGTTTATCCTGGATCTTGTTGATCGAGAACTCCACTCTCTCAAATGTTTAGACCTTAAATTTGGCTTATAAAGTTCAGAATTTCTCAGACTTTTTCGGCAAAATACCTGTTAGAATCCTTCTTCATGTTCTCTTGTGAGTTCAGGTTTTCTAAAGCGTCTTTTTGTGCCCTGACATCTTCATTCACGGCATTTTAAAACTTCGTTGCCATCTTGACACTGAGACGTACGGAAGGGTTGCCATGGCAATTTTGTAATTTGACATGTGAAATTACAAATTAACGCTGAAATTTCGCGCCAAAATTAAGGAGTAATTCGTCACCTATGATATTAAAGGGTTAATTAAAGCGTATACATTTTAATGCGATCTATTTTACCTCAGACGAAGCCACATCAAAATTTGAACCTTGTGGGTTCATTCCGTTAAAGATTATATAAACAGCCATCTTTAGCTCTAGAACCTCAAGGGTAAATGGGAAATTAAACTAAACACTGTATTGAAAAGTAATTAGTTCTATTTTTATTATATAGGCATATATATTTTTTTCGCTTACTTTGGGTTTATAACCTTTTCAAATAAAAGGTTATAAGAGCGGTCAACTGGCGCTTCTAATTCATTTCATTTTGATTGTCCCAATGTTGTACACAAAACTAATCATTCTGAGAAATGTTAGTTTTACAGTTATAATTGAAAAGAAAAGTAGTCAGGCTGGAATTGAATCTGATTTTCGCCATGGTGAACAGAGGTACGGGTAACCTAAGCTGCGTCATCCTTTGTACGTGAAATGGGTATGTCCAATGTATTTAATACACCGTTTTTCACTACACAGACAACTTAAATAATTGATAAAATGTTGTTGTTTTAATCCAGTCTGAAATAAATTAAATTTTATTAAGTTTATAATTTGGGGTAAATTCAATCATTTTAAACTTAGAACAGGCATATCAATCACTATCTCACTATTATCAAAATCTAGTATGGCCTTTGGGGATTAATTCCTTACCATCATACTACTTCATGAGAAATTTCTGCAATTAATCAGCTTAATTTGAAAAACCTACATTTGAAATAACAAACCTTTTGTGGGTAGTAGTAGTATAAACAAATAACAGCATGATTTGTACGTAATATTTGGCATAAATACCACTTGTGATATTTCAAAATTGTCTCAAATTTCACTCGCCTAACTGTTCGTGAAATTACGTACAACAATTTCGAAATATCGCTTGTGGTATTTATGCCAAGTATCACTACAAATCATCGTGAAAGGTTTGAACCCAGGAGTCATTTCAAAAGTAGGTTGAGTTTGATCGTCCGGGTGAACATAGTCCTGAATAGGACTGTTGTTGTTGAAAGTGACTGACGGTTCCACAACCTGTGCGATCAGGTGAAGTAGTCGATTGGCATTGCAGGACCGGGTTGTTCAAAGCTGGGTTGAGATAACCCAGGGTTAGTCTGAAATTTGAATTCAGAAGGCTTGAAAATCAAATTCATTTTAATTCTTTTTGTCTACAATTTTTTGAGAGCATGCTCTAAATAGAATGGAGAAAATTAGTATAGGTAATAGCATCATTTGTAGTGATATTAGGCATAAATATCACGAGTGATATTTCGAAATTGTTATACGGAATTTCACAAGCCGTTAGGCGAGTGAAATTTGAGACAATTTTGAAATATCGCGAGTGGTATTTATGCAAAATATCACGTACAAATCATGCTATTATTTGTTTACACTACTACCCGCAAAAGGTTTGTAATTTTCACATGTAGGTATTTCAAATTAAGCTGAAATACCACTACTCTCAGCCAATCAGATTGCAGAAATTTCTCATGTAGTAGTATAATCGTAGAAGAAAAGAGAAAGAAACCTGGATTAAAACTTAATCCCCGATTAGAGCTACTGAATAGGCCTTCGAACATCTGGGCCCAGAACTATAGCTAGCAATATATAGTTATATATTTGATGGACTGAAGGCTAGTGTCACTCAATGCTCTTCCAAACGACTTTGTACCAAAAACGTTTCCGGTTTAGAGGTTTATTCTCCTCTGCAACTTTGTAACCTTTTCCCTTCCCCTGTAATGTATAACCTTTAATAGCTTTTCTACGAGTCTTTTCAGCTCATTTGTTTGAAAGGAAATCAAGGAATGTAACATATTATTTTAATGTGGTGCATTTCCCTATTTAAAACAACACAAATAATGACGTATTCAAAGCCTCAATATTGACAACGGTTGTGGCGAAAACATATTTTCATGTTAGTTGAAAGCCCTAAACACTTAACAATTTCGTCACACGGATCAAAGATACGAACAAAAAAACGCAATTTTAGCTTTCCAAATTCCTGAATTCAAGATTATCGCCGATTTCAAGATTTTAGCTTTCCAAAATCCTGAATTCAAGATTTTGGCCGATTACAAGATTTTAGCTTTCCAAAATCCTGAATTCAAGATTTTGGCCGATTTCAAGTTTTTACCTTTCCAAAATCATGAAGTCAAGATTTTGACCGATTTCAAGATTTTAGCTTTCCAAAATCCCGAATTCAAGATTTTGGCCGATTTCAAGATTTTTGCTTTCCAAGATCTTGAATTCAAGATTTTGCCCGATTTTAAGATTTTAGCTTCCTAAAATCTTGAATTCAAGATTTTGCCGATTTTAACATTTTACCTTTGCAAAATCCTGAATTCAAGATTTTGGGCGATTTCAAGATTTTAGCTTTCCAAAATCCTGAATTCAAGATTTTGGCCGATTTCAAGATTTTAGCTTTCCAAAATCCACCGAAAATCGTTTTTTTTGGGGGGGGGGGGGGTTGATGTCTGTGATGTCGTAACAAACATTTCATTGCTTTCGGCAAAATCTTGTACGATAATTCTTGTCCAAAAAAACTTATGACTTCATCTATCGTAAACGTAGAAAAGTACAGTCACGAAAGCTTGCCAAAACGACCTGGAAAATAAAGGAGATACGGAGGGGAGGGACAGTTGTTTAAATAACAGAGAGAAGTTGGGGGGGGGGGGTAGGGGTGGTTGAATTTATCCCCCTTTGTACTTCTTGTACATGGCTTGTATTCAAATGTCAGTGTCAAAGTTTATTTTAAGATAGGGCATACTTTAATATCCTTTGCGGTATCTTTTAATTCTTCAGGAGTCAAAAACTGAAGATAATTATATTTTTCATGAAATTGTACAATAGGCTAGGTCAGTTTCAAATTATATATCTTTTCGATGAAAGGAGATCTACAAAGAAACTAATTGGCTGTATAGAAAACTCCCTAACGCCCACTTGAAGGATTTTTGTCCCCTACAATCTTATTTGTTTATCCTCAATTGCTGACATCAGTTTACGTTACTTCGATGCGACTGAATATAGTTGAAAGCAACGATATTTCTTTATCGTTTAAATGGTTCCAATATACCTACATTGCCTGATTACGTTTAACGGAACTGGGCTTGGTTTCTTATTCTTAGAAACTCATTACTAAAGGACCGCATTTGATAACACGTAACTCAAAGTCAGCCTAGGGCAGATTTTGAAGTGTACTTTTTGAAATTCTGCGTTCGACGCGATACCAAAAAAAACTTTCGATAGAAGATAAAGATATGTAAACAAGGACCCGATTTCTTTGAAAAGTAAAAACACCGCTATAAAGATTAATTTTTCGACCAACGGGTAACTTAATTTTTTATTATTATTTTTTTATTTTTCTAAAAATTATTGTCTTATTTCTGTTTTTATTGTTTATTTTTATTTCATTTTATTTTTTTTTCAAGATAGGCGTAAACAGAAAAGTTATCTCAAGGAAAATAAGCATGGAATTCAAACTTATGTTGGACCAACAGTTCAAAAGGCATATTATCAGGAAGAAGATGAAACAAAAGCAACACGGGAACGTTTCATGGCTGAGTGAGAGGGTTTTTAGTAGGTATAAAGTGGAAAAAATATGAACAAGAACTTAAAGCAGAAAATCTTAACGACCTTAAGAGAAGCAAGCATCCTTCGAAGAAATTATATTGTTCTATATGTGCCATATATGGTCATGTTCAAAATCGTTATCGTGCCTTCCAGTGGCGGATCTAGGATTTTTTTTAGGAGGGGGTGCACTCGTCTCTTGCTCTACTTCAACACCAATAAACCAGATAGTTGTTTTTTTTTGGCAGAATACCAGTTGTATTAGAAAACCGCAGGTCATCTCAGGGGGGGGGGGGGGGGGGAAGGCGCACCCCCTGCTCCCTCCCCCTAGATCTGCCCCTGCCTTCGTGTTGCTATCAATAACAAAGTGAATTTGAAAATTGCCCTTGGACAATATTAAGAGGAGACAAAGATAACGTCTTTGTGTCAGAAGACGTGGCAGAAAACTTGTTGGAATTGTAGTTCACAGTCTGATTGTCTGAATAAACAGATCAGTGAGATAAATTTTAATTGCGTTTATATGTAAATAAGTCAGATTAAAAAGTTGAACGGATGTACGAGGATTTTGTGGCTAAAAAGTTATAGTTATCATATTCTCACATCTTTCCTTCACACACAAGCAATGTCCATATTACAGTAACCTAGAGCCTGCCCGAGCTACCCTGGGCCAACCAAATTTCTACCGCCTACGAGCTAGGTGACCCTACTACGATGGTACATGTAGGGTCACCGTCCAGCTCGCGCCAAAACACTTTGGAGCGCCCGCTGGGAAAGCTCGATCAAGGCGAGACAATTAGAGCAAGCGCGAGCGAAGTGTCTGAGCATTTGGCACGGACAAAGGGTCAACTTTTTTTCTTATATAAAGGGTCGCAAAAGCTGACTAGGCTGGGAGGGTGAATCTTTTTCAGGGGACAACTTTTCTCCATATAAACGGGGCCTCATTCCACAAATACGTACAATGGGACGAAGTTGACCAACACAACGACAGATACTATTGACTGCCGTTCTGAATGTAATATCTGTTACAAATTTTTGGCCCTGTTTAGCAGACGGATTTTGGCCCTGTTTAGCAGACGGACTTTACCAGGTGAGAGTTTAGTTTCGTCTATGTCGTAGGCTACCCACTTACTCAAAATCTGAATCAGCCACAGCTTAAAAACTGCTTCTAAAAGAAGGATAGTGCTATTTGTTTAACATTAATACCTATACAATGAATAACTATCCGCCAATAATGTTAGCAATAACAAACCTTCTAAATAACAGGTGGTAAATTGACAGAAAATGAAATCATTTTTGGCACTGCTGATGAGGTACAGTGAAAACTGACAAAATCTTACTTTCTATATTTTATTATCACAAGCCACCCACTGCCCCAAGATCCTTAATAGACCTAATTTTTGTCCAATGTTCTACCAAAACGTTTGACAAATTACTTGACTCCACTCCTATACAGGCTGGACTCCCTGTGAAGTGTTTAATGGCATGACACGACTTTGGAAAAATCTACCCAGGATGATGGAATAGCATGAATGGCTGTTACGGATCAACTGCTTTGCCTCCCTTTGAATTTCTTTGATCCTCCAGCAATACACCACCGGGTTAAGAGACGAATTTAACAAAGCGAGAAACGAAGTGATATCGAGCACAAAAAGCCGGGGAAAACTACTGAAGCCAAAGGCGGTAGCAACAACTAAAGCAAATACGAAAGGTAGATAAGTACTCAAAAATAGGCAAAAAACAATGAACATGCTGTTGGTTGATTTGCGATAGTAGGAAACTCTAAAAGAACTCTCCATTCTGAGTTTATGCTGACGGAGGTTGATGTATGTCTTGAGATAGAAAAATAAGGCAAGCAGAAGACAGGAAACCAACATCAAGTTACTAGCTATACGTCGAAGATTCTTGCTAAAGGTTCCGGATACAGTGAAGAAGGCGGACAAAAACCAAGCTACCATAAGAATCAAACTTATTCGCTTGACAGTGACAATTTTACGATACCTGAATCGAAGAATCAAAGCAAGATGTCTGTCTAGAGCTACTATTGAGATTGTACAGAAGGACACAAGACCCAGGAAAGAAGAAAACAAACTGTAAGGTAAACCAACAATACAGAATAGGCCAGGATTATCCCATGCTATGGCCAACGTGTATGCAGCAAACAGTGGTTGAGCAACAAGACCCACGCCAAAGTCAGATATTGCCAGGCTGGAGAAGAGAGCTTTGGATGACGGATGAAGTGAAGAGCAGCGTCGGAGGGCGAGCAAGATTATGGCATTCCCCGTTATAGCTGTTAATGAACAGACAAGGTTTCCAATAGCCAAAAAATGATATGCGAATGGGGCTTGGCTTACAGAAATAAATATAGAGATATCAAGAGTACACGACCCGTTATACATGACGATATGTTGTGAGCTGTCCATAATAACCTTGCAATGTCCGGGTGAATTATCTACACTCGCTTTCAGTTTGTTCTCTGCACCTCCGACTGACAAATTACTGATTTTTAAGAACACTAAGTTAATGAGCTTTTGAAGTTCAGCCAATATGAGTAAGTGTCTTAGGGACCTTTCAACGCACTAAGGACAAAAAGAGAAAATAGGTTTTACTGTAAATTAAGATCATTTAAGTGTTTAGCAGAATTGACAAATTAAAGTGGAAATGAAAACGTGTAGCATTTCCTGTTAAAAAAATATATATATATATTAAAATAAAAATACTATTAATACACAAAGAGATGTCCACTATAAGCTACTAGGCTGAAATGATGCCATTCATAAAGGACTTAATTTAGTTGGGGTTATTATAAGAGAATACTTTTTTTTCCTTTTTCTTTTCTTCTTTCGTCGGAAGAAAAATATAAAGGCGGAACAACTTGAAGGTTATTACCCGGTGACATGAGCGGATAGTACACCTTTTAAGCCAGTTGAAAGCAATTTGTCACGCTGTTAATTGGATAACATCATTATAATGGTGCGGTTAACTTAAATCAGAAGCATATAATGCGGTATTTAATTTCCGACAGAAGTTCAGAAAAATATCGACTGGATAAGTGGTTTGCGAAAAAATGAATCGGACTTATTTCAAGAATAATGCTTTGTGCAGGACTGAATGCTGGACTAAGTTAAATGAGCGGTTGTCACGTAAATCTGTTTAATGGTCGTTTCAGGTGATATCACCGCGGCAATCGTTGTATGCGGTTTAAGGTAGCATAGATTTAGTTAATAAATCGTCGGATTTAACATCACAGCATAACAGTTCCGTCTGTAACGTTCATATTCTACAGTGAACTAAACCGATTTCGGCTTGAATTCTCCACTTTAGAAACGAGAGGGAAACTGCTCACCTATCCCTCCCCTAAACCAACATTAACACTAATATCTCTCACTTAGGGCAAAATGTTGGTTTAGGGGAGGGCTAGGCGTATAATGATCTGAAAGGAAAGGGAAACTAGGTGGATTCAACTCCTGGGCATTTACTAAGGACATGAGGGAGGGGGAGTGATCAGGAAAAAACCCCAGTATCGTTTATTATCAGTTTACATGCAGAGAATAACGCGTTCTTGTGTTCAACTTTGTTTTTCTTTCGGCGCTTAACCATGCAACATTAAAAAATCATATCTCTGCTGTTATTTCCAGTACCTTATAAAGCTATACCTCATTGGAAAGGGCAAAAATTAAACTTTCAGAAAAAAAAAAAAATCGGTCTCAGGAAACCCATAATATTCCACATAAAAAATTATAAACAAGCATATTTCTGCATAATTATTTTAAAAATTTTTAAGAGTGTAATTTTGCCAGGAAAGCTGTGTGTTTTGTGTAATACAGTACAAACAACTTTTTTTCTTCAATATCTTAGCTAAACAGCCTGAATATCGGTCGAAAATATAGAGCGACTAACTATTTTCTACAAATTTATTTTGTGACCCTATTGGATTATGCAAATGAGGTCAGAGCTAATTAGCATAGCGAAACTAGATACTTTAGCGTCACTTTGTGGCCTGAATATTTGGCAAGTAATTCATGGCAGTCTCAAGAGACTCTTTATTTTTTAGTTTCTCAGCGAAATATCAAGTTAAAAACAAGCAAACATGAATTCACTGATATAAGCGATCAAAATAAGCAAGACTTTGAAGGCAAAAAGCTCAGCAGGACGGGATTCACTGCATTTGAAGAGAATTTGTGCCAGACATTGCCGACTCGGGGAATTGAAGCCAAAGATTCTTACTGTTTTCTTACCGCCATTTTCGCGTTTGTTTTGCTTGTTATCCTCCAAAATCCTTCAAATCAATTTGCTTGACTTGCATTTGGTTGAAATTTGTCGAAATAAGCTTTCATTCTATGCGAAAACATCCCAAATACTTCTCACTACGCACCGCCATTTTTCTACATTTTTGAAATTTCGTTGCGTGAAGCGCAAAACTCGCAGGGGGCTGGATCTAGGCACATAATTGGCTAAAGCTATTAACTGAAGTAACGCGATTTTTTGCGATCTTTTTTTTTTCGTAGTCGATGCTGCGACATCGATGGCCCTAGGCGCCGGAGACAATGAGTTTAGACAATCGAAGGTTTCAAAATAGAGTACAGTCGTGCTGGAATTCATGGCCCTTTTGATGAAGATAACGCTAGGTGCTTAAAAAAATTTATTATACTGCGAGGCTCTTAATTCTGTTTCAGATACATTTGATATTATTGACACTAATGCCTCTCTACATTAATTACCGGAGTATTATCTCAATACAAAATATCCAATTTTTTCCCTAACTTTTAAACTTTTTTTATATTTTATTTATTTGTTTTTTACCATTTATTTATTTGGTTTTCTTTTTGCTTCAGTTATCTTCAATACCATAAGGTTCTGTTATAAGCTATAAATTTCGTAGGATTACTGAGAGAATGCACAAGAAACCTCAAACTTAAAAGGAAGTCGAATACAACTTTCAGGTCACCCTTTTAATAATGAACACCTTGTTATATTGCTCACAGTTTTCTTTGTCCATAGGAAAAGCCGTTACATTTCATTTTCTGCGTTAAAATGTGGAAGACGGGCACCTTTTTCGCTTCTTTTTTTGCAAATCAATTGTTAGCATGGTATTGTTTTTGATCACATAAAGATATAAATGAGCGAGTTTTGAACTGAATATTTTTAACCGTTAGTCTTAAACAATTAAGTCTATCGTACGTATCATTATTATTATTATTATTATTATTATTATTATTATTATTATTATTATTACCATCCGCTACATCAACAATTCCCTCCCTACACGTAAGAATATGGCAAGATGGGGATTATCAAGTCCTGAGTGCTCCTTTTGCCTTAATCCTGAATCACTCCTTGATGTTGTCTCTGGTTGTCAACAGTACCTTGATCGCTTTACCTGGAGACACGACTCAATCCTTAACTTCATTGCCAAGTCACTTCAACCTGTAATTAATGTTCACTCTTCAGTCTATGCAGATGTTAATGGTTTTCTGAATCCCTCAATAATAACTGATGAAAATTATCGTCCAGATCTTCTTTTCCTAATCCAGTCCAAGTCCCTATATGTTCTAGAATTAACAGTTGGTTTCGAGTCTAACCTTAACAAAAATGCAGTGCGTAAGAAGGAAAAATATCTGAACTTGCTCAACGAAATGAGTAGAAATTACAGATATGTGAGATTTGTAAATCTCTCCATGAGTTCCCTTGGCGTTTTCTCCGATGAATGCTCCTCTTTCTTAGACATGATGAATGACAATGGCATTGACAAAAAGCAGCAACGTTATATAATCAAGAAAATGATAAATATAGCCATTAGAGCAACATATTACATCTTTTGTTGTAGAAATAGGAACTGGAATAGCCCAGACTTAATGCAATTTTGAATTTTTTTTTTTTCTTTTTGGCTTTTGTTTTGTTTTGTTTTTGTTTTTGTTTGTTTTTGTTTGTTTTTTGTTTGTTTTTTCTTTTTAATAATCCAATCTCAAGCAGCATTTGTAAATTGCGTATAAGTAGAGAGATTTACAATTGTACATTCAAAAACACAAATAAAGTTTCCATTATTATTACTATTATTATTTATTATTGTCATTTTTATTATTAGTATTTTGTTAAATGTATTTATTTGAGGGTTTTTTACTTTTTACTCGTTTTAACCGTGAGCCATAGGAAAGCCAAAATATGAACCATTAACCATACATGCCCCCATCCCACTGACCCCTCATTAATAGTGGAAAATGCTAATCAAGTGAGAGAAAAAAAAAGATAAATTTTTGCTGGTATGCAGAGAGAAGTATTAAGCCTTTCACTACGAGAGTGTTTGATGGAGTTTTGTAAGGTGACTCTAACTTTTGAGTCTGTGGACGAAATCCTATAATGTGACCATTCAAATGAAAGCTCTCTGCCTATACTTTCACATGATGCCATTTGTTTCTCACAATTCTGGAAAATAAACTTTGGAAATTTGGTCGAAACTTGCCTTTGGCCACATTTGGCAGTGAAAAGGTTAAAGCTCTTACGTAAAAGTGTGCTCTTTGAAGTCTAAAAAGTACTGTTTAAATGTGGCCATTACAGATTATTTTAACTCAAAACTTAACTTGAAAGACGACAGCCTCTGGTTCGTTGATTTTATCATATATTATTTTAATCATTAGTTTCCAACTGCTCATCACTTATTGCAAAGCCAATTACAGTTTTTACAGGAAATTGACAATAAAAAGCTTAAGGGGTAACTTTAAAAGGTTGCAAGGTCTGACAAAAGTATATATACACGGATATATAACACGGATTTTGGCGCTGTTTCACAGACGGACTTTACTAGGTGACAGTTAAGTTTCGTCTATGTAGCAGGCTACCCACTTACTCAAAATCTAAATGAACCACTGCTTAAAAACTGCTTCTAAAAGAAGGATAGTGCTATTTGTTTAACATTAATACCTATACAATGAATAACTATCAACCATTAGTGGTTAGCAATAACGAACCTTCTAAATAACAGGTGCTAGAAGGATTGAAAATGAAATCATTTTTGGCTTTGCTGATGAGGTACAGTGAAAACTGACAAAATCTTACTTTCTATATTTTATTATCACTAAACACCCACTGTCCCAAAATCCTTGATAGACCTAATTTTTGTCCAATGTTCTAACTAAACGTTTGACAAATTACTTGACTCCATTCCTATACAGGCTGGACTCCCTGCGAAGTGTTTAATGGCATGACACGACTTTGGAAAAATCTTCCCAGGATGATGGAATAGCATGAATGGCTGTTACGGATCAACTGCTTTGCCTCCCTTTGAATTTCTTTGATCCTCCAACAATACACCACTGGGTTAAGAGACGAATTTAACAAAGCGAGAAACGAAGTGATATCGAGCGCAAAAAGCTGGGGAAAACTACTGAAGCCAAAGGCGGTAGCAACAACTAAAGCAAATACGAAAGGAAAATAAGTACTCAAAAATAGGCAAAAAACAATGAACATGCTGTTGGTTGATTTGCGATAGTAGGAAACGCTAAAAGAACTCTCCATTCTGAGTTTGTGCTGACGGAGGTTGATGTATGTCTTAAGATAGAAAAATTAAAGGCAAGCAGAAGGCAGGAAACCAACATCAAGTTACTAGCTATACGTCGAAGATTCTTGCTAAAGGTTCCGGATACAGTGAAGAAGTTAAGGCGGACAAAAACCAAGCTACCATAAGAATCAAACTTATTCGCTTTACAGTGACAATTTTACGTTACCTAAATCGAAGAATCAAAGCAAGATGTCTGTCTAGAGCTACTACTGAGATTGTGCAGAAGGACACAAGACCCAGGAAAGAAGAAAACAAACTGTAAGGTAAACCAACAATACAGAATAGCCCGGGATTATCCCATGCTATGGCCAACGTGTATGCAGCAAACAGTGGTTGAGCAACAAGATCCACGCCAAAGTCAGATATTGCCAGGCTGGAGAATAGAGCTTTGGATGACGGATGAAGTGAAGAGTAGCGTCGGAGGGCGAGCAAAATTATGGCATTCCCCGTAAGAGCTGTTAATGAACAGAGAATGTTTCCAATACCCAAAAAATGATATGCGATTGGGGCTTGGCTTAAAGAAATAAATATAGAGATATCAAGAGTACACGACCCGTCAGATACATTATACACTTAATGTCAGATCCCGAAGGAAACAGTTAGTTTTGTTTTCCCGAGAGTCCTGATGTTTGCCGAGACGAAGTCGAAGGAAAAATCAGGACTCGAGGGAAAACAAAACTAACTGGTTTCCCGAAGGACCTGACATTAAGTGTTTTGTTATATTTCTACACTTTCACTTCAACAGCAACAAGAGAATAACCGGAGCGAACCCAAACAGTCGACTCGGTACTTATAGCAACACAAATTTAATTCTCAAAACCACTGAATGAATGATTTACAAAGTACCTTCCTTATATTATCTGCATCATTTTCCTCCACTAGCTGCTGTTTTTCGTCTGGGAACTTCTTGGATAAATTTTAAAATAGTTGCTTTTTAGCTTGAGGCTTCGTGTTTGTGTTGTTGTGTTCATTCACGAAAAAGAAAACTGGCAGGACCTGGCGGTGTTTTTCTCGCCTTTTGTCACGCCGCTTTCCACCATGCTTTGATCACGTGCTGTAATGTAGCCCGAGCGGGGTACATTGCTTAATGTATCACGATCGGGATACATTTGATTTTAGTCAAGGCCACGTGACCAAGAATCAACCAATGGCAGTCCCTGTTTAGTTGAGTGAAAGTCTAGGAATATAACAAGATGATATGTTGTGAGCTGTCCATAATAACCTGGCAATGTCAGGGTGAACTATCTACACTCGCTTTCAGTTCGTTCTCTTCTCCTCCGACTGACAAATTACCGATTTTAAAGAATGCCATAAGTTAATGAGCTTTTGAAGTCCAGCCATTATGAGTAAGTGTCTTAGGGACCTTTCAAGGCACGAATGGACAAAAAGACGAAAATAGGTTTTACTTTAAATTGAGATAATTTAAGTGTTAAGCAGAATTGACAAATTAAAGTGGAAAGGAAAATGTGTAGCATTTCCTGTAAAAAATATAACAATAAAATAAAAATACTATTAATAAACAAAGAGATGTCCAGTATAATCTGTTTGTAATGATGCATTATAAGTAAATACTATTTTTTTTTTCTTTTTTCTTTCGTTCTGTTTTGTCTTTTCTACCTCATTACTTGCTTCCGTAGGATGCGATATTAGCAAAATATAAAGGCAAAACAACTTAAAGGTTATTACCCGATGACATGAGCGAGTAGTACACCTTTTAAGCCACTTGAAAGCAATTTGTCAAGCTATTAATTGGATAGTACATTATAAAGATGCGGTTAATTTAAATCAGAAGCATATAATGCGGTATGTAATTTCCGACAGAAAAATATCAACTCGATAAGCGGTTTGCGAAAAATGAATCCGATTTATTTCAAGAATAATGCTTTGTCTAGGACTGAATGCTGGACTAAGTTAAATGAGCGGTTGTCACTTAAATCTGTTTTCATTAATAATCGTTTCTAATGTTGATACCAAGGCGTTCATTGCTGTATACGGTTTAAGATAGCATGGCTTTAGCTAATAAATCGTCGGACTTAACCACAGCAGAAGAAGAACTTAATAAAGAGAATTATCTGACATTTATAAAAAAATACGCACACACTATACTTTATTTTCATATACATCAATTTGCCATCTCCGCCCCCAAATAGCAAAAGCTAGACGAGGCGGGTGGAGAGGAAAGGTTACAGCAGTCATAACACATGATATTGTAAAGTAAAGTTCTAAATAAACTGCGTGGATAAATAAGAATTACAGAAAAACAAGCTTAAGTTACAAAATATATAGTCTTACAGAATGATATTACAAGACAAATTTGCTCCTAACAGAACCTATCAATTATTAGTGCATTGAGGATGCAGAATTTGCCATTTTTTCTAGGAGAATGGGCACTTCAACATAATCGTCCTCTGCTTCCATTATCGAGAGTAAAAAGTCTCACGAAATTTTTTTTATAAAAGCTCCTTTGGAGAGTTGACGAAGTTCGTTAGGAATTGCGTTCCAGCGTTTAGCCCCAAACCTGGAAAAAGAATCTTGATTTAGTTTCAGTATTGAAGTTTGGACATAATAATTTCCAGACGAAGAAAACCTGGTTTCATGCTTGTGCTTTGAATTAGCTTTAGTGAAGAAATCACAGACGTTAGACGGAGCATTCATGCAGGACACGTCAAACATTATCGAAGGTACTTTTTCAGCATATAACATTTGTAAAGGTAGAATTTTTGAGGAAATAAAAAATGCACAGCATGGCACAGCATTACGGTACAGTATAACGGCACGGTATTACGGCAAAGCATTACGGTTCCATCGGTACGTTCATATTCTACAATCGTGCTGGAATTCATGGCCCTTTAGATGAAAATAGCGTTAGATGCTTGAAAAAGGTTATCATGCTTCAAGACTCTTGACTGTGTTTCCGATACACTTAATTTTATTGACACTTATGCCTCTACATTGATTATGGGAGTATCATCTCAACACAAAATGTCCAATTTTCTTTCTTACTTTCAAACTTTTTTTTTTAACACCAATTGTTTTATTTTTATTTGATATTCAACTTATTTATTCAGTTTTCTTTATATGCTTCAGTTAGCTTCAATACAATGACGTTCTGTTATAAGCTATAAAGGGAAGTCGAATACAACTTTCAGGTCACCCTTTCAATAATAAACACCGGCCTTGTTATATTGCCCACAGTTTTCTTCGTCCATAGGAAAAGCCGTTATATTTTCTCCGTTAATGTGGAAGACCGAAACTTGTTTCGTGTCTTATTTTTCGTGTCTTATTTGTTAGCACAGAGTATTGTTTTTGATCACGTAAAGATATAAATGAGCGAGTGTTGAAGTGGATATTTTTAACCGTTAGTCTTAAACAAGTTTAATATCGCAAATATTATTATTATTATTTATTAATATTATTATTATTATTATTATTATTATTATTATTATTATTATTATTGTCATTTTTATTATTATTGTTTTAATAAATATATTTGTTTGGGAGATTTTTACTCCTTTCGTCTCGTGGCTAGTGGACCCTACTTCAGCTATTTTCCTTTCCCGGAAAAGTCTTATTAGAGGCCTAGATCGATGGATCTTAATTTTTCAGTTAAATGTCTAATGCATGAAAATTAAAGGGGCTGTGTCATGGTAGTCCAGTTCATTTTGCCAATTACTCGCCCTCAATCGCTATGGAACTTAAAGTAAGCAAAGAAATTACATGTAAAAATGACAAATCAGGGATTCGAGACAAACAAATATGTCTCCTAAGCATTATTTTTGAAGTTGCAAGCAGCAGGGATCAACGTTGAAAAACTGTTAGGCTGAACAGTTTTCAAAAACCCTAATTTCAATCCGTTTCAGTCTTCTTCAGTTTTTCCCATCCATAGCATCTGTTGTTTCTGTTATGTTATTTTAACCTTCCTTTAAAGTTTTAAACGGTTATTTTTATGTTTCTCTTATCTTAACGGGCATTTTGTAACTTCCTAATTTGGCTAAATTTCTTGACGTACAGCTCCTTTAACCGTGAGCCACAGGAAAACCAAAATATGAACCATTAACCATACATGCCTCGATCCATTTCATTGAGACCCTCATTAATAGTGGAAATGTTATTCAAGTGAGCCCAAAAAAAGATAAATTGTTGCTGGCATGCAGAGAGAGGTATTAAAGGTCTTACGTAAAAGTGTGCTCTTTGAAGTCTAGAAAGTATTGTGTAAATTTGACCAATACAGATTATTTTAACTCAAAACTTAACTTGAAAGACGACAGTATCTGGTTCCTCGCGCGATTTTATCATATATTATTTTAATTATTAGTTTCCAACTGCTCATCACTTATTGCAAAACCAATTGCAGTGTTTACAGGAAATTGATCAATACAAAGCTGAAGGGGCTAACTTTTAAAGGTTGTAAGGTCTGACAAAAAAGTTTTGAATTCACGATACTCTGATCTTCGATTCAAGTATTTTACACATTCACACCCGTATTTCCTAATCATCTAGAGTTATGTACTTAAAAATCTCAATAACACCATAAAAGTTTGACCTCGGCGGTAAAAGACTTTCGTTGCTGTTTACCATATAGTATCATAAAAAGAGGTAGTAAAGACAGCATATGTCGTGAATAACAACAAAGACAAAATACATTATATTTCCTGGCTCGGATGCACAGGAGAACATCCTGCTTAAAGTAGGTTATCTTGTATCAAAGTGGTCTCTTTTTGTCTGATATTGTGATAGAAAAGTCTGTAGAGGAATATACTGCTGTAATGTATAAGTACTTTCTGGCATTTAACTAATAGACAATAACCAAGCGAGTTCCGCTTATTTTCAATAAATTATATCTTTGAGAAACAGTATCTGCTATGCCAAAATCATAACAAATGAGATGGGTATTGACACTCTCTTAACGGGAATCTCTCTCACCGAGACTAGTGTAATTTCGCTCGCACTTTTATTTTCTTAAAACGAAATATCGATAAATATACCTTTAAATCAACTAGTATGTCTCCCATATTTTTTACTTCAGGCTATAAGCTTTAATTAAAAATAACCATTCTCATTTCATCTTATACTATGAACTCTATAAGAACAGTAATAGACGATCTCTTTCTAAGGGAGTTAATTCGTAACAACACTCATAGTACACTGATACATAATTAAGGGCTTGTCCACAGACTCAAATATTTGTGTGAACAACTGTCCATAAAAATGAATGATATTTATCCGTTTACTCCAGCCTGATCGCAGCGCCATAAATGGTTTTCTCGCCAAATGACGCGTGAAGAACGAACGCAGAAATTACATACTGATTGGGTGTCATTAAACACATTTGGATAGTGCTTTTGATTGGTCATACCGCGAAGGGAATTAGCCTCAGCCAATCAAAAGCACTAACCAGATCTGGGTTATGACACGTCACCGGTATGTAATTTGTGCGCTCGTTCCTCAAATGTCATTTAGCGGGGAAACAGGTAGTGCATGGCGTCGCGAAATGTCGTTTGTTTTCTCAGGAAACGTTTACCCCCGGGGTGAGTTGTTCTCCCGTATGAAAACGACCTGAGCAAGCTGACAGGACATTATGTGCGTAGTATTACTTGTGATGAAAACGTATTCAGCAGGCTGATTGTGCTCCGGATTAGAGTAAGGCGCGCACAAACCCTCTCAGGCCCCCATGGCCGTCTTAGGAACTTTGCCAAGTTTCTTTAACATGAACGGTCTACAGTCTCAGACAAAAATAGTTTGTCTCGCGTAACGATCTATACAAATGTTTGAAGGGAAATGTAGGGCGGAACAAAGTTTATTTTCCTTGGAAGACAACGGCCTTTCAACGCGAGGTCAATGTTGTTTATTGCCGGTATCCACGCCTTAATATATAGTTATAACAGAGTGCTTGAATAATAGTGCTTTTAGTTCTCTTTTCATGATCAACAACAACAAAACAGCAACTATCACAAAGTAACCTACACATGCATATGTGGTCTAAGTTAGAAATAGTAATGCTCCTTTGCGTGACAAACCAAGGCCTCTCTTAAGAGCGCTTTACTTCAGTCTTTCCTTTCTTTTAACCTTCTACTAAATACTTGATCGGTTTCACTTCAAGATTTTGGAAGCTAGTGTGAATAAAATGGACTAGAGATACAGCAACATTATAACGAGGATTTGTAAGTCTTCAGTAATTGGGAGAACAAAACTGGAAACTGTCATGCCCAAACCTGGATGAGATTTTTTTTTTTTCCAAAAAAAAAATCCTTTTAACACCCGCAATTTTCATTTAAATTTGGTAAGTGTTATCGACAAAATACACCCGATATTGTGACTGAATTTATGATAAAATGATACGGATATATATGCTGAAAATAATATACAGGCTATTTTTGTGGGAAACATATTGTGCATACAACGGACGCACAAACATAACTCAGCACCGGAAAAAAGTTTCCACTTGTTTTGATTGCCCCCTTAATGTGAGCACTCCTGGAGAGTGATCACTTGAAGTACTTAACAACGATATCATTTCTTGAAGATGATATCGTTCAAATTCGTGCACATGCATAATCAAACTGGTATAAAGCTAGCTGCTTCTCCTACCTTTTTGTCACACATTAAGTTCTTGGGGGAGTAAGGATCAGGCCTCAAAAGACTAATTTAACACGATGGTTCGTTTCATGCTACTGCTGTGCGTTCTTGCATCCACGGTCTTCATTTCTTACGCAGGAACTGTTGAAAAGGTAAATCAGTACACTTAATTTTCTTATAAGGGACTCTAGGCCACAAAGGTAGAGAGATTATCTATTTATATGAAAAACGCTACCGTGAATCAACTAAAACACAAAATGATAGCACAACAAATAAAAAAAAAATAAAATAAAAAATAAACGTACTCTCACTAAATAAAGGAAAATAGAGCAATCCTTACTAAATTTCAGTTCATGCATATGATGAAAGAATAAGAATTCGGACAGTTCATAGGCTTTTGGTCAATTAATTTGATAGTTAATTTTTCTGTGGATACTTTAAAAACACGGGGAAGCTAATTTCATTACTTCGTGTTCAACAAAAGAGACTGCGCCTTGTTTAGTGGCTGTTAATACTTGCATAATTGAAAAAACTTATTTATACCTAACCTCTCTTAGAATGTAACATGCTAAAAACATGTAATGATTCTTTGCTCTACTTTCCGAACTTTGCAGTTCTCTTTCGAAGATAATCCACTGGAGGAGTCTAACCTGGAAGAAGCAGGTACGGCCGGATGCGGCAGTTGAGGATGAAATGCTTAAATAAATTAATTCATAAAAATAGGCATTTTGTCGTAGTAACATTTTGCATATTTTATCAGTGAATCTGGGCGTGGTATTCCTGCCTAAAGATCAAAATCGAGAGGCTATGAACAATAATCATATAAAGCAAGGCTATGATTATTCCAGTTCTATTCAACTCTACCATTTGCATTTCAAATCAAGACAAGAGACATTAAGACAAGACAATACTTTATTTGGAGTCTTATACAGTCCTATGTACATCGACTTTTTATCCAAATAATTTAAAATCATAACACACATTGCACACTAGTGAAACTATAATCAATGTTAACCTAAAAAACTAATAATCCTCTTTCCTCATAGCAGTCGAATACGTATTTTGCAGCTAACTTTCGCACTGGTTTGTTCTTGCTCGAACGGTTTATTAACAATAGAAAAACATCATCTGGTGCCATTCTGTTTACTGCTATTCTGTATTCTTTGTTTAAGTATTCAAATAAATTCTCTCTTTTTTCTTGATACGCAGGGCACAGTGGCGGATCTAGGGGAGGGGCCCGGGGGGGGGGGGGGGGCTCCTTATTTTTAGACCAAACTGACGCCCGAAGGGCCAAAAAGTTTTTTTTTGGAAACCACCCCGCTGCCCCCTCCCCCTTACCTAAGGATCTGGATGACGTCGTCTTATTTATCAGTTTATTGGTTTACTTATTTGTTTACTTTTTTTGTTTGTTTAACACCTCGAAGGTAAAGATGTTGACCAGAGTGCAGACCCTACAAAAAAACCGACAGGTGAATATGAAATATTACAAACAAAGTCTGATAATTTGCACCAAAATATATAATTTACAACTGATCGATTAACTGACTAACTGACTGGCTGACTGATTGAATGATTGTGTGACTGATTACCTACTTGTTTCGCTTTGTTAAAAGAAAAATGGGTGAAAGAATGGGTACAAGCAAAGGATGAAGAAGACGAGGCCAAAAATTCTAAACCAGGTAAAAAAGATAATGTCACATATTCTCACTTATAATAAACCTCTTTTACTTCTTTTATCGCGCTTATTCCATCTCGTTTACTTCCTCAAATGTTGGCAAATGTTTTTGGAGTTGAATTCTAAAAGACTGTATCAAAGTTCAGGAAAGGAAAACAAAAGTTGTTGTCTTGTGCTCTCGTCCTTGACAAAACGTGAATTTAGGCACTTTCACGTTGTAGTCGTGCAACGACGGCTAAGAAATGTATAAAAAAGCGTCATCCAAGTGCACAGTTGTTGTTTTGTTAATCAAGCCTATTGCTTTTTTGCCGTTCTTGTTGCTGTCGCCGTCTTCGTTGCTGAAGCTCCCTAATATGTCTAATTAGCAAAAATACAACTTTGCACGTGCAAAACACTTTTTTTGTACATTTCTTTGCCGTTGTTTTGCACGGCTACATCTTGAAAATTCCAGAAACTTCTTAGTTATACATTTTATGGAGGACATGTCGTACGTGTTCTCGTTCACTTTTTTTTCACTGCCGCTCACTTTCACCTTGCATTGGTGGCCGTTAGCATTTCTCATTTTCTCACCGCCGCTACAAAATTTTCATGTTGTTCTTCCAACAAAAAAATGTCTCCTTTGTTTTTTATCTCTCGCTCTAGCTCTGTGTCGCCCTTTTTCTCGCTGAGCTTCGCTGCCCTGCCGCCTACTTTCTATTTTTCTCTGTCTTTCTCCTGCTCTGTATTCCGAATTTGTGGACATGACAACTGTCTAAGCTTAATACTTTAGACTAAACGGCTACAAAAACAATTTCCGCTTTCCATTTTCGTCTTCATTGACTCCTTAGTTGTCTCTGCTTTACAAGACGCGGGTGGCTATGCAATTTCCCGCCAAAATAACCTCGAGTAGCATTTGGGTTGCCATACCTCAGTTGATTGAGTTATTTTACATTGGTATGCCTGTGGTGCGGATGGACAGTAATAATGATGTGATTGGTATTTTATTGGTATATTATTTAATTCATTAATTTTTGTTATTTGTCTTTATAATGAAAAGCTACATGGGTGGATGACTGGAAACAAATGGACGATGCAAACGACGATGAAGAAACCGACCTTGCTGAGACTCCTGAACAAGGTAACCAAAGCAGCGGGGCTTTCCCGCCTCCAATCGAAAATATCAAAGTCCTATTCCCATTTAAAGCCTCAGAGATTTATGAAACCTCAGTTGTCAATAAAAAAAACTAATTCAGTTTCCCTTCTCAACCGAGTTTTATTGGCACAGATAGACAAACACGCAGAAGATTGAAACGGATTGCAATTTATTGTGGTTTTTGAAAATCTGTTAGTCTAACAATTATTATTATTATTATTATTATTATTATTATTATTATTATTATTATTATTATTATTATCATTATTTTCATTATTTTTAAATTTTTTTTTTAAAGTTCAATCTTGTTGTTTACAATATTTGATACAGTGCTTGAAAGACATATTTGTTTGACACCAATCCTTGAATTGGTCATTCAAAGTAATTTCTAAAGAACCTTAACAAATACGTAGGTGTAACCGGCATTATTAACAAAACGAAATTAAGACAGCCGTGATAAAGCCCCTTTAAAAGCGCTCCGGAGATTTATTTTTCACAGTTGTTTTGTCACGCGTTTCTTTTCTCGTATCACGCTTTATTTGTCATGTAACATAGCTTAGACGTGTTTCGACATAGGTTCACGTGATAGCTAACTTGTTTGATTTTCTGCCATTTTGTCACATTGTGCTCTTCGTTGAAAACGCTTCCTCGTTTCACCGTGAAATTTTGCTTTCATTAAAACCAGTTACACTTTTGAAGAAGGACCTACGTCCCCGGGGGAATGGATCAAGGTTTAAGGGATCAGAATAAAAATTTTGGCTGAAAAAAGAAATAGGAATTTAACACTGATACAACTTTAATTTAAAAAAGTACTATTAAAATAACTGTTTCTTACCTTTCCCCCGTAGAACAGTCTGACCCGAGAGTTTGCCGTGTCATACGCCTTTGCAGACGACGCTGCCTAATAAGGTGTTATATCTACCGGGGACGTCGTTACTGCAGAAAAATCCATTGCAACATTCTCTATTGTGTGTATGTGAGGCGTTGCTATGGGTAAAGCCTGTCTCATTGCATGTAAACAACCAAGTGGCGTATTGCAAAAAAACAGTTGTCATAAGGATTACTGAAAAAGCACCTGCTAACTATACAAATGTATTGCGATTTAATGTTGTCAAGCTTCTTTGACAAAAACGCTGGCCTTTCATTTAAAGTTGTAACGTAAATACAGACTGCAATAAAGCCACCGCATTTGCAAATAACCTTGAGTTGTTTTGGTGAGTTTGTTTACTTAATCACGTTCTATCTTTCTTCATTCAGTAGCTGCGAACAGGCTCTCTGTTTGGGGAAAGGGCAAAAAATCGCGAGGAGAGGGATGGGGTGACCCTTCCCCTTCCCTCTCCTCGGGATTTTTTTCACCCTTTTCCCAAACAGAGAGCCTGTTCACAGGCTATTCATTCAGTTGTTTCGTTGTATTTATAAGAATTACCTTTGAAATTTCGCAACTTTCCCTTCAACAATATATAATCAACCAAAAGAAAACAATGGGACAGAGAAGGAATCTTAATGCAGTGGCCGAGATATGTGAATTTCACCTAAGTTATTTTTGAGGCTGT
Organism: Porites rus; assembly: GCA_964035705.1. Lineage (NCBI taxonomy): Eukaryota > Metazoa > Cnidaria > Anthozoa > Scleractinia > Poritidae > Porites > Porites rus. The sequence continues at coordinate 6,451,001 of OZ038004.1, read as the reverse complement.
AATTAGACGAAAGTCTAATTCCTGAGGGGTCCGCACATTTTAAACACATTTTAACGTCGTCGAGTCGTCCAAGCGCGACTGCCTCAAAGCAAACGATTAACAATGTCATTCCATGAGCACAGAGTTGGCTAGAGCCATCTCATATCCAAGAAGCACCAAAGACATAATTATATACTGTCTTTATTAAATTTCTTTAATCTCCAAACGTCTGGTTATTACAACTGAATTTACTAGATTTCATTCATTTCATTACAAAACGACCGGATGTTGAGGTAACTCATATATTTTACTATTAATGACGTAAAAAAAAGCTTTTGTTACACCGAGGACTTCGTTATAAAGAGGTTCGTTATATCGCGTCATATCGAGGTTCCACTGTACAGAGAAACCTCGTTATAGCCATCATGTTTTGCAGCTTAAACTTCAATTATGTGATTTATTTGGGTTTTTTAGTCACTCACATTACATAAAAATAAAACGCTACAAGAGGTGTTAATTAGAATATAAGTTTTTGTGACAAGGAAGCCTAAAGAAGCTGGGAGCGCATATTTTAAAATAGGTTTTCTTTACTGAAGCTATATTACAAAGGCTTACTTGATTGCAGAGTGTGCAGAAACTTAAGCGACAGAACGACTATGTATCAGTTGGAATTTTTCAGCTTTTTTTTTTGAAAAACAAATATGGAAGAGGAGCTGGTTAGTGTAACTGGCAAAGAATTCCAGATTGTTTGTCCTCGATAAAGGATACTGAACTGCTTAATATTAGTTCTACAAATATGAGGTCTATACTGAGAGGCTAGTCGAGTTACATAATGGTGAACCTGGAGTGAAGATCTCAATTTCCACCTTCAATAACTCAATCAGTCAAAAAAAGGGAATCAATCAATCAATCCATGCATCCATTTTATTTTGGACTCGAGCAGGTTCATTTCATGGAGCATCTTTCTTGTCATCGTTTACTATCGTTGTGTCAGAGCGAAGCGGGTGTGAAAACTTTGGATATACAGTCGACTCCCGATAACTCGAACCTTCAAGGGAAATCGAAAAAAGTTCGAGTTATCGGGATTTCGACGCAAATAACCGGAACTAAGGAAATAAGCAAATGGATGGGGAGGGAATGTAATTAAGCAACAAAGTATACAAGGATGGACACTGAATTTGAACTGGAGTGACAAAAAAGTAAAGTCAGAGAATTGACTCGGTTGTTTTGAAATAAATTTTCCCGGCTTTTCATGCGCTTATAACATGGTTCGAGTTGTCGAGGGCAGAACTGTATAGAAATGATCTGAACGGAAACAAAAAGTACTTCGAGTTAGCGGGAGGTTCGAGTTAACGAGGGTTCGTCTTTTTTGGTAGGAATTATAGCTAAATAATTACAGTTTGGTACAGTATAATTTTTTCCTTGTAATATCAATTTCCATGCAATCTCTAGTTAAAACTCCTCGCTTAAAACATTCGTCAACATTTATCCGTAAGCCACAAATAAAAACCTACTTGATTTATCTTGGCTAAAGAGATTCTTGTATTTTTGGCTATTAGAGTGGCAAATTTCTGTCAGCAGTTTCTTAAACCACTATAACGTTAACGGCCAAAAAGAGTTGATTTGGGTGAATCTCAAAAAATAAAAAAATGGTTTGCCAAACAAAGCCGGAAAACAATTGAGGTGTGATTAACAAAAGCACTGCCACAGAGCTAAAACTATTAGAGGTACTTAATAAAAGAAAATACTAGAATTGTTCCCTGATGATTTTGAGGATGTCCTTTTATCAGGACATAGCAGTCCTTAACTACACAAATACATAAGGCATGTACATGCAAACAGCTTTGTACTTTCTTTAACGTTGGAAGATATTTACCTGGTAAGTGTTGTTATAATTACTTTTTTAACATTTTTAATAAGTACATATCACCTTTGTCAGAATTTTCCCTCCCGGTAACTTTCTCAAACAACTTTTGTGCCTTTATTTTTCACCAACAAAGTCTTCGTTTGTTGTTAAAATTTTGAGGATGACCTTTTTAACTACTTGTTCCCATAATGGAAACACAACGCGTGTACATTCCTAAATTTAGTTTCCGTCGCACCAAAAAAATCAAGCAAGGTGAGCTCTTAACTAACTACCAAGCAATTATTAATTGTCTTTCTTTCATTCTTTTTTTTCTTTTTTACTATAATTTTATTTCTTCGTTAATGAAGAAAGCACTAAATTTAATCCAGATAAGGGCATTTCAAGAAATTCAATGTTTTCTTCACAATTTACCAACTAAAATTATAGTTAATAGATGGGACGATTTATAACCCCTTAAAAAGCCAAAATTAATTTTGTTTCAGCTTGAATTTGTTTCGAAATAAGAGGAAACCATCACAGCAAAAGATACAAAAAAACGCCTGATAGACAGGGGAAAGCAAAGACAAAATTAAGCAGCTGGAAGAAAATTAAAACTTGAATGGTTGAGGACAAATGAAGCAGCTGTAACGGAATTAAGCAGCATTTTTTAAAGATATATTTTTGTTTAATTACAATTTTCTTTTAAATCGTCCTCAAGCTACATCTAATCTGATTGGTTAAGACAGCCTTATCAGCATGAAACCTTCGAGATAATTAATTTTTATTTTTACTGCCAGAAAATTGTCAGTATCCTTTTGTTCCATTGTTCAGACTGCTAAACGTGTTTGCTGGAACATATTTTCTTGTATACGATTTATTAACTCCATTTTCTTGCGCGTGTTTAATGTTAATATATATAGCTGAAAAAACAGATCCCCAGTCCGGGTGCTTGTTCATTTTGCTACGCTTATCATCACAACAGATTTTGATTTTTACAAATCGAGAAGGTGTGCCTTCTCGATTTGTGAGCAGTCCCAGATCTTAAAATGTGGTTTTACATCCAAACTCCAAATTTCACTGATATATGTTGGAATAGGGTAGATCATAGTATCAAATATTTTAAAGGCGAGAGCTGCTTTTAGTTTGCTAAGATTCGTGTATCGTCTCAAGCTGAAGAGGGCATGAAGAGCTTTCTCCTTGAGATGTTCACGTGACACTGGAAAATTTCCCGATAAGGACAAACTGCCCGAATAAAGGAGCTAGGGAGGGGAGGGAAAGCCGTTTAAATCACAAAAAAAAAAAATAACAAAAATATAAACAAAGCTCCTGGAATGGACAAGATATCTTCTAGAATTCTTAAAGACAGTTTACCCAGTACGCTAACAACAATTACCCACATTGTGAATAACTCCTTTGTTACCAACACATTTGCACGTGCATGGAAAACAGCAGAGGTTACACCTATTCTCAAATGCGGTAATCCAGATGTCCCTAACAACTATCGCCCCATCTCATTATTACCAATAGTCTCAAAGGTCACTGAAAGGTTGGTACATGGACAACTTATGGAGCATCTAATTAGAAATAATAAACTGGCAGCACATCAGAGCGGAAATAGAAAGCTTCACTCGACAGAAACAGCTCTGTTGTACGTTACAGATCAGTTGCTCCAGGCTATGGATAACAAGAAAGTTTCCATCATGGTCTTATTAGATATGTCTAAAGCATTTGATAGTATTCGACACGACATCTTGTTATCCAAGCTACAAAATCTCGATTTTTCCCAGGGTGCGTTGGATTGGTTTCAGAGTTACCTTTCTAACCGACAACAGTGCGTTCGAATTGGTGACGCAGTTTCTAAAGTACTCCCACTTGAGTTCGGAGTTCCGCAGGGCTCTATTTTAGGTCCGGTTTTGTTTACAATCTATGTTAACGACCTCCTTTCTGTTCCTAAACGTTGTCTATCTGCCTCCTATGTTGATGATTGTAAATTGTATTTGTCCTTTTCACCTGCCGAATTACCCACGTCCATCCTCGCCTTAAACGAAGATCTTACGAGAATATCTCAGTGGTGCTGTAAAAACTCTCTTTTGATTAATCCGGACAAAACTAAGGTTCTAGCTGTTGGATTACCACAACTTTTAAAGAAACTGTCATCATTCAGTATAACACTTTTTGACAAGGAAATAACACCTGTGCCTGTCGTTAAGGACTTGGGTGTTCTTCTCGACACACGCCTCAGTTATAACCAACATATCACTGAGATTGCCTCTAAATGCCTTTTTAAATTGTACCAAATTAACAGAATCAAGCACCTCCTGGATAGGAAAACACTTCTGTTAGTAATAAATTCATTTGTCTTTAGTAAACTCCAATATTGTTCAACTGTCTGGAGTAATACCAGCAGCAGCAATATTGACAAGTTACAAAAAGTCCAAAACTTTGCTGGGCGAATTATTCTGGGACTAAGAAAGTATGACCATATTTCGGATGGGTTGCGATCGTTGAAATGGCTTCCTATTAGAGAGAAACTCATTCTAAATGACGCTACTATGATGCACAAATGTATTAACAAGCTTGTTCCAGACTATCTTGCTGATATGTTTAAATCACGTTCTCAAGTCCATAATAGACAAACTCGATCATCTGGTGCTTTGGATATACCTTTATGTCGCCTGTCAACAGGGCAGCGCTCCTTTGCTTTCAGAGGAGCCAAACTCTGGAACTCCTTGAATGATAATATTAAGTCCTTAAAATGCCCCAGGAATTTTAGACGTCATCTTGCAAATGTTTTATTAAGTTGATATATTATATTATTGATATATATTTTGTAATTATAATATTATTGTATTTACATTCTCAATTAATTTATATATTTGTATTTTTTTTATTCTATTGAGTTGAAAAGCCCACTTAGGGAGCATCAATAAAGTGTATGTATGTATGTATGTATGTATATGTATAAAATTGTACAGAAGGAGAAGTCAGGAGGGGGTGGTGAAATTCATCCCCTTTTACTTCTTTGTACCTGGCTTGTATTCTAAATGTCAGTATTAAAGTTTACTTTAAGACAGGGCATACTTTATAAAAGTTTCCGTTGTTTAATTACCATTTTTAATTTTCCTCGCGGTATCCTTTAATTTTTCAGGAGTCAAAAACTGAAGATAATATTTTTTTTCATGAATATGTACAATAGGCTAGGTTTGTCAAATTACGTACCTTTTCAAGGAAAAGATCGAGATCTACAAAGATACTAATCAGTTCTATAGCATATGGAAACTCCCTAACGCTACTTGTAGGATTTTCGTCAACTACAATCCTTTTTTGATCCTCAATTACTGAAATCAGTTTACGTTACTTCGATGCAACTGAATATAGTTGAAAATCACCTGCAACTCAAACTGTTGCAATAACTACCGAAATACGACTGTAAAATATTGAAAATTGGCTTGGTTAGTCTTTTGTTTGACTAGACTCAATGCAACTTAAATACTGTAAAACTGGACTTTTAGACCTGGACTAGCAGTAGCCTTTTCAAACAGACAACTCCTTCTAGACTCTCACTTGCTTCTTCTTGTTGTACAATTTTTCTCTCTGGTAAATTAGTGTTAAAGTCATTTTTATACCAGCCACAAAACCATTTCCTTAGTGTAAATAAACTAATGCTGATGTAAGTCTATTAGACAGCCTTATTAACATGGAACCTTCGAGATAATTACTGTGTCAAAAGAGTTTTTCTACCTAAGTTTTCAATATTAAGATTAGGTTAACTGGCCAATATAAAACAAGGAGAACAATATAAAAACTACAAAGTATATACTAGTAAACAGACTTTTCATATTAACAGATAGGAAAGTACTAAAATCTAAGGTTGGTATCGATGTACAGAGGGTTTTAAGCTTCTTCATTGAAGATGATTGGCTAAAACGTTTCCATAAATTAACTACGGACGTGATCGCAAAACTCAAAGGGTAAATTAAAAATACAGTTCGCGGTAGAGAGTACAAATTACAACAATAGATGTTTACTTTAATCAACACCTGTGAATTGGGAGATATTCCTTACTATCGTCATTAAAATAGTTTAAGTTACAAATACAAACCATAAACTAATTAAATGAATTCGATCGAGAACCCGGGAAACCAGCCAAAAATTGTCCAAAATAAGGGTAGAGGTCATTTCCTGGAAATCTTGATGAGGAATCAAGTGAAGCTTGAAATATCAAACCATGCGATATTTTAAAATGTAAACAAGCCTTTGTTGGGAAACTTTATTGAACATTCTTTTACGATAAAAGGGTTGTCGTGGAAGTCGCGAAGGTGTACCAAAATAGAACGTATTTGTTCAAATTCATGAAAAGAGAAGGTCTATTGTGAATGAATATTTCATACATCGAACTTGTAAAGGTATGGTGAGCAACTAATGATTAGTTGAATGTTCGTGATACCTGACATTATATCCCAATAAAATATCCGTTAGTTATCTTATCATACTGTAACCACTTAACAAATCCTCTTGATTTGAAGCATAAATCAAACTGGGTAAGAGTAAACTATATCAAGGCTAAAATTTACAATGCTTGCAAATATTTTAGTTTAAGTGAACTCAAATAAGGAACTAACTGGCTTTTCTAAAAAACGTTTTGAAGCACATCCTTGTAAACGTTTTTTAGAAAAGCCAGTGGATCATGGCCATAATCTAAGATCTTGTAAGACTAACCCAGCGCACCTCAGAATACCTGTATCACGCACTGTTAGGCATAAACAATCATTTATTTCTAGAGGTGCTAATCTTAACTTAATTTGATATGTATATACAAAATGTAGTGTTTTGAATTTTTTATTGTAATATTACCGTAATTCTTATCGCCAAAGGTAATAAATAAAGGTTATTATTATTATTAAAAAAGAGAAATGACACAAATTTTGACAGAGTTGCCAGTTTAATGTTCTTTTTACTGCTAGAAAATTGTCAGTATCCTTTTGGTCCTTTGTTTAGACTGCTAAACGAGTTTGCTGGAACATATTTTCTTGTATAAGATTTTTATTGACCCCATTTTCTTACGCGTGTTTAATGTAAATATGTACCTGTAAAAACAGATCCCCAGTCCGGTTGCGTGTTCATTTTGCTACGCTTATCATCGCGACAGATTTTGATTTTTCACATCTTGTCCAACTGCCAGCCGATTTGAACAGCGATGGCATTTCAGAAACTCCTGGCTTTTATTGGCACCATTTTACTGGTAAGATATTTCTTGGACAGCACAACTATACACGACTTGAGATTTATATCACCTTATATCTTCCACCAAAACGCTTTGTGTTGACAAAAAAAAAAAAAAAGGTCCAAAATGCTGAAGTTTGAAAATTCTAAATTAAACGATCTTTCTTGTTTAAGCTGATGTAATTTATATTTAATCTAATTATCCATTAAATTGAAACCTTTTAAAAAAAACTCTTTCGACGCCGAACAAAGTACTTCAAGTGATTTCGAAGCCAGAATATTAAGCGCGTAAATAGAACAAGCAGTACCTGTTAACAAAGTGTTTCTCTTTTCCAGGGAATTGCAACAGCTGACGATAGACTGAAAAAAAAAAACGCGATGTAAACGTTTATCGATCAAAGGTCATACGGATATCAGATCACAAGACAAATTTCTCTATTAGAAATTTTCTGCAGAGCAAGGCTCAGTTTTCTTTTTAAGTATTTTGTTAAAAAGTCTTATTTTGTTCTCTCTGTTTTGGGTTAAAGTCGTTGCCCCCAGCCAAAGCGAATAGAATCCAGAGCTTGCAACCTCCTGTGTTGATTATTTGCGCAGTGGGGCCTCTGAAAGTGGCATCTACAAACTTTACGACCAAAATGGAAAGAGTTACACCACCTACTGTGACATGAAGTCCGAATTGGACACTGCATGGACTATGGTGACGTCATGGTGCACCACAAATCGAAAGCTCCCAGCGTTTAAGAAACACCCCTTCAACTACAACTCCTTTACCGCTTAAGTCTGGTGCGAATGAGATACTTGCAGGAAATGTCCACTCACTGGCGAGCAACATGCAGCTATCCGTTAAAAGGTATCGATTTCAGAGATTACCTTCGGGGAAACTTCAACGATTTTAACATCTTCTCATTTGTCGGGACGGGCGTTTGCAAGAAAATGGAATATGTCAACATCCGGGGACACGTGGGCACAGATGTGACGGCGCGTTTCTTTCAGGAGTTAAGTGAATACACCCTGCATATTGACACTCCATCCGGATCCAACAACTGTCAGTTTAACCCGAAAGCTGGTGCAGTGTCAAGTGAAGACAACTTTGGTTGGTACGGTAATTCGGCCTCACCACTAAATTCCAATGCACGGCAACAGACGAATCCACCACCCAGTATTGGTTTGGTGCTAAGCGCTAATCTGCTCCGAGTCAAAACAGCCTTGCAATGAGTTACCGAGTTGGACCATGGTCCCTCGCATTTGATTTTTAAGAAACATTGATTTATAGATAATGCCAGTGAAATGTTTCACTGATAGATCTTAAATAAAATGCTGGCAATCACAGAAATCAGGGGCACCCAACGAGAATATAATTCAAAATCACTTAAACATAGCATTGTTAAACGTATTTTAGTATTTAAACGGTAGATATAAGCATATTTTCATCTCCCAAAAATGTTTCATCTGTTCGGGTTTCCTAGCTGAAAGTCTAGTGATCCGAAAATTATAGGGTTCAAAACTTACCTTTTCGAAAATTTCAGCGAGAAAAAAGGCTACCGAAATTTCTAGGTGACCTTTTTAGGGTAAAAATCCGTTAAAAATGGCCATGTATACGTAGATGTTCGAAAATCTTAGGAGAGGCAGGCAAGGAAGAAATTTTACAAGAAATGTTCCGAAAATTCTAGATCTCAAATCGTCTTCCGAACAGATATTTTTCTGAAAATTGCCGATGGGTGCCCCGGAGAAATCAAGGTATCTTAGCTCATTTGTGGTAAATTTGTGCCAGCCAAACATGCGACGAAGAGAGGGGAACTAATATTACTTCGGGAAACGGTTTTGAAAGAAGAGGAAGGAAGAAGAGAAACTTCCTTTTTTTCTACCAACAGCGAAAATTAATGGAAAGAAACAGCAACAACAACGAGCTTTGTTTGCATGACCATACAAGCACATACAGTATTGCAAAAGCTGTGTTTAGGAATCAAAGTTACAACACAGGCACGACAAAAAATCTCTTATTTTCTGGTAATTTTACCGAACGGTTAATGTATTGAAAATGCTGCTTTCACGATACGTTTTCTCATTTCGGAATTCGCGAGGAAAACTCGGCGTTCACAATCCATTAACACCTGGAAAATATGCTGTTTACTTCACGTTTTCCAGCAGTGATCATCAAGCGCGCTATGTGTTTTGGGTAAAATTCACGATGGAGACCCTATTTGGGGTTTTCGGGATACGGAATATTTAGGAAAAAAATTAACGGGATACGGGATATTTAAAAAGAAATTCTGGGATATCGAACTTAAAAGTTTTCACTTCTTAAAAAAAAATAAAATGCATTGTCTAAAATAGGGTCATTGATCAATTTTAAAGGCGCAAAAAGTGAAAAAATATTCTTGCCAATGCGATTATTTGTATTTTGCATCAAACATTGACAAGACCTTCCAGCAGGAGCCGGCTCCTGCTTCCACATAGTTAATTTGTCTGATAAAACCCTACCCCCTATAAATAACCATCCATGAAATGTCATTTGCAGCAATTTCTACTCAAAAGAAGGAAACGTCCCTGGAAAATGTGTTTTACATTGTCTAATACCCAAACATATCACCCGCAATGACGTCATCAGTAGTGCCTTTCAATATTGGTATACAAACCACAGGAATTAACGGAATACATGTACGGGATATTTGGCCAAAAAATGACGGGATATGCAATACTCGGACCCCCCTAATGGGGCCTTAAGATGGCGGATCGTTTGTTTAAGTAAAACCCTCCTGCCCTTCGACGAAACATTGGTTTTCAAACCAAACAAATAAGAATATTTACAATAACAACATTTCAATTGTAGATAGATCGAAATCTTTATTTCAGTAGGGTGGCTCCTTCAGTTTTTGTACAAAATAAAATAAAAACTGAATAAGAAATAGAAATAAAAAACGAAAATAGCTATAAAATGCCACAATGTTTAGTTTCGTCTATGTCGCATATACAGGCTGGACTCCCTGTGAAGTGTTTAATGGCATGACACGGCTTTGGAAAAATCTACCCACGGTGATGGAATAGCATGAATGGCTGTTACGGATCAACTGCTTTGCCTCCCTTTGAATTTCTTTTATCCTCCAACTATAAACCACCGGGTTAACCGGTTAAGAGACGAATTTAACAAAGCGAGAAACGAAGTGATATGGAGCGCAAAAAGCTGGGGAAAACTACTGAAGCCAAAGGCGGCAGCAACAACTAAAGCAAATACGAAAGGTAGATAAGTACTCAAAAATAGGCAAAAAACAATGAACATGCTGTTGGTTGATTTGCGATAGTAGGAAACACCAAAAGAACTTTCCATTCTGAGTTTATGCTGACGGAGGTTGGTGTATGTCTTCAGATAGAAAAATAAGGCAAGCAGAAGACATGAAACCAACATCAAGTTTCTAGCTATACGTCGAAGATTCATGCTAAAGGTTCCGGATACAGTGAAGAAGGCGGACAAAAACCAAGCTACCATAAGAATCAAGGTTATTCGCTTGACAGTGACAATTTTACGATACCCGAATCGAAGAATCAATGCAAGATGTCTGTCTAGAGCTATTACTGAGATTGTACAGAAGGACACAACACCCAGGAAAGAAGAAAACAAACTGTAAGGTAAACCAACAATACAGAATAGTCCAGGATTATGCCATGCTATGGCGAACGTGTATGCAGCAAACAGTGGTTGAGCAACAAGACCCACGCCAAAGTCAGATAGTACCAGGCTGGAGAAGAGAGCTTTGGATGACGGATGAAGTGAAGAGCAGCGTCGGAGGCCGAGCAAAATTATGGCATTCCCCGTAAGAGCTGTTAATGAACAGAGAATGTTTCCAATGCCCAAAAAACGATATGCGATTGGGGCTTGGCTTAAAGAAATAAATATAGAGATATCAAGAGTACTCGACCCGTTATACATTATACACTTAATGTCAGATCCCGAGGGAAACAGTTAGTTTTGTTTTCCCGAGAGTTCTAATGTTTCCCGAGACGAAGTCGAGGGAAACATCAGGACTCGAGGGAAAACAAAACTAACTGGTTTCCCGAGGGACCTGACATTAAGTGTTTTGTTATATTTCTACACTTTCACTTCAACAGCAACAAGAGAATAACCGGAGCGAACCCAAACAGTCGACTCGGTACTTATAGCAACACAAATTTTATTCTCAAAACCACTGAATGAATGATTTACAAAGTACCTTCCTTATATTATCTGCATCATTTTCCTCCACTAGCTGCTGTTTTTCTTCTGGGAACTTCTTGGATAAATTTTAAAATCGTTGCTTTTTAGCTTGACGCTTCGTGTTTGTGTTGTTGTGTTCATTCACGAAAAAGAAAACTGGCGGCACCTGGCACAGTTTTTCCCGCCTTTTGTCACGCCACTTTCCACCATGCTTTGATCACGTGCTGTAATGTAGCCCGAGCGGGGTACATTGCATGTATCACGATCGGGATACATTTGATTTTAGTCAAGGCCACGTGACCAAGAATCAACCAATGGCAGTCCCTGTTTAGTTGAGTGAAAGTCTAGGAATATAACAAGATGATATGTTGTGAGCTGTCCATAATAACCTAGCAATGTCGGGGTGAACTATCTACACTCGCTTTCAGTTCGTTCTCTTCTCCTCCGACTGACAAATTACCGATTTTAAAGAATGCCATAAGTTAATGAGCTTTGAAGTCCAGCCAATATGAGTAAGTGTCTTAGGGACCTTTCAAGGCACGAATGGACAAAAAGACGAAAATAGGTTTTACTTTAAATTGAGATCATTTAAGTGTTAAGCAGAATTGACAAATTAAAGTGGAAAGGAAAATGTGTAGCATTTCCTGTAAAAAATATAACAATAAAATAAAAATACTATTAATACACAAAGAGATGTCCACTACATAACAGGCCAGAGCCCCGATTTTAATGCGCGCAGGAGGAGGCCTAATCTCCACAGCAACCACCGCAAATCGGTTTCCAATAACAGACAAGGTAATTAGTTTTAAGCATTCCTCCAGACACCTTTGGAGAGCGCCGGACACATTGCCTGTCAAGGAACTTTGTACTTCTGATTAAACGAACCAGACATCTCAAGGAAACGCGAAATTTGATCAGACTATTTGGGTATTATAAATTCATTTCACGGGTCGATTGAAAATTTGGAAGTCGATCTTCGCGCCTCTGGCTTCGCAATTGATAACTACAGTTTTCTCGCCGCATTTCGATTCAAACAGGCTTGATACGCTTTCAATGGTTTTTCAAGTGCTTTCTTTTAAGAAAATAGTGCTCCGATGGCTTATTTAACTTCTGTCAAGAGTAGTATGCCGTGTCAACATTGGTGACCTTCGAAGCGAAAACAGCGAGTCGGCGTATCAAGTTTTTACTGTGGAGCCACAAGTAGGAATACACTCTCTGCTGGCACATCTTTCTCCGGTTTGGAAGGAACTCGGCGTGGAAAAGACCCTGACCAAAGAAATTTTTAAATCTTCTCTATTTGAACATTTGAGAAAAGCCGTCAACAATGCACATTTTATAGTCGCCGGAGAAAACGAATGCGAGAGCTCGAGCTCTACTACACATCTCCTTGAGGAACAGCAAGACCGATTATCTAATTCAATGGACGACCTTTTTGATCAAACGGCGAAGGATTCAAGTCTTTTTTCTCTGGCTTAAGACGATGTAAGTGTCGATGTGCCTCCAGTGACAAATCACTCTCCAAAAAGCCCGCCAAGCACTGTCGAAATGCCGCCAAAATCTTATTCGCTGGAAGGAGCCCAAGACGCTGGATTACTCCAGATATTCTAGCTTCCACTTCAACATCTTCGTGTTCGCTTGGGCGATCTGTATAATCAACGTCACAGATACAGTATGGTTTTTATATCAGTCATTTTAGCCTCCTTGAAATGTCAATCATAATCCAAAAATTATTATTTCAGGTAACCTTTGTATTGTTACTTGCTTTTTACTAATAGGCCAAATTATAGGGCTACCCTCTCCCTCAGAGCTTACAGGCGGCGCGCCCAAGATTCTGAGGTGAAGGTAGTCTCTCTTTTGAAATGTCGGTCATAATCCAAACAATTTTTGTAGGTGATTTTTGTAGTGTCATAGGCCAAATTATAGGGCTACCCTCTCCCTCAGAGCTTACAGGCGGCGCGCCCAAGATTCAGAGGTGAAGGTAGTCTTTCTTTTAAAATGTCGGTCATAATACAAATTATTTTTGTAGGTTGTTTTTGTACTGTCATTTGTTTTGGAAATAGGCCAAATTATGGGGCTACCCTCTCCCTCAGAGCTTACAGGCGGCGCGCCCAAGATTCTGAGGTGAAGGTAGTCTTTCTTTTAAAATGTCGGTCATAATACAAATTATTATTGTAGGTTATTTTTGTATTGTCATTCGTTTCTGAAATAGGCCAATTATGGGGCTTCCCTCTCTCTCAGAGCTTACAGGCGGCGCGCCCAAGATTCTGAGGTGATGGTAGTCTTTCTTTTGAAATGTCGGTCATTTATCCAAATTATTATTGTAGGTTATTTTTGTATTGTCATTTGTTTCTGAAATAGGCCCAAATTATAGGGCTTCCCTCTCCCTCAGAGCTTACGGGCGGCGCGCCCAAGATTCTGAGGTGATGGTGGTCTCTCTTTTGAAATGTCGGTCATTTATCCAAATTATTATTGTAGGTTATTTTTGTATTGTCATTTGTTTCTGAAATAGGCCCAAATTATAGGGCTTCCCTCTCCCTCAGAGCTTACAGGCGGCGCGCCCAAGATTCTGAGGTGATGGTGGTCTCTCTTTTGAAATGTCGGTCATTTATCCAAATTATTATTGTAGGTTATTTTTGTATTGTCATTTGTTTCTGAAATAGGCCAAATTATAGGGCTTCCCTCTCCCTCAGAGCTTACAGGCGGCGCGCCCAAGATTCTGAGGTGATGGTAGTCTCTCTTTTGAAATTATAATTGTAAGTTAATTTTGTAGTGTCATTTGTTTTTGAAATAGGCCAAATTATGGGGCTACCCTCTCCCTCAGAGCTTACAGGCGGCGCGCCCAAGATTCTGAGGTGATGGTAGTCTCTCTTTTAAAATGTCGGTCATTTATCCAAATTACTATTGTAGGTTATTTTTGTATTGTCATTTGTTTCTGAAATAGGCCAAATTATGGGGCTACCCTCTCCCTCTTTTAAAATGTCGATCATTCATCCAAATTATTATTGTAGGTTATTTTTGTATTGTCATTTGTTTCTGAAATAGGCCCAAATTATAGGGCTTCCCTCTCCCTCAGAGCTTACAGGCGGCGCGCCCAAGATTCTGAGGTGATGGTGGTCTCTCTTTTGAAATGTCGGTCATTTATCCAAATTATTATTGTAGGTTATTTTTGTATTGTCATTTGTTTCTGAAATAGGCCAAATCATAGGGCTTCCCTCTCCCTCAGAGCTTACAGGCGGCGCGCCCAAGATTCAGAGGTGATGGTAGTCTCTCTTTTGAAATTATAATTGTAAGTTAATTTTGTAGTGTCATTTGTTTTTGAAATAGGCCAAATTATGGGGCTACCCTCTCCCTCAGAGCTTACAGGCGGCGCGCCCAAGATTCTGAGGTGATGGTAGTCTCTCTTTTAAAATGCGATCATTTATCCAAATTACTATTGTAGGTTATTTTTGTATTGTCATTTGTTTCTGAGATAGGCCAAATTATGGGGCTACCCTCTCCCTCTTTTAAAATGTCGATCATTCATCCAAATTATTATTGTAGGTTATTTTTGTATTGTCATTTGTTTCTGAAATAGGCCAAATTATGGGGCTTCCCTCTCCCTCAGGGCTTACAGGCGGCGCGCCCAAGATTCTGAGGTGATGGTAGTCTCTCTTTTGAAATGTCGGTCATCTATCCAAATTATTATTGTAGGTTATTTTTGTATTGTCATTTGTTTCTGAAATAGGCCAAATTATGGGGCTTCCCTCTCCCTCAGAGCTTACAGGCGGCGCGCCCAAGATTCTGAGGTGATGGTAGTCTCTCTTTTGAAATTATAATTGTAGGTTAATTTTGTAGTGTCATTTGTTTTTGAAATAGACCAAATTATGGGGCTACCCTCTCCCTCAGAGCTTACAGGCGGCGCGCCCAAGATTCTGAGGTGAAGGTTGTCTCTCTTTTAAACTGTCAGTCGTCAACCATAGTATTATTGAATTTTCATTTTCCAGAGTTCATAGTGGTACCTTCTTTATAGTTTTACGTGATTTGTGGCAAAGACAAGACCAGGCTAACAAATTTATTCGACTTCATGCGTGGTGCGACAATCACCGTGGCCGAGTGGCCTCCAAAGTTCCTTTATAATTTAGACGCTTCTCAGGAGTTCCTTCACTGCTTGTAATCCAGAATTGGCGATTCTCAGCAGCTTGAAGCTCTTGCATTGCATCAGTTGTTCCTTGGACGGCGACCTTTTCTTGTCCCGAGTACAATATCGATTCTCGATTCTCGACTCTCGATTACCGTATCCTGCTCGTGCAAGGTTTCGGCAACGGGACCAGTACTAAAACCATTGCAGGAAAACTGTTTGGTAAAGGAAGAGTAAAATGGTGGCTTCGGTGAGTTACCTGTCTGATGCTCGATATATCGCTGCCAAACTTCGCAACAGAATGCACGAAAAACCCCTCCGGTACTTGAAAAAAAAGAAAAAGAACCTGAACGATGTAATTTAGTATCTTATTCATGGTGTTCAGCTTCCGGTTTATTCAGCTTATTGCCAGTTGTAGGCAAAGTTCACGCGCACATTATCGCATTCTAACTGCGTCGATTGTGAGGAAACTGTTATGTCAGTTAAGCCTTTGTGCGACGGACGTCCCTTAGAAATATAAATTGGCCACACTGATCACCAATTCTACTTTCGAAGTGTTGCTGATTGAGTTGTGTAATGTATTCTAGAGTGTAAATTTAGTACTAACCTCGCAGACAAGGATGCAATGAGACATTTATTTTGCTTAGTTAGGCCTGCTATCCATTGGGCAACCATCCCTTTTATTTTCTTTCGATACTGGCCTGTCCATGCACTAGCCTTTGGGTACAGAAACTAGCTGCCTCTCGCTTTACCAAAACTTGATAGTTTTGGCGTTCAATATTTTTAACGGGGGCTTACAAAACACCGGGACTGCATCGTGCGCCTTTGGCGCTTTGGTATCCTGCAAGCTTTGGTTCATCGCGTTTTGAAAGATGGAAATTTTGATATTCCCGCGAAAAAGAAGACCGATAAAACGCGTCTTTCATTGACTACAGTGAAACGCCCGGAAATGAAGGATGTTTTGAAAGAAACGGGAAAACTGATAAAAGTAAATATTTGTTTTGATAAGTGAAATTAATGAGAAATAACCATAAACTAGTTTTGTGTTTTTGTTTTTTAAAAGCGGTTTGTCCGGTACTAGATTTGTACAATTACTTTCAATCAAACATGGATCGGGTTTTGTTAATTATGACAGAATGTAATTAAAAAGCATTATGTTGACAGCTACAAGGCACATGCTTGCCTTAAGCTGCGAGTATCCCGCCATGTTTTAAACAAAGGGCCTCTGACCAAGCCGGCATTCTAATCCGCCACAAATATGTGAAGCACGCGTCTTTCAAAGTCGCCTAGTACTTAAAATCGGGGCTCTGGCCTGTTATGAATCTGTTTGTAATGATGCATTATAAGTAAATACTATTCTTTTTTCTTTTGTTTTGTTTTGTTTTTTCTACCTCATTACTTGCTTGCTTACCTCCTTAGGATGCGATATTAGAAAAATATAAAGGCAAAACAACTTAAAGGTTATTACCCGATGACATGACCGAACAGTACACCTTTTAGGCCACTTAAAAGCAATTTGTCAAGCCCTTAATTGGATAGTACATTATAAAGATGCGGTTAATTTAAATCAGAAGCATATAATGCGGTATGCAATTTCCGACAGAAAAATATCAACTCGATAAGTGGTTTGCGAAAAATGAATCCGATTTATTTCAAGAATAATGCTTTGTCTAGGACTGAATGCTGGACTAAGTTAAATGAGCGGTTGTCACTTACATCTGTTTTAATTAATAATCGTTTCTAATGTTGATACCAAGGCGTTCATTGCTGTATGCGGTTTAAGATAGCATGGCTTTAGCTAATAAATCGTCGGACTTAACCACAGCAGAAGAAGAACTTAATAAAGAGAATTATCTGACATTTATAAAAAAAATACGCACACACTATACTTTATTTTCATATACATCAATTTGCCATCTCCGCCCCCAAATAGCAAAAGCTAGACGAGGCGGGTGGAGAGGAAAGGTTACAGCAGTCATAACACATGATATTGTAAAGTAAAGTTCTAAATAAACTGCGTGGATAAATAAGAATTACAGAAAAACAAGCTTAAGTTACAAAATATATAGTCTTACAGAATGATATTACAAGACAAATTTGCTACTAACAGAACCTATCAATTATTAGTGCATTGAGGATGCAGAATTTGCCATTTTTTCTAGGAGAATGGGCACTTCAACATAATCGTCCTCTGCTTCCATTATCTAGAGTAAAAAGTCTCACGAATTTTTTTTATAAAAGCTCCTTTGGAGAGCTGACGAAGTTCGTTAGGAATTGCGTTCCAACGTTTAGCCCCAAACCTTGGAAAAGAATCTTGATTTAGATTCAGTCTTGAAGTTTGGACATAATAATTTCCAGACGAAGAAAACCTGGTTTCATGCTTGTGCTTTGAATTAGCTTTAGTGAAGAAATCACAGACGTTACACGGAGCATTCATGCAGGAGACGTCAAACATTATCGAAGATACTTTTTCAGCATATAACATTTGTAAAGGTAGAATTTTTGAGGAAATAAATAAAGGCAAACATGGCACAGCATTACGGTACAGTATTACGGCACGGTATTACGGCAAAGCATTACGGTTCCATCGGTACGTTCATATTCTACAATCGTGCTGGAATTCATGGCCCTTTAGATGAAAATAGCCTTAGGTGCTTGAAAAAGGTTATCATGCTTCAAGACTCTTGACTGTGTTTCCGATACACTTAATTTTATTGACACTTATGCCTCTACATTGATTATGGGAGTATCATCTCAATACAAAATGTCCAATTTTCTTTCTTACTTTCAAACATTTTTTTTAAAACACCAATTGTTTTATTTTTATTTTATATTCAACTTATTTATTCAGTTTTCTTTATATGCTTCAGTTAGCTTCAATACAATAACGTTCTGTTATAAGCTATAAAGGGAAGTCGAATACAGCTTTCAGGTCACCCTTGATAATAAACACCGGCCTTGTTATATTGCCCACAGTTTTCTTCGTCCATAGGAAAAGCCGTTATATTTTCTCCGTTAATGTGGAAGACCGAAACTTGTTTCGTGTCTTATTTCTCGTGTCTTATTTGTTAGCACAGAGTATTGTTTTTGATCACGTAAAGATATAAATGAGCGAGTGTTGAAGTGGATATTTTTAACCGTTAGTCTTAAACAAGTTTAATATCGTAAATATTATTATTATTATTTATTAATAATATTATTATTATTTATTATTATTATTATCATTATTATTGTCATTTTTATTATTATTGTTTTAATAAATATATTCATTTGGGAGATTTTTACTCCTTTCGTCTCGTGGCTAGTGGACCCTACTTTAGCTATTTTCCTTTCCCGGAAAGGTCTTATTAGAGGCCTAGATCGATGGATCTTAATTTTTCAGTTAAATGTCTAATGCATGAAAATTAAAGGGGTTGTGTCACGGCAGTCCAGTTCATTTTGCCAATTACTCGCCCTCAATCGCTATGAAACTTAAAGTAAGCAAAGAAATTACATGTAAAAATGACAAAATCAGAGATTCGAGACAAACAAATATGTCTCCTAAGCATTATTTTTGAAGTTGCAAGCAGCAGGGATCAACGTTGAAAAACTGTTAGGCTGAACAGTTTTCAAAAACTTTAATTTCAATCCGTTTCAGTCTTCTTCAGTTTTTCCCATCCGTGGCATCTGTTGTTTCTGTTATGTTATTTTAACCTTCCTTTAAAGTTTTAAACGGTTATTTTTATGTTTCTCTTATCTTAACGGGCATTTTGTAACTTCCTAATTTGGCTAAATTTCTTGACGTACAGCTCCTTTAACCGTGAGCCATAGGAAACCAAAATATGAACCATTAACCATACATGCCTCAATCCATTTCATTGAGACCCTCATTAATAGTGGAAGATGTTATTCAAGTGAGCCCAAAAAAAGATAAATTGTTGCTGGCATGCAGAGAGAAGTATGAAAGGTCTTACGTAAAAGTGTGCTCTTTGAAGTCTAGAAAGTATTGTGTAAATGTGACCAATACAGATTATTTTAACTCAAAACTTAACTTGAAAGACGACAGTATCTGGTTCCTCGCGCGATTTTATCATATATTATTTTAATTATTAGTTTCCAACTGCTCATCACTTATTGCAAAACCAATTGCAGTGTTTACAGGAAATTGATCAATACAAAGCTGAAGGGGCTAACTTTTAAAGGTTGCAAGGTCTGACAAAAAGGTTTTGAATTCACGATACTTTGATCTTCGATTCAAGTATTTTACACATTCACACCCGTATTTCCAAATCATCTAGAGTTATGTATTTAAAAATCTCAATAACACCATAAAAGTTTGACCTCGGCGGTAAAAGACTTTCGTTGCTGTTTACCATATAGTATCATAAAAAGAGGTAGTAAAGACAGCATATGTCGTGAATAACAACAAAGACAAAATACATATTTCCTGGCTCGGATGCACAGGAGAACATCCTGCTTAAAGTAGGTTATCTTGTATCAAAGTGGTCTCTTTTTGTCTGATATTGTGATAGAAAAGTCTGTAGAGGAATATACTGCTGTAATGTATAAGTACTTTCTGGCATTTAACTAATAGACAATAACCAAGCGAGTTCCGCTTATTTTCAATAAATTATATCTTTGAGAAACAGTATCTGCTATGCCAAAATCATAACAAATGAGATGGGTATTGACACTCTCTTAACGGGAATCTCTCTCACCGAGACTAGTGTAATTTCGCTCGCACTTTTATTTTCTTAAAACGAAATATCGATAAATATACCTTTAAATCAACTAGTATGTCTCCCATATTTTTTACTTCAGGCTATAAGCTTTAATTAAAAATAACCATTCTCATTTCATCTTATACTATGAACTCTATAAGAACAGTAATAGACGATCTCTTTCTAAGGGAGTTAATTCGTAACAACACTCATAGTACACTGATACATAATTAAGGGCTTGTCCACAGACTCAAATATTTGTGTGAACAACTGTCCATAAAAATGAATGATATTTATCCGTTTACTCCAGCCTGATCGCAGCGCCATAAATGGTTTTCTCGCCAAATGACGCGTGAAGAACGAACGCAGAAATTACATACTGATTGGGTGTCATTAAACACATTTGGATAGTGCTTTTGATTGGTCATACCGCGAAGGGAATTAGCCTCAGCCAATCAAAAGCACTAACCAGATCTGGGTTATGACACGTCACCGGTATGTAATTTGTGCGCTCGTTCCTCAAATGTCATTTAGCGGGGAAACAGGTAGTGCATGGCGTCGCGAAATGTCGTTTGTTTTCTCAGGAAACGTTTACCCCCGGGGTGAGTTGTTCTCCCGTATGAAAACGACCTGAGCAAGCTGACAGGACATTATGTGCGTAGTATTACTTGTGATGAAAACGTATTCAGCAGGCTGATTGTGCTCCGGATTAGAGTAAGGCGCGCACAAACCCTCTCAGGCCCCCATGGCCGTCTTAGGAACTTTGCCAAGTTTCTTTAACATGAACGGTCTACAGTCTCAGACAAAAATAGTTTGTCTCGCGTAACGATCTATACAAATGTTTGAAGGGAAATGTAGGGCGGAACAAAGTTTATTTTCCTTGGAAGACAACGGCCTTTCAACGCGAGGTCAATGTTGTTTATTGCCGGTATCCACGCCTTAATATATAGTTATAACAGAGTGCTTGAATAATAGTGCTTTTAGTTCTCTTTTCATGATCAACAACAACAAAACAGCAACTATCACAAAGTAACCTACACATGCATATGTGGTCTAAGTTAGAAATAGTAATGCTCCTTTGCGTGACAAACCAAGGCCTCTCTTAAGAGCGCTTTACTTCAGTCTTTCCTTTCTTTTAACCTTCTACTAAATACTTGATCGGTTTCACTTCAAGATTTTGGAAGCTAGTGTGAATAAAATGGACTAGAGATACAGCAACATTATAACGAGGATTTGTAAGTCTTCAGTAATTGGGAGAACAAAACTGGAAACTGTCATGCCCAAACCTGGATGAGATTTTTTTTTTTTCCAAAAAAAAATCCTTTTAACACCCGCAATTTTCATTTAAATTTGGTAAGTGTTATCGACAAAATACACCCGATATTGTGACTGAATTTATGATAAAATGATACGGATATATATGCTGAAAATAATATACAGGCTATTTTTGTGGGAAACATATTGTGCATACAACGGACGCACAAACATAACTCAGCACCGGAAAAAAGTTTCCACTTGTTTTGATTGCCCCCTTAATGTGAGCACTCCTGGAGAGTGATCACTTGAAGTACTTAACAACGATATCATTTCTTGAAGATGATATCGTTCAAATTCGTGCACATGCATAATCAAACTGGTATAAAGCTAGCTGCTTCTCCTACCTTTTTGTCACACATTAAGTTCTTGGGGGAGTAAGGATCAGGCCTCAAAAGACTAATTTAACACGATGGTTCGTTTCATGCTACTGCTGTGCGTTCTTGCATCCACGGTCTTCATTTCTTACGCAGGAACTGTTGAAAAGGTAAATCAGTACACTTAATTTTCTTATAAGGGACTCTAGGCCACAAAGGTAGAGAGATTATCTATTTATATGAAAAACGCTACCGTGAATCAACTAAAACACAAAATGATAGCACAACAAATAAAAAAAAAATAAAATAAAAAATAAACGTACTCTCACTAAATAAAGGAAAATAGAGCAATCCTTACTAAATTTCAGTTCATGCATATGATGAAAGAATAAGAATTCGGACAGTTCATAGGCTTTTGGTCAATTAATTTGATAGTTAATTTTTCTGTGGATACTTTAAAAACACGGGGAAGCTAATTTCATTACTTCGTGTTCAACAAAAGAGACTGCGCCTTGTTTAGTGGCTGTTAATACTTGCATAATTGAAAAAACTTATTTATACCTAACCTCTCTTAGAATGTAACATGCTAAAAACATGTAATGATTCTTTGCTCTACTTTCCGAACTTTGCAGTTCTCTTTCGAAGATAATCCACTGGAGGAGTCTAACCTGGAAGAAGCAGGTACGGCCGGATGCGGCAGTTGAGGATGAAATGCTTAAATAAATTAATTCATAAAAATAGGCATTTTGTCGTAGTAACATTTTGCATATTTTATCAGTGAATCTGGGCGTGGTATTCCTGCCTAAAGATCAAAATCGAGAGGCTATGAACAATAATCATATAAAGCAAGGCTATGATTATTCCAGTTCTATTCAACTCTACCATTTGCATTTCAAATCAAGACAAGAGACATTAAGACAAGACAATACTTTATTTGGAGTCTTATACAGTCCTATGTACATCGACTTTTTATCCAAATAATTTAAAATCATAACACACATTGCACACTAGTGAAACTATAATCAATGTTAACCTAAAAAACTAATAATCCTCTTTCCTCATAGCAGTCGAATACGTATTTTGCAGCTAACTTTCGCACTGGTTTGTTCTTGCTCGAACGGTTTATTAACAATAGAAAAACATCATCTGGTGCCATTCTGTTTACTGCTATTCTGTATTCTTTGTTTAAGTATTCAAATAAATTCTCTCTTTTTTCTTGATACGCAGGGCACAGTGGCGGATCTAGGGGAGGGGCCCGGGGGGGGGGGGGGGGGCTCCTTATTTTTAGACCAAACTGACGCCCGAAGGGCCAAAAAGTTTTTTTTTGGAAACCACCCCGCTGCCCCCTCCCCCTTACCTAAGGATCTGGATGACGTCGTCTTATTTATCAGTTTATTGGTTTACTTATTTGTTTACTTTTTTTGTTTGTTTAACACCTCGAAGGTAAAGATGTTGACCAGAGTGCAGACCCTACAAAAAAACCGACAGGTGAATATGAAATATTACAAACAAAGTCTGATAATTTGCACCAAAATATATAATTTACAACTGATCGATTAACTGACTAACTGACTGGCTGACTGATTGAATGATTGTGTGACTGATTACCTACTTGTTTCGCTTTGTTAAAAGAAAAATGGGTGAAAGAATGGGTACAAGCAAAGGATGAAGAAGACGAGGCCAAAAATTCTAAACCAGGTAAAAAAGATAATGTCACATATTCTCACTTATAATAAACCTCTTTTACTTCTTTTATCGCGCTTATTCCATCTCGTTTACTTCCTCAAATGTTGGCAAATGTTTTTGGAGTTGAATTCTAAAAGACTGAATCAAAGTTCAGGAAAGGAAAACAAAAGTTGTTGTCTTGTGCTCTCGTCCTTGACAAAACGTGAATTTAGGCACTTTCACGTTGTAGTCGTGCAACGACGGCTAAGAAATGTATAAAAAAGCGTCATCCAAGTGCACAGTTGTTGTTTTGTTAATCAAGCCTATTGCTTTTTTGCCGTTCTTGTTGCTGTCGCCGTCTTCGTTGCTGAAGCTCCCTAATATGTCTAATTAGCAAAAATACAACTTTGCACGTGCAAAACACTTTTTTGTACATTTCTTTGCCGTTGTTTTGCACGGCTACATCTTGAAAATTCCAGAAACTTCTTAGTTATACATTTTATGGAGGACATGTCGTACGTGTTCTCGTTCACTTTTTTTTCACTGCCGCTCACTTTCACCTTGCATTGGTGGCCGTTAGCATTTCTCATTTTCTCACCGCCGCTACAAAATTTTCATGTTGTTCTTCCAACAAAAAAATGTCTCCTTTGTTTTTTATCTCTCGCTCTAGCTCTGTGTCGCCCTTTTTCTCGCTGAGCTTCGCTGCCCTGCCGCCTACTTTCTATTTTTCTCTGTCTTTCTCCTGCTCTGTATTCCGAATTTGTGGACATGACAACTGTCTAAGCTTAATACTTTAGACTAAACGGCTACAAAAACAATTTCCGCTTTCCATTTTCGTCTTCATTGACTCCTTAGTTGTCTCTGCTTTACAAGACGCGGGTGGCTATGCAATTTCCCGCCAAAATAACCTCGAGTAGCATTTGGGTTGCCATACCTCAGTTGATTGAGTTATTTTACTTTGGTATGCCTGTGGTGCGGATGGACAGTAATAATGATGTGATTGGTATTTTATTGGTATATTATTTAATTCATTAATTTTTGTTATTTGTCTTTATAATGAAAAGCTACATGGGTGGATGACTGGAAACAAATGGACGATGCAAACGACGATGAAGAAACCGACCTTGCTGAGACTCCTGAACAAGGTAACCAAAGCAGCGGGGCTTTCCCGCCTCCAATCGAAAATATCAAAGTCCTATTCCCATTTAAAGCCTCAGAGATTTATGAAACCTCAGTTGTCAATAAAAAAAACTAATTCAGTTTCCCTTCTCAATCGAGTTTTATTGGCACAGATAGACAAACAGGCAGAAGATTGAAACGGATTGCAATTTATTGTGGTTTTTGAAAATCTGTTAGTCTAACAATTATTATTATTATTATTATTATTATTATTATTATTATTATTATTATCATTATTTTCATTATTTTTAAATTTTTTTTTTAAAGTTCAATCTTGTTGTTTACAATATTTGATACAGTGCTTGAAAGACATATTTGTTTGACACCAATCCTTGAATTGGTCATTCAAAGTAATTTCTAAAGAACCTTAACAAATACGTAGGTGTAACCGGCATTATTAACAAAACGAAATTAAGACAGCCGTGATAAAGCCCCTTTAAAAGCGCTCCGGAGATTTATTTTTCACAGTTGTTTTGTCACGCGTTTCTTTTCTCGTATCACGCTTTATTTGTCATGTAACATAGCTTAGACGTGTTTCGACATAGGTTCACGTGATAGCTAACTTGTTTGATTTTCTGCCATTTTGTCACATTGTGCTCTTCGTTGAAAACGCTTCCTCGTTTCACCGTGAAATTTTGCTTTCATTAAAACCAGTTACACTTTTGAAGAAGGACCTACGTCCCCGGGGGAATGGATCAAGGTTTAAGGGATCAGAATAAAAATTTTGGCTGAAAAAAGAAATAGGAATTTAACACTGATACAACTTTAATTTAAAAAAGTACTATTAAAATAACTGTTTCTTACCTTTCCCCCGTAGAACAGTCTGACCCGAGAGTTTGCCGTGTCATACGCCTTTGCAGACGACGCTGCCTAATAAGGTGTTATATCTACCGGGGACGTCGTTACTGCAGAAAAATCCATTGCAACATTCTCTATTGTGTGTATGTGAGGCGTTGCTATGGGTAAAGCCTGTCTCATTGCATGTAAACAACCAAGTGGCGTATTGCAAAAAAACAGTTGTCATAAGGATTACTGAAAAAGCACCTGCTAACTATACAAATGTATTGCGATTTAATGTTGTCAAGCTTCTTTGACAAAAACGCTGGCCTTTCATTTAAAGTTGTAACGTAAATACAGACTGCAATAAAGCCACCGCATTTGCAAATAACCTTGAGTTGTTTTGGTGAGTTTGTTTACTTAATCACGTTCTATCTTTCTTCATTCAGTAGCTGCGAACAGGCTCTCTGTTTGGGGAAAGGGCAAAAAATCGCGAGGAGAGGGATGGGGTGACCCTTCCCCTTCCCTCTCCTCGGGATTTTTTTCACCCTTTTCCCAAACAGAGAGCCTGTTCACAGGCTATTCATTCAGTTGTTTCGTTGTATTTATAAGAATTACCTTTGAAATTTCGCAACTTTCCCTTCAACAATATATAATCAACCAAAAGAAAACAATGGGACAGAGAAGGAATCTTAATGCAGTGGCCGAGATATGTGAATTTCACCTAAGTTATTTTTGAGGCTGTAATTAGACGAAAGTCTAATTCCTGAGGGGTCCGCACATTTTAAACACATTTTAACGTCGTCGAGTCGTCCAAGCGCGACTGCCTCAAAGCAAACGATTAACAATGTCATTCCATGAGCACAGAGTTGGCTAGAGCCATCTCATATCCAAGAAGCACCAAAGACATAATTATATACTGTCTTTATTAAATTTCTTTAATCTCCAAACGTCTGGTTATTACAACTGAATTTACTAGATTTCATTCATTTCATTACAAAACGACCGGATGTTGAGGTAACTCATATATTTTACTATTAATGACGTAAAAAAAAGCTTTTGTTACACCGAGGACTTCGTTATAAAGAGGTTCGTTATATCGCGTCATATCGAGGTTCCACTGTACAGAGAAACCTCGTTATAGCCATCATGTTTTGCAGCTTAAACTTCAATTATGTGATTTATTTGGGTTTTTTAGTCACTCACATTACATAAAAATAAAACGCTACAAGAGGTGTTAATTAGAATATAAGTTTTTGTGACAAGGAAGCCTAAAGAAGCTGGGAGCGCATATTTTAAAATAGGTTTTCTTTACTGAAGCTATATTACAAAGGCTTACTTGATTGCAGAGTGTGCAGAAACTTAAGCGACAGAACGACTATGTATCAGTTAGAATTTTTCAGCTTTTTTTTTTGAAAAACAAATATGGAAGAGGAGCTGGTTAGTGTAACTGGCAAAGAATTCCAGATTGTTTGTCCTCGATAAAGGATACTGAACTGCTTAATATTAGTTCTACAAATATGAGGTCTATACTGAGAGGCTAGTCGAGTTACATAATGGTGAACCTGGAGTGAAGATCTCAATTTCCACCTTCAATAACTCAATCAGTCAAAAAAAGGGAATCAATCAATCAATCCATGCATCCATTTTATTTTGGACTCGAGCAGGTTCATTTCATGGAGCATCTTTCTTGTCATCGTTTACTATCGTTGTGTCAGAGCGAAGCGGGTGTGAAAACTTTGGATATACAGTCGACTCCCGATAACTCGAACCTTCAAGGGAAATCGAAAAAAGTTCGAGTTATCGGGATTTCGACGCAAATAACCGGAACTAAGGAAATAAGCAAATGGATGGGGAGGGAATGTAATTAAGCAACAAAGTATACAAGGATGGACACTGAATTTGAACTGGAGTGACAAAAAAGTAAAGTCAGAGAATTGACTCGGTTGTTTTGAAATAAATTTTCCCGGCTTTTCATGCGCTTATAACATGGTTCGAGTTGTCGAGGGCAGAACTGTATAGAAATGATCTGAACGGAAACAAAAAGTACTTCGAGTTAGCGGGAGGTTCGAGTTAACGAGGGTTCGTCTTTTTTGGTAGGAATTATAGCTAAATAATTACAGTTTGGTACAGTATAATTTTTTCCTTGTAATATCAATTTCCATGCAATCTCTAGTTAAAACTCCTCGCTTAAAACATTCGTCAACATTTATCCGTAAGCCACAAATAAAAACCTACTTGATTTATCTTGGCTAAAGAGATTCTTGTATTTTTGGCTATTAGAGTGGCAAATTTCTGTCAGCAGTTTCTTAAACCACTATAACGTTAACGGCCAAAAAGAGTTGATTTGGGTGAATCTCAAAAAATAAAAAAATGGTTTGCCAAACAAAGCCGGAAAACAATTGAGGTGTGATTAACAAAAGCACTGCCACAGAGCTAAAACTATTAGAGGTACTTAATAAAAGAAAATACTAGAATTGTTCCCTGATGATTTTGAGGATGTCCTTTTATCAGGACATAGCAGTCCTTAACTACACAAATACATAAGGCATGTACATGCAAACAGCTTTGTACTTTCTTTAACGTTGGAAGATATTTACCTGGTAAGTGTTGTTATAATTACTTTTTTAACATTTTTAATAAGTACATATCACCTTTGTCAGAATTTTCCCTCCCGGTAACTTTCTCAAACAACTTTTGTGCCTTTATTTTTCACCAACAAAGTCTTCGTTTGTTGTTAAAATTTTGAGGATGACCTTTTTAACTACTTGTTCCCATAATGGAAACACAACGCGTGTACATTCCTAAATTTAGTTTCCGTCGCACCAAAAAAATCAAGCAAGGTGAGCTCTTAACTAACTACCAAGCAATTATTAATTGTCTTTCTTTCATTCTTTTTTTTCTTTTTTACTATAATTTTATTTCTTCGTTAATGAAGAAAGCACTAAATTTAATCCAGATAAGGGCATTTCAAGAAATTCAATGTTTTCTTCACAATTTACCAACTAAAATTATAGTTAATAGATGGGACGATTTATAACCCCTTAAAAAGCCAAAATTAATTTTGTTTCAGCTTGAATTTGTTTCGAAATAAGAGGAAACCATCACAGCAAAAGATACAAAAAAACGCCTGATAGACAGGGGAAAGCAAAGACAAAATTAAGCAGCTGGAAGAAAATTAAAACTTGAATGGTTGAGGACAAATGAAGCAGCTGTAACGGAATTAAGCAGCATTTTTTAAAGATATATTTTTGTTTAATTACAATTTTCTTTTAAATCGTCCTCAAGCTACATCTAATCTGATTGGTTAAGACAGCCTTATCAGCATGAAACCTTCGAGATAATTAATTTTTATTTTTACTGCCAGAAAATTGTCAGTATCCTTTTGTTCCATTGTTCAGACTGCTAAACGTGTTTGCTGGAACATATTTTCTTGTATACGATTTATTAACTCCATTTTCTTGCGCGTGTTTAATGTTAATATATATAGCTGAAAAAACAGATCCCCAGTCCGGGTGCTTGTTCATTTTGCTACGCTTATCATCACAACAGATTTTGATTTTTACAAATCGAGAAGGTGTGCCTTCTCGATTTGTGAGCAGTCCCAGATCTTAAAATGTGGTTTTACATCCAAACTCCAAATTTCACTGATATATGTTGGAATAGGGTAGATCATAGTATCAAATATTTTAAAGGCGAGAGCTGCTTTTAGTTTGCTAAGATTCGTGTATCGTCTCAAGCTGAAGAGGGCATGAAGAGCTTTCTCCTTGAGATGTTCACGTGACACTGGAAAATTTCCCGATAAGGACAAACTGCCCGAATAAAGGAGCTAGGGAGGGGAGGGAAAGCCGTTTAAATCACAAAAAAAAAAAATAACAAAAATATAAACAAAGCTCCTGGAATGGACAAGATATCTTCTAGAATTCTTAAAGACAGTTTACCCAGTACGCTAACAACAATTACCCACATTGTGAATAACTCCTTTGTTACCAACACATTTGCACGTGCATGGAAAACAGCAGAGGTTACACCTATTCTCAAATGCGGTAATCCAGATGTCCCTAACAACTATCGCCCCATCTCATTATTACCAATAGTCTCAAAAGTCACTGAAAGGTTGGTACATGGACAACTTATGGAGCATCTAATTAGAAATAATAAACTGGCAGCACATCAGAGCGGAAATAGAAAGCTTCACTCGACAGAAACAGCTCTGTTGTACGTTACAGATCAGTTGCTCCAGGCTATGGATAACAAGAAAGTTTCCATCATGGTCTTATTAGATATGTCTAAAGCATTTGATAGTATTCGACACGACATCTTGTTATCCAAGCTACAAAATCTCGATTTTTCCCAGGGTGCGTTGGATTGGTTTCAGAGTTACCTTTCTAACCGACAACAGTGCGTTCGAATTGGTGACGCAGTTTCTAAAGTACTCCCACTTGAGTTCGGAGTTCCGCAAGGCTCTATTTTAGGTCCGGTTTTGTTTACAATCTATGTTAACGACCTCCTTTCTGTTCCTAAACGTTGTCTATCTGCCTCCTATGTTGATGATTGTAAATTGTATTTGTCCTTTTCACCTGCCGAATTACCCACGTCCATCCTCGCCTTAAACGAAGATCTTACGAGAATATCTCAGTGGTGCTGTAAAAACTCTCTTTTGATTAATCCGGACAAAACTAAGGTTCTAGCTGTTGGATTACCACAACTTTTAAAGAAACTGTCATCATTCAGTATAACACTTTTTGACAAGGAAATAACACCTGTGCCTGTCGTTAAGGACTTGGGTGTTCTTCTCGACACACGCCTCAGTTATAACCAACATATCACTGAGATTGCCTCTAAATGCCTTTTTAAATTGTACCAAATTAACAGAATCAAGCACCTCCTGGATAGGAAAACACTTCTGTTAGTAATAAATTCATTTGTCTTTAGTAAACTCCAATATTGTTCAACTGTCTGGAGTAATACCAGCAGCAGCAATATTGACAAGTTACAAAAAGTCCAAAACTTTGCTGGGCGAATTATTCTGGGACTAAGAAAGTATGACCATATTTCGGATGGGTTGCGATCGTTGAAATGGCTTCCTATTAGAGAGAAACTCATTCTAAATGACGCTACTATGATGCACAAATGTATTAACAAGCTTGTTCCAGACTATCTTGCTGATATGTTTAAATCACGTTCTCAAGTCCATAATAGACAAACTCGATCATCTGGTGCTTTGGATATACCTTTATGTCGCCTGTCAACAGGGCAGCGCTCCTTTGCTTTCAGAAGAGCCAAACTCTGGAACTCCTTGAATGATAATATTAAGTCCTTAAAATGCCCCAGGAATTTTAGACGTCATCTTGCAAATGTTTTATTAAGTTGATATATTATATTATTGATATATATTTTGTAATTATAATATTATTGTATTTACATTCTCAATTAATTTATATATTTGTATTTTTTTTATTCTATTGAGTTGAAAAGCCCACTTAGGGAGCATCAATAAAGTGTATGTATGTATGTATGTATGTATGTATATGTATAAAATTGTACAGAAGGAGAAGTCAGGAGGGGGTGGTGAAATTCATCCCCTTTTACTTCTTTGTACCTGGCTTGTATTCTAAATGTCAGTATTAAAGTTTACTTTAAGACAGGGCATACTTTATAAAAGTTTCCGTTGTTTAATTACCATTTTTAATTTTCCTCGCGGTATCCTTTAATTTTTCAGGAGTCAAAAACTGAAGATAATATTTTTTTTCATGAATATGTACAATAGGCTAGGTTTGTCAAATTACGTACCTTTTCAAGGAAAAGATCGAGATCTACAAAGATACTAATCAGTTCTATAGCATATGGAAACTCCCTAACGCTACTTGTAGGATTTTCGTCAACTACAATCCTTTTTTGATCCTCAATTACTGAAATCAGTTTACGTTACTTCGATGCAACTGAATATAGTTGAAAATCACCTGCAACTCAAACTGTTGCAATAACTACCGAAATACGACTGTAAAATATTGAAAATTGGCTTGGTTAGTCTTTTGTTTGACTAGACTCAATGCAACTTAAATACTGTAAAACTGGACTTTTAGACCTGGACTAGCAGTAGCCTTTTCAAACAGACAACTCCTTCTAGACTCTCACTTGCTTCTTCTTGTTGTACAATTTTTCTCTCTGGTAAATTAGTGTTAAAGTCATTTTTATACCAGCCACAAAACCATTTCCTTAGTGTAAATAAACTAATGCTGATGTAAGTCTATTAGACAGCCTTATTAACATGGAACCTTCGAGATAATTACTGTGTCAAAAGAGTTTTTCTACCTAAGTTTTCAATATTAAGATTAGGTTAACTGGCCAATATAAAACAAGGAGAACAATATAAAAACTACAAAGTATATACTAGTAAACAGACTTTTCATATTAACAGATAGGAAAGTACTAAAATCTAAGGTTGGTATCGATGTACAGAGGGTTTTAAGCTTCTTCATTGAAGATGATTGGCTAAAACGTTTCCATAAATTAACTACGGACGTGATCGCAAAACTCAAAGGGTAAATTAAAAATACAGTTCGCGGTAGAGAGTACAAATTACAACAATAGATGTTTACTTTAATCAACACCTGTGAATTGGGAGATATTCCTTACTATCGTCATTAAAATAGTTTAAGTTACAAATACAAACCATAAACTAATTAAATGAATTCGATCGAGAACCCGGGAAACCAGCCAAAAATTGTCCAAAATAAGGGTAGAGGTCATTTCCTGGAAATCTTGATGAGGAATCAAGTGAAGCTTGAAATATCAAACCATGCGATATTTTAAAATGTAAACAAGCCTTTGTTGGGAAACTTTATTGAACATTCTTTTACGATAAAAGGGTTGTCGTGGAAGTCGCGAAGGTGTACCAAAATAGAACGTATTTGTTCAAATTCATGAAAAGAGAAGGTCTATTGTGAATGAATATTTCATACATCGAACTTGTAAAGGTATGGTGAGCAACTAATGATTAGTTGAATGTTCGTGATACCTGACATTATATCCCAATAAAATATCCGTTAGTTATCTTATCATACTGTAACCACTTAACAAATCCTCTTGATTTGAAGCATAAATCAAACTGGGTAAGAGTAAACTATATCAAGGCTAAAATTTACAATGCTTGCAAATATTTTAGTTTAAGTGAACTCAAATAAGGAACTAAAAAAGAGAAATGACACAAATTTTGACAGAGTTGCCAGTTTAATGTTCTTTTTACTGCTAGAAAATTGTCAGTATCCTTTTGGTCCTTTGTTTAGACTGCTAAACGAGTTTGCTGGAACATATTTTCTTGTATAAGATTTTTATTGACCCCATTTTCTTACGCGTGTTTAATGTAAATATGTACCTGTAAAAACAGATCCCCAGTCCGGTTGCGTGTTCATTTTGCTACGCTTATCATCGCGACAGATTTTGATTTTTCACATCTTGTCCACCTGCCAGCCGATTTGAACAGCGATGGCATTTCAGAAACTCCTGGCTTTTATTGGCACCATTTTACTGGTAAGATATTTCTTGGACAGCACAACTATACACGACTTGAGATTTATATCACCTTATATCTTCCACCAAAACGCTTTGTGTTGACAAAAAAAAAAAAAAGGTCCAAAATGCTGAAGTTTGAAAATTCTAAATTAAACGATCTTTCTTGTTTAAGCTGATGTAATTTATATTTAATCTAATTATCCATTAAATTGAAACCTTTTAAAAAAAACTCTTTCGACGCCGAACAAAGTACTTCAAGTGATTTCGAAGCCAGAATATTAAGCGCGTAAATAGAACAAGCAGTACCTGTTAACAAAGTGTTTCTCTTTTCCAGGGAATTGCAACAGCTGACGATAGACTGAAAAAAAAAAACGCGATGTAAACGTTTATCGATCAAAGGTCATACGGATATCAGATCACAAGACAAATTTCTCTATTAGAAATTTTCTGCAGAGCAAGGCTCAGTTTTCTTTTTAAGTATTTTGTTAAAAAGTCTTATTTTGTTCTCTCTGTTTTGGGTTAAAGTCGTTGCCCCCAGCCAAAGCGAATAGAATCCAGAGCTTGCAACCTCCTGTGTTGATTATTTGCGCAGTGGGGCCTCTGAAAGTGGCATCTACAAACTTTACGACCAAAATGGAAAGAGTTACACCACCTACTGTGACATGAAGTCCGAATTGGACACTGCATGGACTATGGTGACGTCATGGTGCACCACAAATCGAAAGCTCCCAGCGTTTAAGAAACACCCCTTCAACTACAACTCCTTTACCGCTTAAGTCTGGTGCGAATGAGATACTTGCAGGAAATGTCCACTCACTGGCGAGCAACATGCAGCTATCCGTTAAAAGGTATCGATTTCAGAGATTACCTTCGGGGAAACTTCAACGATTTTAACATCTTCTCATTTGTCGGGACGGGCGTTTGCAAGAAAATGGAATATGTCAACATCCGGGGACACGTGGGCACAGATGTGACGGCGCGTTTCTTTCAGGAGTTAAGTGAATACACCCTGCATATTGACACTCCATCCGGATCCAACAACTGTCAGTTTAACCCGAAAGCTGGTGCAGTGTCAAGTGAAGACAACTTTGGTTGGTACGGTAATTCGGCCTCACCACTAAATTCCAATGCACGGCAACAGACGAATCCACCACCCAGTATTGGTTTGGTGCTAAGCGCTAATCTGCTCCGAGTCAAAACAGCCTTGCAATGGGTTACCGAGTTGGACCATGGTCCCTCGCATTTGATTTTTAAGAAACATTGATTTATAGATAATGCCAGTGAAATGTTTCACTGATAGATCTTAAATAAAATGCTGGCAATCACAGAAATCAGGGGCACCCAACGAGAATATAATTCAAAATCACTTAAACATAGCATTGTTAAACGTATTTTAGTATTTAAACGGTAGATATAAGCATATTTTCATCTCCCAAAAATGTTTCATCTGTTCGGGTTTCCTAGCTGAAAGTCTAGTGATCCGAAAATTATAGGGTTCAAAACTTACCTTTTCGAAAATTTCAGCGAGAAAAAAGGCTACCGAAATTTCTAGGTGACCTTTTTAGGGTAAAAATCCGTTAAAAATGGCCATGTATACGTAGATGTTCGAAAATCTTAGGAGAGGCAGGCAAGGAAGAAATTTTACAACAAATGTTCCGAAAATTCTAGATCTCAAATCGTCTTCCGAACAGATATTTTCCTGAAAATTGCCGATGGGTGCCCCGGAGAAATCAAGGTATCTTAGCTCATTTGTGGTAAATTTGTGCGACGAAGAGAGGGAAACTAATATTACTTCAGGAAACGGTTTTGAACGAAAGAGGAAGGAAGAAGAGAAACTTCCTTTTTTTCCACCAACTGCGAAAATTAATGGAAACAAATAACAACAACAACGAGCTTTATTTGCATGACCGTACAAGCACATACAGTATTGCAAAAGCTGTGTTTAGGAATCAAAGTTACAACACAGGCACGGCAAAAAATCTCTTATTTTCTGGTAATTTTACCGAACGGTTAATGTGCTGAAAATGCCGCGTTCACGATCCGTTTTCTCATTTCGGAATTCGCGAGGAAAACTCGGCGTTCACAATCCGTTAACACCAGGAAAATATGCTGTTTACTTCACGTTTTCCAGAAGGCGGAAAACGTGGTTGAACAGTGCGCTTTCTCTCGTTAAGCGTGCATTTTACCGAACGGTTAATGTAAGGAAAATATCGCGTTCGTGACTCGTTTTCCCACTTCGGAAAAGTCAAAGACAACTTGGCATTCACCATCAGTTAACAGAGGGAAAATCTGCCGCTCGTGTCACATTTTTCAGCACATGGAAAACGGAGTTGAACAGTTCGTTTTCTCTCGTTAACCGGAAATTTTACCACACGGTTAATGTCGTGAAAATATTACGTTCCCGACTCCTTTTTCGACTTCGGGTAACACAAGGAAAACTCAACATTCACCGGCAGTAAGCTGACCAGGAAAACATGCCGTTCATTTCACTTCAGTCTAGCACGTAAACGCGATTCAACCTGAGTGCGTTTTGCAACTCATTTTACCATCGTTATCAGCACAGTGTAAACAGGGCGTTGACCGCCGTGTTTTCCGAAAGCGGTTTACGCGTTAAAACAGTGACCCACATTGTGTACAGTTTTCTTGCACATGCAGGCGTTTCGTCAGAAACCGTTTTCTGTGGTTGTTTATAAAATTTATTTTTTTCATTTTGATTAGGGAAATTATTGATGCAATCAGTCCATCCAAAAACTGAAACGTAGTGCAGTTTCGCCGGTCTTTAGAAGGTTAGTGTAAATCGGCTTTCGAACAACCGGATCCTGGATGCCTTATGCACGATTCGCGCTCAAGAAAAGGCACGGTTTTGTGCCAAAGCACGGGAAAAAAAAACATGCGAAGGCACAGATTAGGCACACTTTAGGGACAGTTAAGGCACGTTTTAAATATTGCTAAGGCACATTTTAGGCACTGTTTGGGCACAGTTTTGGCACGGCTTAGGCACGGTTTAGGCACAAATATTCAACGCTGGGCACTTTTTTGAAAATCTTTGTAACCCGACTTGCAAAAAAGAGCAAACTTGGTACGACTTACAAAAATAATTCAGATCAAACACGATACACTTAGAAGTATAGGAAGTGTAAGTTTTGAGCCGTGCCGAAAGTCTGGAAAATTAAAGTATTCTTCGACAGTCCGTGTTTACTCCGACGATAAAGTGGAAATTCACACGCGGTGTGAACCTTTTCGATTGCCATGCAATTTTAAAGACTGGTTTTCTTTCGTTTCTAAAAGAAATCATGAAAGAAAGTCGAAGCCATAATAACAAAAACAAAGCTAAAGAAGTAAGGCACAAAAATAGCCAATAAAAGTCGTAGAAAATACTTTTTGCGATCGCGGTAAAATTGGCCTGAATTTGCATAACAACATGAAAAGTGGTAATTTGAAACCTTCATGCAAACGCGCTTTTTTTTTTTTAATACAAAATGCGGCTGCTTTTTAAGAATATTTCTCTAACTAATAAAGTAGAATTTACACTTAGTAGTAAAATAATTCAAGCTGCTTGTTTGTTTTTGTTTTCTGGCTCTGTTAGCAAATTAGGCTTTGATCGTATAATAATCGATGAGACGTGCCAATTTTGCTTCAAAACTCATCGGCGTGCGATCAATTTTTTTGTTTTCATTTTAAAAGTCATATCACAAGTAAATTCTTTTTTTGAATGCAAATCTGCCCTCCTGAAAAAACAAATATTTCGTTCCAACTAAATGCTCCGTTAAGACGGGGAGAAGAAACCCGCTTGGAAACTTTTTAACATCAGTGAAATTCTTGAATCGGTGAAATTATATCAACATGTAATTGAGCTGAGCACTTATTTTAAATAGGCTAACCTGTTTAACATTCCATTTTCCTGTTTGTCGGGGCTTTCCCTGCTGTCTCTAACCGTATTCTTAGTCATGTTATTTCTTATTAGGGGATAAAAAGATCGTCAGACCGTGTTTCTAGACTTCGTAAACCTTAAAACTGACATAATTGCCGTGCGCACTTTTCTTTCGCTGTGGAGCTCAATAGGGTGGACACGATTTTCCGAGTGACTCGATATTTTGGCACAACTTGTGCACAGATTAGGCACAGTTTGGGCACAACTTAGGCATGGCTTAGGCACGTTTTTCAAAACTAAAATGCACACTTTATGCACATCTTAGGCACATTTTAGGCACAAAATCTTTTTGCCAAAGCACAGTGTAGAATCCGATTTTCGGTCCAACTCACGGTTTACGAATTTTCACGTTAAAAAATGCTTTCTAACCTTAGATATTTGATCTTAGCGTAAAAATGGGTTTCCCGAAGTCTTAACAGTTAGTCTATAAGGAGGGTTTACCTTATGAGCATTCCAAAAATTACTATTTCTTCTCTTAACAAGAAAGTCAATCAAAAGCAACCTTAAAAATTGACGTTCGCACTGCACAGAGATCGGATGTAGACAGAACATCTTTCTGAAAACGCCCTAAACTTTGTTGTTTTGCCATTATGTTCAGTAATTTTTAATACAGTTAGTACTCATAAGTCACTGACCTCTGTGGAGAAATTTTTTCAAAGTAACATTAACAGAAACTTGGAAATCCCACAGTATGCGTGGTTAGACTGTAAATGTTACGCGAGCTGTTAAAAAATGGTCCCATTTTGAACCATATTTTTCATATTTTAATTTTATTTTGGTCTTACAGCCAGAAAAAAAAAATATTCAATGGAAAGCCGTTTATAAACTTTAATTTCTTGCCAAATATTGATGCGATCTGAGTTTTAATAAGTTCATAAGAGCCAAACGATGTGACATTCTTAGCCGTGTACACCAGTAGCGTGCGCCAGGCCGGATACGGGATATTTAGGAAAAAAAGTAACGGGATACGGGATATTTAAAAAGAAATTCTGGGATATCGAACTTAAAAGTTTTCACTTCTTAAAAAAAATAAAATGCATCGTCTAAAATAGGGTCATTGATCAATTTTAAAGGCGCAAAAAGTGAAAAAAATATTCTTGCCAATGCGATTGTTTGTATTTTGCATCAAACATTGACAAGACCTTCCAGCAGGAGCCGGCTCCTGCTTCCAGATAGTTAATTTGTCTGAGAAAACCCCACCCCCTATAAATAACCATCCATGAAATGTCATTTGCAGCAATTTCTACTCAAAAGAAGGAAACGTCCCTGGAAAATGTGTTTTACATTGTCTAATACCCAAACATATCACCCGCGATGACGTCATCTGTAGTGCCTTTCAATATTGGTATACAAACCACAGGAATTAACGGATTACATGTACGGGTGTTTGGCCAAAAAAAGATGGGATATGCAATACTCGGACCCCCCTAATGGGGCCCTAAGATGGCGGACCGTTTGTTTAAGTAAAACCCTCCTGCCCTTCGACGAAACATTGGTTTTCAAACCAAACAAATAAGAATATTTACAATAACAACATTTCAATTGTAGATATATAGCAATCTTTATTTCAGTAGGGTGGCTCCTTCAGTTTTTGTACAAAATAAAATAAAAACTAAGTAAGAAATAGAAATAAAAAATAAAAATAGCTATAAAATGCTACAATGTTTAGTTTCGTCTACCCAGGCAGGCTACCCACTTACTCAAAATCTGAATCAGCGACTGCTTGAAAAACTGCTTCTAAAAGAAGGATAGTGCTATTTGTTTAACATTTAAAATACCTATACAATGAATAACTATCCGCCATTAGTGGTTAGCAATAACGAACCTTCTAAATAGCAGGTGCTAAAAGGATTGAAAATGAAATCATTTTTGACACTGCTGATGAGGTGCAGTGAAAACTGACAAAATCGTACTTTCTATATATTTTTTTTTTTTCACAAGACAGCTAGCCACCCGCTGCCCCAAGATCCTTGATAGACCTAATTTTTGTCCAATGATCTACCTAAACGTTTGACAAATTACTTGACTCCATTCCTATACAGGCTGGACTCCCTGTGAAGTGTTTAGTGACATGACACGGCTTTGGAAAAATCTACCCAGGGTGATAGAATAGCATGAACGGCTGTTACGGATCAACTGCTTTGCCTCCCTTTGAATTTCTTTGATCCTCCAACAATAAACCACTGGGTTAAGAAACGAATTTAACAAAGCGAGAAACGAAGTGATATCGAGCGCAAAAAGTTGGGGAAAACTACTGAAGCCAAAGGCGGTAGCAACAACTAAAGCAAATACAAAAGGTAGATAAGTACTCAAAAAAAGGCAAAAAACAATGAACATGCTGTTGGTTGATTTGCGATAGTAGGAAACGCCAAAAGAACTCTCCATTCTGAGTTTATGCTGTCGGAGGTTGGTGTATGTCTTCAGATAGAAAAATAAGGCAAGCAGAAGACAGGAAACCAACATCAAGTTGCTAGCTATACGTCGAAGATTCATGCTAAAGGTTCCGGATACAGTGAAGAAGGCGGACAAAAACCAAGCTATCATAAGAATCAAAGTTATTCGCTTGACAGTGACAATTTTACGATACCTGAATCGAAGAATCAAAGCAAGATGTCTGTCTAGAGCTACTACTGAGATTGTACAGAAGGACACAAGACCCAGGAAAGAAGAAAACAAACTGTAAGGTAAACCAACAATACAGAATAGTCCGGGATTATCCCATGCTATGGCGAACGTGTATGCAGCAAACAGTGGTTGAGCAACAAGACCCACGCCAAAGTCAGATAGTGCCAGGCTGGAGAAGAGAGCTTTGGATGACGGATGAAGTGAAGAGCAGCGTCGGAGGGCGAGCAAAATTATGGTATTCCCCGTTATAGCTGTTAATGAACAGACAAGGTTTCCAATACCCAAAAAATGATATGCGAATGGGGCTTGGCCTAAAGAAATAAATATAGAGATATCGAGAGTAAACGACCCGTTATACATGATGATATGTTGCGAGCTGTCTATATAATAACCTTGCAATGTCGGGGTGAACTATCTACACTAGCTTTCAGTTCGTTCTCTTTTCCTCCGACTGACAAATTACCGATTTTAAAGAATATTGTAAGTTAATGAGCTTTTGAAGTCCAGCCAATATGAGTAAGTGTCTTAGGGACAAAAAGACGAAATAGGTTTTACTTTAAATTGAGATCATTTAAGTGTTAAGCAGAATTGACAAATTAAAGTGGAAATGAAAATGTGTAGCATTTCCTGTAAAAAATATAACAATAAAATAAAAATACTATTAATACACAAAGAGATGTCCACTATAATCTATTTGTAATGATGCATTATTTACCTTTGTTTTGTTTTGTTTTGTTTTTTCTACCTCATTACTTGCTTCCGTCGGATGCAATATTAGAAAAATATAAAGGCAAAACAACTTAAAGGTTATTACCCGATGACATGAGCGAACAGTAAACCTTTTAAGCCACTTGAAAGCAATTTCTCAAGCTATTAATTGGATAGTATATTTACAGGTGCGGCTAACTTAAACCAGAGGCATA
The DNA here is from genome assembly GCA_964035705.1 of Porites rus. Taxonomy (NCBI): domain Eukaryota; kingdom Metazoa; phylum Cnidaria; class Anthozoa; order Scleractinia; family Poritidae; genus Porites; species Porites rus. The sequence goes on along the minus strand of OZ038004.1, from coordinate 6,410,701 downwards.
TAATGCGGTATGTAATTTCGGACAGAAAAATATCAACTCGATAAGTGGTTTGCGAAAAATGAATCCGATTTATTTCAAGAATAATGCTTTGTGCAGGACTGAATGCTGGACTAGGTTGAATGAGGGGTTGTCACTTAAATCTGTTTTAATTAATAACTGTTTCTAATGTTGATACCACGGCGTTCATTGCAGTATGCGGTTTAAGATAGCATGGCTTTAGCTAATAAATCGTCGGATTTAACCACAGCAGAAAAAGAACTTAATAAAGAGAATTATCTGACATATATAAAAAAAATACGCACACACTATACTTTATTTTCATATACATCAATTTGCCATCTCCGCCCGCAAATAGCAAAAGCTAGACGAGGCGGGTGGAGAGGAAAGGTTACAGCAGTCATAGACATAACACATGATATTGTAAAGAAAAGTTCTAAATAAACTACGTGGATAAATAAGAATTACAGAAAAACAAGCTAAAGTTACAAAATATATAGTCTTACAGAATGATATTACAAGACAAATTTACTACTAACAGAACCTATCAATTATTAGTGCATTGAGGATGCAGAATTTGCCATTTTTTCTAGGAGAATGGGCACTTCAACATAATCGTCCTCTGCTTCCATTATCGAGACCAAAAAGTCATGAAAGATTTTTATAAAAGCTCCTTTGAAGAGTTGACGAAATTTGTTAGGAATTGCGCTCCAACGTTTAGCTCCAAACCTGGAAAAAGAATCTTGATTTAGATTCAGTCTTGAAGTTTGGACATAATAATTTCCAGACGAAGAAAACCTGGTTTCATGCTTGTGCTTTGAATTAGCTTTAGTGAAGAAATCAGACATTAGACGGAGCATTCATGACGGAGACGTCAAACATTATAGCATATAACATTTGTAAAGGTCCAATTTTTGAGGAAATAAATAAAGGCACAGCATGGCACAGCATTACGGTACAGCAGGGGGTGGGGGGGGGGGGGGGGAGTGTCTCCAAGGAAATCTGTGGTACAGTCCGCCTGCCAGTATGACGCCACGTCTCGCGTCAGTAACTTTCAAAATGGCGAGCAAAGTGCACGTGTTCATCGAAGAGACGGATAAAAATTTCGATTTAATCATGGAAATACTGTTCCGATTTCTTGGATTGAAAATTTTAGGTGATAGGCACTTTAATGTCTGGTGTGCTGGAAATCTGAGAAACGCGATATCAAACAAAGCTATATCTTTGTCAAGCTTCTTTGACAAAAACGCTGGCCTTTCATTTAAAGTTGTAACGTAAAAACAGACTGCAATAAAGCCACCCCATTTACAAATGACCTTGAATTGTTTTGGTGAGTTTGTTTACTTAGTCACGTTCTATCTTTCTTAATTCAGTAGCTGTGAGCAGGCTCTCTGTTTGGGGAAAGGGAAAAAAATCGCGTGGAGAGGGAAGGGGTGACCCTTCCCCTTCCCTCTCCTCGCGATTTTTTTCACCCTTTTCCCAAACAGGGAGCCTGTTCACAGGCTATTCATTCAGATCAGTTGTGTCGTTGTATTTATAAGAATTACCTTTGAAATTTCGCAACTTTCCCTTCAGCAATATATAATCAACCAAAAGAAAACAATGGGACAGAGAAGGAATCTTAATGCGGTGGCCGAGATATGTGAATTTCACCTAAGTTATTTTTGAGGTTGTAATTAGACGAAAGTCTAATTCCTGAGACGTCCGCACATTTTAAACACATTTTAACGTCGTCGAGTCGTCCAAGCGCGACTGCCTCAAAGCAAACGATTAACAATGTCATTCCATGACCACAGAGTTGGCTAGAACCATCTCATATCCAACAAGCACCAATGACATATAATTTACACTTTATTAAATTTCTTTAATTTCCAAACGTCTTGTCATCACAACTACTGAATTTACTAGATTTCATTCATTTCATTACAAAACGACGGGATGTTGAGATAACTCATATATTTTACTATTACAGGGGTAAAAAAAAAAAAACGTTTGTTATACCGATCGGGGACTTCGTTACGGAGGTTCGTTATATCGCGTTATATCACAGTTCCACTATACAGAGAAACCTCGTTATATATAGCCATCATGTTTTGCAGCTTAAACTTCATTTATTTGATTTATTTGGGTTCTTTCAGTCACTCAAATTACATAAAAATGAAACGCTACAAGAGGTGTTAATTAGAATATAAGTTATTGTGACAAGGAAACCTAAAGAGGCTGGGAGGTTATATTAAGAGGTTTTCTTTAAGCTATATTACAAAGGCTTACTTGATTGCAGAGTGTGCAGAAAACATAAAACTTAAGCGACAGAACGATTGCATATCAATGAGAATTTTTCAGATTTTTTTTTATAAACAGATATGGAAGAGGAGCTGGTTAGTGTAACTGGCAAAGAATTCCAGATTGTTTGCCCTCGATAAAGGATGCTGAACTGCTTAATATTAGTTCTACAAAAATGAGGTCTATACTGAGAGACTAGTCGAGTTACATAATGGTGAACCTGGAGTGAGGATGTCAATTTCCACCTTCAATAACTCAATCAGTCAAAAAAAGGGAATCAATCAATGAATCAATCCATCCAGGTTCATTTCATGGAGCGTCATTCTTGTCATCGTCTACTATCGTTGTGTCACAGTGAAGGGGATGTTAAAACTTTAGATATACAGTCGACTCCCGATAACTCGGACCTTCAAGGGAAATCGAAAAAAGTTCGAGTTATCGGGAGTTCGACGCAAATAACCGGAAGTAAGGAAATAAGCAAATGGATGGGGAGGGAATGCAATTAAGCAACAAAGTATACAAGGATCAGGACACTGAATTTGAACTGGAGTGACAAAAAAGTAAAGACAGCGAATTGACTCGGTTGTTTTGAAATAAATTCTGTGTTTCAAACTTCAGTGCACGGTTTTTTTCCCGTCTTTTCACGCGCATATAACATGGTTCGAGTTTTCGAGGGTAGAATTTTATAGAAATGATCTGAAGGGAAACAAAAAGTACTTCGAGTTAGCGGGAGGTTCGAGTTAACGAGGGTTCGTTTTTTTTTTGGTAGGAATTATAGCTAAGTGAATTACAGTTTGGTACAGTATAATTTTTTTCTTGTAATATCAATTTGCATGCAATCTCTAGTTAAACTCCTTGCGTAATACATTTGTCAACATTTATCCGTAACCCACATATAAGAACCCACGTGATTTATCTTGGCTAAACAGATTCTTGTATTTTTGGCTATTAGAGTGGCAAATTTCTGCCAGCAGTTTCTTAAACCACCAAGTTCTTACTCGCCACCTGAATCGTAGGAGGTAACATTAACGGCCAAAAAGGGTTGATTTTGGTGAATCTCAAAAAAATAAAAAATAGTTTGCCAAATAAAGCCGGAAAACAATTGAGGTGTGATTAACAAAAGCACTGCCGCAGAGCTAAAACTATTAGAGGTACTTAATAAAAGAAAATACTAGAATTGTTCCCTGAGACTTTTATCAGGACATAGCGATCCTTAACTACACAAATACATAAGGCATGTACACGCAAACAGCTTTGTACTTTCTTTAACATTGGAACATATTTACCTGGTAAGTATTGTTATTACTTTTTTTGACGTTTTTAATAAGTTCATATAACCTTTGTCAGAATTTTCCCTACCGGTAACTTTCTCGAACAACTTTTGTGCCTGTATTTTTCACCAACAAAGTCTTCGTTTGTTGTGAAATTTTGAGGGTGACCTTTTTAACTACTTGTTCCCTTAAGGGGAACACAAGGCGTGTACATTCTTAATTTAGTTTCCGTCATACCAAAAACATCCAGCAAGATGAGCTCTTAACTAACTACCAAGCAATTATAAATTTTCTTTCTTTCTTTCAGTTCTTCGTTTCTTTGTTTCTTTGTTTTTTTCGTTTATGAAGAAAGCACTAAATTTAATCCAGATAAGGGCATTTCAAGAAATTCAATGTTTTCTTCACAATTTACCGACTAAAATAGTTAATAGATGGGACGATTTATTAAAAGCCAAAGGATTTATTAAAAGCCCAAATTAATTTTGTTTCAGCTTGAATTTGTTTTGAAATAAGGGGAAACGTCCATCACAGCAAAAGATACAAAAAACGCCTGATAGTCGGGGGAAAGCAATGACAAAATTAAGCAGCTGGAAGAAAATTAAAACTTGAATGTTTGAGGACAAATGAAGCAGCTGTAACGGAATTAAGCAGCATTTTTTAAAAGCATATTTTTGTTTACTTGCAATTTTCTTCCAAATCGTCGTCAAGCTATATTTCTTCTTTCTTGTAGGATTCTTTTTTATTGTTGTTTTTCTTCAGCTGGTGTTTGCAGTTGTACAGTGGCTGTTATTTGGTAATAGAATGAGAAACCTGTGATATCTCGGCAAATATTAGCTGCTTAATGATCGCTGTGTATCCTTTCATTCTTAAAATATCGTTAACACTGAAATATTTTTAATTCTGGACTGGCTTGAAAGAAGGCGTGAAACAGTTCTAAGATAGTACAATGGGCCTAAAAGTTATTAAGTTTACCTTAAGAAGTTTAAAAGTTGGTTAATAACCTTCGTTTTTCATATTTATTGGTATTTTTGTTAAATTTTGTTGCATTGCAACTGCCGGAAAACGATGTGAAAAAGTAATTAACTTCTTTATCTTTTTGTTTTCTGTCGTCTTGAAAAAACAAAACTATTTGTGGTACTCTATTACATCTATTTTATGGAGGAAAGGTACCATAAATTGCACCTGAAAACTATGTTTTTGAAACGACACGCAGCGACATATAAAAAAACAGCTAATTGGGTGAATCAGCAAAAAATAGTAAAGAAATTAAACGTCCTTTTAGCTGCCAAAATTTTGCGGAGAATATAATATGTGTCTGAGCAATGTTGCCTCAAGTTCCAATATTCTTAAAATTTCTAAATAGATATCTTCATCTGTATTGCATGTGTTAGAGCGAAAACGAAGGTATACATAGTTGCAACTGAAAAGAATGTTATTGACAAGGAAATGACCTGCAGCGATATAGAAAAACGGCTAATTAGTTCCTTTGTGTTGCCTCGTTTTTGAGCTTCATGGAAAAATATTGCACACAAAGCGTAAAAACAAATACTGACAGTATTTTTCAGGATATATTTTTTTGGCTGAGACTATCAAATGCCATTGTACTGGTTTCAGCGAATTTCACAAGTGCTTCTTGACTTCTTAGTTGCCACCCCAAGACTTTGTTCCGGAGTAGGGTGGCGTGAAACAATGTTAAACTTCAAAATATTAGATAATGGCTCTACTTACAAGGTTGACTACCGCCTGATTAGTTCATTTGGGAGAGCGCCTGTCTGTAAGCTGAGCGGGAAGTCGAGGGTTCAAACCCTGGCCGGAACAACACTAGGGGTATTTAAACAACTGAAAAGAAACTCCTGCCCTTGCAATAACATCTGCAAACTGTTAGACTTTCTAGCCTTTTCCGATAAGGACGAAAAAAAAAGGGAGGTCCGGTCTCACAGCACTTTCACCTATCTGGTTTTTGTGGGAAGTAAAAGAACCCGGCACTGTTCGAGAAGAGTAGGGGACGTAGGCCCTGGTGGTGGTGTGGCCAACCTTTCCTGGGCGCGCTGGGTGGATTATCCGGTAAGGAGAGATATTAATATAGGGATAACCACCTAAGATCCTCCTTCTGGAGTTGTAATGGCTACCTATAGACAGCATATATGAAG